>UESW01004733.1:530844-654248 GCA_900491605.1 Calamus simplicifolius | reverse complement strand
TTTGCCTGGTCAGCGTCTAACATACCCGGCATCCCTCCGGAAGTCATCACCCATAAGCTTAACATTGACCCGCGCCACCGTCCAATCCGTCAAAAGAAGAGGAGCTTTGCCCCCGACCGACAAAGGGCAATTGATGAAGAAGTCAGCAAGCTGATCAGCCTGCCACATCCGGGAGGCGCACTACTCAAGCTGGCTGGCCAACGTAGTCATGGTGCGCAAGGCAAATAGGAGCTGGAGGATCTATATAGACTTCACCGACCTCAACAAGGCATGCCCAAAAGACAGCTTTCCC
Organism: Calamus simplicifolius; assembly: GCA_900491605.1. NCBI lineage: Eukaryota > Viridiplantae > Streptophyta > Magnoliopsida > Arecales > Arecaceae > Calamus > Calamus simplicifolius. Next base: position 653,956 of record UESW01004733.1, on the reverse strand, counting down.
TTGCCAAGAATTGACCAGCTGGTCGATTCCACCTCTGGTCACGAGCTTCTCAGCTTCATGGACGCCTTCTCCGGATACAACCAGATAAGGATGGACCCCGGCGACGAGGAGCACACCTCCTTCATGACAGGGAAAGGCATTTACTGTTATAAGGTGATGCCTTTCGGCCTCAAGAATGCGGGAGCAACCTATCAACGGCTAATGAACAAGGTGTTCCAAGACCAGCTCGGCCGGAACATGAAGTCTATGTGGACGACATGCTGACGAAGAGCACCCGAGCCGCCGACCACATCTCCGACTTGGAAGAAACTTTTAACAACCTCCGTCGCTTCCAAGTCAAGCTGAACCCTAAGAAGTGCGCTTTTGGGTCATGGCAGGTAAATTCCTGGGCTTTATGGTGACCCAGTGCGGAATCGAGGCGAATCCGGAGAAGATCAGTGCCATACTTGACATGAGGCCGCTGTCCAACAAGAAGGAAGTGCAACGGCTAACGGAAAGGATAGCGGCTCTGAGTCGTTTCCTCTCCAGATCAGCCGAGAGGTGCTTGCCTTTCTTCAAGGCCCTGCGGAAGTGAACGGTTTTGCATGGATGGACGACTGCCAGGAAGCTTTCGATGGCTTAAAGGCATTCCTGTCCTCCCCACCGCTCCTCTCCAAGCCGAGAGATGAGGAGAGTCTCTTCCTTTACTTAGCCGCCTCCTCAGAAGCCGTCAGCTCAGTCCTAGTTCGCCTTGACGCTGATGGAACCCAAAGGCCAGTCTACTACGTGAGTAAGGTCCTACACGATGCCGAGGTCAGGTATTCTAAAACGGAGAAAGTCATTTTGCCTTGATAGTTTCTGCCCGGCGCCTTTGCCCGTATTTCCAAGCCCATCCTATCGTGGTGCTCACAGACCAACCTCTCCGAGCCCTCCTGGCCCGTCCGGATACTTCGGGTCGACTCGCCAAATGGGCCATCAAGCTGGGGGAATTCGACATCTCTTTCCGAGCATGACCGGCCTTGAAGTCCCAAGTCCTGGCCGACTTCCTGATCGAGTGCACTTGGGCGGAAGAGGATCTCAAGGAGGTCCCTGGGGAGCAGCCCAAGCCCGAGCCGAGAGGTGATGGAGAGACCTGGATCCTCCACATGGACAGCGCATCGAATTCTCAAGGGAGTGGCGCTGGCCTCATTCTTGCCGGGCCGGAAGGAGAAAGAACCGAGTGCGCCATGAGATTTTTTTTTTGAAGCCACCAACAACCAAGCGGAGTACGAAGCCCTGCTGGCCGGGTTAAGATTAGCCCAGGAGGTTGGAGCAAGGCACCTCAGAGCCTACACGGACTTGCAACTCGTCTCCGGGAAAATCAATGGAGAGTATGAGGCGCACGACCCCGTTATGGCGCAATATCTGAAAAAGGTTCAACTCTTGACCTCCTCGCTGCCTTACTTCAGCATCAGTTACATCCTCCGAAGCGAAAACGCAAAGGTCGACGTCCTCTCTCGACTGGCTACCTCCGCCGACGGCTTGACAAGGGACGCCTACATCGAATATCTAGAAAGGCCCAGTACAGAGGGCGGGGAGGAAGTCCTCCCGCTCACCCCGGAACCTACGTGGATGGACGCCTATGTCCGCTATCTCGCCGACGGCACCCTCTCTGACGACCGTAACGAAGCCAGATTGCTCAAGTGGAGGGCCTCCAAGTTCACCCTTCTCGACGGGCGCCTATACAGAAGGTCATTCTCTTACTCGTTGCTTAAGTGCGTAGGCCCCGCCGATGCCGACTACATCCTCAGAGAAATCCACGAGGGCATTTGCGGGAACCATCTGGGGGGCAGATCCTTAGCCTAGAAGGCTCTCCGTCAGGGGTACTTCTGGCTCACTATGAAGGAGGATGCGGCCAAGCTAGTTCAAAGGTGTGATGGCTGCCAGCGCCACGCGCACATCCAACATCAGCCGCCTGCCCCGCTGAGCCCACTCTCGGCTCCATGGCCCTTCGCCAAGTGGGGAATGGACATCCTTGGACCGTTCCCCCCAGCTTCAGGGTAGTGGAGATTTTTGTTGGTCGCCATCAACTACTTCACCAAGTGGGTCGAGGTCGAGGCGCTAGCCAAAATCATGGAGAGCAAAGTTAAGGCTTTGGCTTGCCTCACACCCTCATCACAGACAACGGCCGCCAATTCAATAATGAGGCGTTCAAGGCCTTCTGTGAGGAGCTAGGCATTCACCACCGATTCACCTCTGTCGGCCACCCCCAGACCAACGAGGAGGCTGAGGTCATGAACCGCACCATCCTCAGAGGGCTCAGGACTCGCCTAGACGGCTCCAAAGGACGCTGGGTAGAAGAGCTCCCCAGTGTGATATGGGCTTACCACACAACGCCCAGAGCCCCGACGGGCGAAACTCCTTTCAGCCTCTCCTTCGGATCCGAGGCCGTCATCCCCGTCGAGATCGGATTGCCCAGTCCACGTGTGGAGTCCTTCAGTGAGGAGGGCAACTCCGCACTAATCCGGGCCAACCTAGACTTCATCGACGAGGCGCATGATAGAGCAAGACTGCGCATGGCGACCTTTCGCCAGCGAGCGCCAAGTACTACAACGCCCAGGTTCGTCCCAAGGTTTTTCGCCGTGGAGACTTGGTGCTACGAAAGGCCGAGGTGTCAAAGCCTACCGAGGGGGGCAAGCTATCCCCCAACTGGGAAGGTCCCTACCGTGTCGCCGAGGCGTTCCACCGGGGGGCATACAAACTAGAAGAGCTTGACGGGAAGCCCATTCCACGTACCTGGAATGCGGACAACCTCCGCCGATATTATCAATGATGTACTCCCAGAAGCATAAGTAATAAAAAAGGTCTTTTCCGGCGACGCAGTGTGTCCTCCCTTGCGCCAAGTCTCTCAAAAGGAGCTCACTGGCATCGCAGCCCACGGGACACCACTCGGCCCCGGCACGACGGTGCCCCCGAGTCGGTTAAGTCCCTAAAGGCTCCGTACCCAGCTGAGTCGCCACTTGGGCGGAACACAAACCCCCAGGTTGGTTCAAAAGGAGCTCACTGGCATCGTGGCCCAAGGGACACCAGTCGGCCCCCACGGCGGTGCCCTCGAGTCGGTTAAGACCCTAAAGGCTCCGTACCCGGCTGAGTCGCCACTTGGGTGGAACACAAACCCTCAGGTTGGTCCAAAAGGAGCTCACTGGCATCGCGGCCATGGGATACCACTCGGCCCCGGTACGGCGGTGCCCCCGAGTCTGTTAAGACCCTAAAGGCTTCGTACCCGGCTGAGTCGCCACTTGGGCAGAACACAAACCTCCAGGTTGGTCCAAAAGGAGCTCACTGGCATCGCGGCCCATGGGACACCACTCGGCCCCGGCACGGCGATGCCCCCGAGTCGGTTAAGTCCCTAAAGGCTTCGTACCCGGCTGAGTCGTCACTTGGCGGAACACAAACCCCCAGGTTGGTTCGAAAGGAGCTCACCGGCATCGCAGCCCACGGGACACCACTCAGCCCCGGCACGGCGGTGCCCCCGAGTCGGTTAAGTCCCTAAAGGCTCCGTACCCGGCTGAGTCGCCACTTGGACGGAACACAAACCCCCAGGTTGGTTCGAAAGGAGCTCACCGGCATCGCGACTCACGGAACACCACTCGGCCCCGGCACGGCGGTGCTCCCGAGTCGGTTAAGTCCCTAAAGGCTCCGTACCTGGCTGAGTCGCCACTTGGGTAGAACACAAACCCCCAGGTTGGTTCAAAAGGAGCTCACTGGCATCGCGGCCCACGGGACACCACTCGGCCCCGGCACGACGGTGCCCCCGAGTTGGTTAAGTCCCTAAAGGCTCCGTACCCGGCTGAGTCGCCACTTGGGCGGAACACAAACCCCCAGGTTGGTTTGAAAGGAGCTCACCGGCATTGCAGCCCACGGGACACCACTCGGCCCCGGCACGGTGGTGCCCCGAGTCGGTTAAGTCCCTAAAGGCTCCGTACCCGGCTGAGTCGCCACTTGGGCGGAACACAAACCCCCAGGTTGGTTCGAAAGGAGCTCACTGGCATCGCGGCCCATGGGATACTACTCGGCCCCGGCACGGCGGTGCCCCCGAGTCGGTTAAGACCCTAAAGGCTCCATACCCGGTTGAGTCGCCCCTTGCAAGCGGTTCCACACCCCCGAGGCGGTGCAAAAGAAACCTGACGACGCCCAGCTCTCATGTCACCCTCCGGGGTTGTCACGCCCCGCATAGACTGCGCCATACCCGAGAGAACTTGAAGCATCTCGGACTGGAATCGCTGGTGATCAGTCCCTACTGGGTTGGCAGGGGCCATACCTCCAGTAGTTCCTTGACCAACCGGCTGATCAGCATTACCGGCCTGAGAGTCTTCCTCATAATGTTGGCTCCTAGAACGGCGAGCCATATCTATTTCCTGTTAAATTAGTTGTGGTTAATATCAACATAAGCTAAAGTGTCAGGTTTCTCTAAGTATAATGTCATCAAAATATGTTCTTTACGTGTTATCATGTCAATATGTCTGTGTCCCTAGGGTCATAACCGAGCTCTGATACCACTAAAGCTGTCACGCCTCAGACCCAAATATCGGGTTAGGGTGACAACCCGCCGCGTGCCGGGCACGCAAGGCGTCACAAAATTTTTCACACATAATACTATTATGTATATAACCAAGCCAAATTCATCACTGAATACTAAAAGTTTTGGGTTACAAACCCTTACACACCACAATAATAAAGTTTGGGCATCAAGCCCTACACATAAGAAATACTGGGGTTACAACAAAATAATGGATCTTATTTTATTTAATAGAAGATCCATCACCCCAACAATCCATCTTCAATCTCGTGGCTCTGACAAAAATATTGTAAGATTTTTATGAGTTTACACTCAATAAGTAAGCCACGTTATACAGTCAATTCATAGCATAACAATCTATAAGCACATAAATGATTTGCATGCTTAAACATTCCACAAATACTCAAACATGCAATGTAAGTAAACCCACTGTTTATACCCTCAATGGTAGCTGCAAATGTGACCCACGGCCCTGCAATATCCCAATAGTGTACCAACAAGCATCCCCCTACTGAAAGGGTCCAGATACCAGGGTCACGCCATATCATAATCCACCAGAACACATACTCTATATGTGTGATGCCACCTCGAACCAAGCAGAACACATCCTCTAGATGTGTGATGCCACCTTATAGTAACTCAGAACACATCCTCTAGATGCGTGATGCCATCTCGGACTAAGAAGAACACATCTTCTAGACGTGTGAATGACATAAATAAACAAAACACATCCTCTAGACGTGTATGTGGCATAAATCATCAGAACACATCCTCTAGATGTGTGTGGCATAAATCATCAGAACACATCCTCTAGATGTGTGTGTGGTATGACATGATAAAGGAGAACTGCGGCGACACATAACAGTACCTCACATCATGCACTAACATATCAATAACATCTTTATATTGCATAAACAGTGGATTATACTTACTTAACAATTGCATGTAATATATCACATCAATGTCATAATAACTGCATCTCTCATGCATAGCATCCACATATGATCTCATTCTCAATCATAGCACATAAACAACAATGTATTCATAATATTCATCTACTTACAATTTAGCCAATATCCATAACAATTCTTCATGTCACAATATAATTCACAATTTAAATATTCATATAATGAATAAAATAATTTATTAAATACTGATAACTGGCTTACTTACCTCAGTATGCAATCCAACAGGTATATATCAGCTAGTCAGATGTCTGAGCACCTATAGGATCATTTTACACAATTAATTTATTAGAATAAGAATATTAAAATGACCCTTAGAATTCTACCCAGACTAGTTCACGGGCCCAACTTTGGGCTCGAATATCTCCCGCTATACACACCCAATTGGGAAAGTAAAAATATCCCAAGAAACTAGAATTAACCTAGATACTAGCCATATAATTATTTCTTATTTTTCGGTCCGATAAAGGGCCCAAAATCCCTCCCCAAAAGGGCTCCAGGAACGGCCCAAAAGGCCCTGAACCGGCCGGCCTAGCCGGCCTAATTCATCCTAAGCCAATCCCAATCCCCTGTTTCACCGAACAGGGGACGGGTTCCACGCCGGCGGCCAGGGCCACCGCCGGTCAAATTGAGGGCGGCCCGGCTGCCGGTGGCCGGCCAGAGCCGGCCGCCACCGCGGCCGGCCACCCTTCTCCTCCTCTCTCTCTCAATTTTTCTCTATTTCTCTCTCACATCCGCGTGGCACATTACTGTGCCGACGGCACGGCCGGCCACCTTGGCCGGCCGGACCTCCACCGGATGCACGCCTGGCGCCGGTGGAGGTGGCAGGCCAGAGCTCAGGCCCGGCGAGGCGGCGAGCACGCCGCCGACCCCGAAGCAGCCAGCGGAATCTGCCACAGTACGAGAGAGGGGCCAATTGGCCCTCTCTCTCTTCTCTCTCTCCACCACCACCCCGTCGGACACCTCTCCCGGTGCCGGCGGGGTCACCGGCCGAAGCTCAGGCCCGGTGAGGCGGCGTGGCGAGGCGGCGAGCACGCCGCCGGGCCTGAACCAATGATCGGCCGGTCCCTCTCTCTCGCTCTCTGTCTCTTCTCTCTGTCTCTCACTCTCTCTCTCTCTCTCTCTCTCTCTCTCTCTCCAGAGGCCAGGGGAATATCTGAAGGAGACGGAAGCCAGGATGATGGAGGGAGTCTCCTTCCATCACATATATAATCCCCTACGTAACGCTTCAGTTTATGGGGTCCGGAAAACGAAGCGCTTCGCTGAGAGCGAAGCGTCGGACAGCACAGGACCAAGTCCTGAACCTGGTTCACATGAACCGGGTACTACATCCTCCCCTACTTATAAAAATTTCGGCCTCGAAATTGATACATGACCTCATAACTACGGATCAATCAAATTAATCAAAGGTCAACAATCTTAGATAGAAAAATTACCTTCAAATAATTGTGGATACTTCGTTTTAATTTCTTCCTCCAGCTCCCAAGTAGCCTCCCTCTCGGAGTGATTATTCCACTGAACTTTGACATAAGGGATAGTACGCCGTCTCAGAATCTGATCCTTGCGGTCCACGATACGCACAGGATGTTCCTCATATGATAAATCCTTCCTCAACTGAATAGGCTCATAAGCTATAACATGACTGGGGTCTGAAACATACTTCCTCAACATAGATACATGGAATATATTGTGAACACCAGATCGGAGGCAGTGCTAAGCTGTATGCAACCTCCCCAACTCTGCTCAAGATCTCAAAAGGTCCAATATAGCATGGACTAAGCTTTCCTCTAATCCCGAATCTCATCACATCCTTGGTTGGTGATACCCTTAAGAAAACATGATCCCCAACCTGAAATTCTAACTCTCTTCTTCTACCGTCAGCATAACTCTTCTGCCTGCTCTGAGCTGTACGAAGACGCTCCCTGATCAAATGCACCTTGTCAACTGTCTGCTGGATCAGCTCAGGGCCTAGCAATTTCCTTTCCCCTACGTCATCCCAACATAAAGGAGATCTGCACCTCCTACCGTACAAAGCCTCAAATGGGGCCATCTGGATACTGGCTTGATAACTATTGTTATAAGCAAACTCCACCAAAGATAAGTGGTTATCCCAAGCCCCACCCAAGTCCATTACACAGGCGCGCAATATATCTTCTAGAATATGTATGGTCCTTTCTGACTGCCCGTCTGACTGGGGATGATAAGCCGTACTGAAGTTCAATTTGGTCCCCAAGGCTTTATGAAGACTCTTCCAAAACTGTGATATAAATCTGGTATCCCGGTCAGATACAATAGAGACAGGAACACCATGGAGTCTCACAATCTGCTCCAAATACAAGCTAGCCAATCTGTCACTCGAGACTCCAACTCTGAAAGGTAGGAAATGAGCTGACTTTGTCGGTCTGTCCACAACTCAAACTGCATCATTACTCCTGGGAGTTTTGGGCAGACCAGTCACAAAATCCATAGCAATCTCTTTTCCATTTTCACTGAGGAATCATCAAAGATTGAAGAGGTCCCACAGGTTTTTGATGTTCGGCCTTCACTCGCTGACACACTAAGCACTTGGCCACAAACTGAGCAATATCCCTCTTCATCCCTTTCCACCAAAAATTCTCCTTTAAGTCTTTATACATTTTAGTACCACCAGGATGCACAGTATAGGGAGAGTAGTGAGCCTCCCTCAAAATCTCGGCTTTCAACTCCTCATTGCTAGGTACACAAAGTCTGCCTTCAAATCTCAGGGATCCATCATCCATTACATAAAATCCACTCTGATCTTCTGATGAACAACAACTTTAATTCTTTAAAGATCTGGATCTTCCATCTGGGAGGACTTAATTCTATCAACAAGAGTCGGCTGAAGAATAAGTGCAGCAACAAGTCCATCAGACTGCTGTACTCTCAGACCAATCTCCCACCTCTCGATGTCCTTCAGAATGTGAGGCTGGGAGGTAAGCATAGCAGCTAACTCAGAAGAGGTCTTCCTACTCAAAGCATCAGCCACAACATTAGCCTTCCCTGGATGATAATGTAGATTCAGATCATAGTCCTTCAGAACCACCTCCTCTGCCTCAAATTGAGCTCCTTCTGTGTGAAGATATATTTTAGACTCTTATGGTCTGTATACACATCACACGACACTCCATAGAGATAATGCTGCCAAATCTTCAAAGCAAAAACCACCGCAACTAATTTCAGATCATGAGTAGGATAGTTCTGCTTATAAGGCTTCAGCTGTCTGGAAGCATAGGCTATCACCTTTCCATTCTGCATTAGGACACATCCCAATCCTTTCCGAGAGGCATCAGTATAAAGTGTAAAACCCTCAGATCCTGTCGGAAGAACAAGGATGGGAGCTGACACCAAACGCTGCTTTAGCTCCAGAAAACTTTCCTCACACTCCTTTGACCAGTCAAACTTCACTCGTTTCTGGGTTAAACGAGTTAGGGATAGAGCGATGCAAGAGAAGTCTTCCACAAATTTTCGATAATACCCGGTTAGCCCCAAGAAGCTTCTGACTTCAGCCACATTGGAAGGTCGGCTCCAGTTAATAATAGCTTCAATCTTCTTCGGGTCCACAGAAATGCCATCCACAGAAATTACGTGACCCAAGAAAGCTACTTGGTCCAACCAAAATTATATTTCTGCAGCTTGGCATAAAGCTTCTTCTCCCGAAGAGTCTGAAGCACAATCCTCAAGTGATCCTCATGCTCCCTGAGACTCTTAGAATAGATCAAAATATCATCAATAAATACAACCACAAACTGATCCAAGTATGGCCTAAACATTCTGTTCATCAAATCCATGAACGCTGCCGGGGCATTGGTCAAACCAAACGGCATCACCAAAAACTCATAATGGCCATATCTAGTTCTGAAAACTGTCTTAGGCACATCCCCATCCTTGACTTTAAGCTGATGATAACCTGACCTGAGATCAATCTTAGAGAATACCCGGGCTCCTTGAAGTTGGTCAAACAAGTCATCAATCCTCGGCAAAGGGTACTTATTTTGCACTGTTACCTTGTTGATTTCCCGGTAATCAATGCATAGCCGAAGACTGCCATCCTTCTTCTTAACAAATAGAACTGGAGCACCCCAAGGAGAAGCACTAGGCCTGATAAATCCCCGATCTAGGAGTTCCCGCGATTGGTTCTTCAACTCTTTTAGCTCAGCCGGGGCCATACGATAAGGGGCCTTGGATATAGGTCCAGTTTCAGGAATCAAATCAATGGAGAACTCAACCTCCCGGTCAGGGGGCAACTCTGATAATTCATCCGGAAAGACATCAGGGAATTCTCTAGCTATAGGAATATCCTCCAACTTGGCCTCTTTCTTTTGAAGATCATTAATAATAGCAAGAAATCCTTGGCCACCACTCCTCAGATACTTTTCAGCCTGTAGTGCCGAAATAAACACTGAGGCTAGAAGTTTCTGGCCACCAGTAAAACTAAATTCGGGCTGACAAGGAATTTTGAAGTTGATGATCTTCCTGAAATAGTCTACAGAAGCATGATAGGAAGCTAACCAATCCATGCCAAGGTAACATCAAAGAATTTTAGTGGAAGGACAATAAGATTGGCATTCAGCTTCCTATCCTCAATGATAATCAAGCAGGATTTGCATACAGTATCAACTTTCATAGTATCACCATTTGGAAAGGCAATGTGTAATTCATGGTCTAGAGATTCAGGTGTCAATGATGCATTCTTGCCAAGGTAGGTGTCAGATATAAACGAATGCGTGGCACCCGGATCAATTAGAGTCTGAGCATAATCATTGCCTATCATAATCATTCCTGGGCGTAAATGAAATTTCATTTTAACAATAAGAATATAATGTCCTAACTAATTATTAATGCATTACACAGGATAAGAATGTAATGCTGGATGTGAAATATTGATATACCTGTCACCACAGAATTAGAAGCGGCAGCATCCTGCTGAGTGAGAGCGAAGACCCTTCCCTGAGTCCTCGGTGGTTGCTGCTGTTGCTGACTCGTCCCTTGACTGGAAGATGGCTGCTGGTTCTTTCGAAGGGGACATGTGGCTATCTTATGGTTAGTCTTTTCATAGGAGAAACAGGCACCAGACACTCCACAGCAAGGTCTCCCCGGGTGGAAATTCCCACAGCGAAAGCAGCAAGCCTCTCTATTCGGTTGTCCTCCTGGGGCCTGAGGTGCACCTCTCTTCTTGGCCTGAGCTGGGGGCTGGCTAGAATTATGCCCTTTCCTCTTCTTCTGCTGCTCCCAATCCCTCTGAACCGTATTCATATCTCTCTCAATTATTAAGGCCTTATTTACCATGGCACCATAAGTGTGAAGCTCAAATGCGTTGACCGCCTGCATCAGTCTGGGTCGAAGTCCCTCCGTGAATCGGGTGATCTTGGCCATTTCGTTAGATACTATACTTGGAGCAAAACGGGCCAACCTGGTGAATTCAACTTCATATTGGGCTACCGAAAGATTCCTTTGCTCCAACTTAAGAAATTCTGATTCCATCCGCCTCTGCATACTCCTGGGAAAGTACTTGTCAAAGAATATCTCCTTAAACTCTCCCCAAGACATAACATGACCACCCTGACGCTGCTCCTCAACTAGCCACCAATCATAAGCCTCCCCTTGGAGAAGATAAGTAGCAAATCTGATTCTCTCCATCTCCTGACTACCATGGGCCATAAAAGCCTTCTCCATATCTCGCACCCATCTCTCAGCATCAATAGGGTTGCTTGAACCAGAGAAAGGAGCAGGGGCAAACTTCTTGAAATCTGCAAAGCTGCGGCCGATCCCCACCCAGGATTAAGATAAAGCAGACTGGGTCGGCGGTGCTGATTGAGTGGGTAAGGTTGGCTGCAACTGCGGAACAGGAAGGGTAGGCTGAGTCGGAGCAGAAGGGGGTACAGACTGAGCGGTCAAAGCCTGCTGGATCTGATGCTGCATGTCGGAGCAGAAGGGGGTGTATGAACCGCGGGACATGCAGCATCAGATCCAGCAGGCTTTGACCGCTCAGTCTGCACCCCCTTCTGCTCCGACTCAGCCTACCCTTCCTGTTCCGCAGTTGCAGCCAACCTTACCCACTCAATCAGCACCGCCGACCCAGTCTGCTTTATCTCAATCCTGGATGGGGATCGGCCGCAGCTTTGCAGATTTCAAGAAGTTTGCCCCTGCTCCTTTCTCTGGTTCAAGCAACCCTATTGATGCTGAGAGATGGGTGCGAGATATGGAGAAGGTTTTATGGCCCATTGTAGTCAGGAGATGGAGAGGATCAGATTTGCTACTTATCTTCTCCAAAGGGAGGCTTATGACTGGTCGCTAGTTGAGGAGCAGCGTCGGGGTGGTCATGTTATATCTTGGGGAGAGTTTAAGGAGATATTCTTTGACAAGTACTTTCCCAGGAGTATGTAGAGGCGGATGGAATCAGAATTTCTTAAGTTGGAGCAAAGGAATCTTTCGGTAGCCCAATATGAAGATGAATTCACCAGGTTGGCCCGTTTTGCTCCAAGTATAGTATCTAACGAAATGGCCAAGATCACCCGATTCACGGAGGGACTTCGACCCAGACTGATGCAGGCGGTCAACGCATTTGAGCTTCACACTTACGGTGCCATGGTAAATAAGGCCTTAATAATTGAGAGAGATATGAATAAGGTTCAGAGGGATTGGGAGCAGCAGAAGAAGAGGAAAGGGCATAATTCTAGCCAGCCTCCAGCTCAGGCCAAGAAGAGAGGTGCACCTCAGGCCCCAGGAGGACAACCGAATAGAGAGGCTCGCTGCTTTCGCTGTGGGAATTTCCACCCGGGGAGACCTTGCTGTTGAGTGTCTGGTGCCTGTTTCTCCTATGGAAAGACTGACCATAAGATAGCCACATGTCCCCTTCGAAAGAACCAGCAGCCATCTTCCAGTCAAGGGACGAGTCAGCAGCAGCAGCAACCACCGAGGACTCAGGGAAGGGTCTTCGCTCTCACTCAGCAGGATGCTACCGCTTCTAATTCTGTGGTGACAGGTATATCAATATTTCACATCCAGCATTACATTTTTATCCTGTGTAATGCATTAATAATTAGTTAGGACATTATATTCTTATTGTTAAAATGAAATTTCATTTACGCCCAGGAATGATTATGATAGGCAATGATTATGCTCAGACTCTAATTGATCCGGGTGCCACGCATTCATTTATATCTGACACCTACCTTGGCAAGAATGCATCATTGACACCTGAATCTCTAGACCATGAATTACACATTGCCTTTCCAAATGGTGATACTATGAAAGTTGATACTGTATGCAAATCCTGCTTGATTATCATTGAGGATAGGAAGCTGAATGCCAATCTTATTGTCCTTCCACTGAAATTCTTTGATGTTATCCTTGGCATGGATTGGTTAGCTTCCTATCATGCTTTTGTAGACTGTTTCAGGAAGATCGTCAACTTCAAAATTCCTTGTCAGCCCGAATTTAGTTTTACTGGTGGCCAGAAACTTCTAGCCTCAGTGTTTATTTCGGCACTACAGGCTGAAAAGTATCTGAGGAGTGGTGGCCAAGGATTTCTTGCTGTTATTAATGATCTTCAAAAGAAAGAGGCCAAGTTGGAGGATATTCCTATAGCTAGAGAATTCCCTGATGTCTTTCCGGATGAATTATCAGAGTTGCCCCCTGACCGAGAGGTTGAGTTTTCCATTGATTTGATTCCTGGAACTGGACCTATATTCAAGGCACCTTATCGTATGGCCCCGGCTGAGCTAAAAGAGTTGAAGAACCAATTGCAGGAACTCCTAGATCGGGGATTTATCAGGCCTAGTGCTTCTCCTTGGGGTGCTCCAGTTCTATTTGTTAAGAAGAAGGATGGCAGTCTTCGGCTATGCATTGATTACCGGGAAATCAACAAGGTAACAGTGCGAAATAAGTACCCTTTGCCGAGGATTGATGACTTGTTTGACCAACTTCAAGGAGCCCGGGTATTCTCTAAGATTGATCTCAGGTCAGGTTATCATCAGCTTAAAGTCAAGGTTGGGGATGTGCCTAAGACAGCTTTCAGAACTAGATATGGCCATTATGAGTTTTTGGTGATGCCGTTTGGTTTGACCAATGCCCCGGCAGCGTTCATGGATTTGATGAACAGAATGTTTAGGCCATACTTGGATCAGTTTGTGGTTGTATTTATTGATGATATTTTGATCTATTCTAAGAGTCTCAGGGAGCATGAGGATCACTTGAGGATTGTGCTTCAGACTCTTCGGGAGAAGAAGCTTTATGCCAAGCTGCAGAAGTATAAGTTTTGGTTGGACCAAGTAGCTTTCTTGGGTCACGTAATTTCTGTGGATGGCATTTCTGTGGACCCGAAGAAGATTGAAGCTATTATTAACTGGAGCCGACCTTCCAATGTGGCTGAAGTCAGAAGCTTCTTGGGGCTAGCCAGGTATTATCGAAAATTTGTGGAAGACTTCTCTTGCATCGCTCTACCCTTAACTCGTTTAACCCAGAAACGAGTGAAGTTTGACTGGTCAGAGGAGTGTGAGGAAAGTTTTCTGGAGCTAAAGCAGCGTTTTGTGTCAGCTCCCATCCTTGTTCTTCCGACAGGATCTGAGGGTTTTACACTTTATACTGATGCCTCTCGGAAAGGATTGGGATGTGTCCTAATGCAGAATGGAAAGGTGATAGCCTATGCTTCCAGACAGCTGAAGCCTTATGAGCAGAACTATCCTACTCATGATCTGGAATTAGCTGTGGTGGTTTTTGCTTTGAAGATTTGGCGGCATTATCTCTATGGGGTGTCGTGTGATGTGTATACAGACCATAAGAGTCTAAAATATATCTTCACACAGAAGGAGCTCAATTTGAGGCAGAGGAGGTGGTTGGAACTTCTGAAGGACTATGATCTGAATCTACATTATCATCCAGGGAAGGCTAATGTTGTGGCTGATGCTTTGAGTAGGAAGACCTCTTCTGAGTTAGCTGCTATGCTTACCTCCCAGCCTTACATTCTGAAGGACATCGAGAGGTGGGAGATTGGTCTGAGAGTACAGCAGTCTGATGGACTTGTTGCTGCACTTATTCTTCAGCCGACTCTTGTTGACAGAATTAAGTCCTCCTAGATGGAAGATCCAGATCTTCAAAGAATTAAAGTTGTTGTTCAGTCAGGAGATCAGAGTGGATTTTATGTAATGGATGATGGATCCCTGAGATTTGAAGGCAGACTTTGTGTACCTAGCAATGAGGAGTTGAAAGCCGAGATTTTGAGGGAGGCTCACTACTCTCCCTATACTGTGCATCCTGGTGGTACTAAAATGTATAGAGACTTAAAGGAGAATTTTTGGTGGAAAGGGATGAAGAGGGATATTGCTCAGTTTGTGGCCAAGTGCTTAGTGTGTCAGCGAGTGAAGGCCGAACATCAAAAACCTGCGGGACCTCTTCAATCTTTGATGATTCCTCAGTGGAAATGAAAAAAGATTGCTATGGATTTTGTGACTGGTCTGCCCAAAACTCCAGGAGTAATGATGCAGTTTGGGTTATTGTGGACAGACTGACAAAGTCAACTCATTTCCTACCTTTCAGAGTTGGAGTCTCGAGTGACAGATTGGCTAGCTTGTATTTGGAGCAGATTGTGAGACTCCATGGTGTTCCTGTCTCTATTGTATCTGACCGGGATACCAGATTTGTATCACAGTTTTGGAAGAGTCTTCATAAAGCCTTGGGGACCAAATTGAACTTCAGTACGGCTTATCATCCTCAGTCAGACGGGCAGTCAGAAAGGACCATACAGATTCTAGAAGATATGTTGCGCACCTGTGTGATGGACTTGGGTGGGGCTTGGGATAACCACTTATCTTTGGCGGAGTTTGCTTATAACAATAGTTATCAAGCCAGTATCCAGATGGCCCCATTTAAGGCTTTGTACGGTAGGAGGTGTAGATCTCCTTTATGTTGGGATGACGTAGGGGAAAGGAAATTGCTAGGCCCTGAGCTGATCCAGCAGACAGTTGATAAGGTACATTTGATCAGGGAGCGTCTTCGTACAGCTCAGAGCAGGCAGAAGAGTTATGCTGACGTTAGAAGAAGAGAGTTAGAATTTCAGGTTGGGGATCATGTTTTCTTAAGGGTATCACCAACCAAGGATGTGATGAGATTCAGGATTAGAGGAAAGCTTAGTCCACGCTATATTGGACCTTTTGAGATCTTGAGCAAAGTTGGGGAGGTTGCATACAGCTTAGCACTGCCTCCGATTTTATCTGGTATTCACAATGTATTCCATGTATCTATGTTGAGGAAGTATGTTTCAGACCCCAGTCATGTTATAGCTTATGAGCCTATTCAGTTGAGGAAGGATTTATCATATGAGGAACATCTTGTGCGTATCGTGGACCGCAAGGATCAGATTTGAGACGGCGTACCATCCCTTATGTCAAAGTTCAGTGGAATAATCACTCTGAGAGGGAGGTTACTTGGGAGCTGGAGGAAGAAATTAAAACGAAGTATTCACAATTATTTGAAGGTAATTTATCTATCTAAGATTGTTGACCTTTGATTAATTTGATTGATCCGTAGTTATGAGGTCATGTATCAATTTCGAGGCCGAAATTTTTATAAGGAGGGGAGGATGTAGTACCCGGTTCATGTGAACCAGGTTCAGGACTTGGTTCTGTGCTGTCCGACGCTTCGCTCTCAGCGAAGCGCTTCATTTTCTCGGACCCCTTAAACTGAAGCGTTACGTAGGGGATATATATGTGATGGAGGGAGACTCCCTCCATCATCCTGACTTCCGTCTCCTTCAGGTATTCCCCTGGCCTCTGGAGAGAGAGAGAGGGAGAGAGAGAGAGCGTGAGAGACAGAGAGAAGAGAAAGAGAGCGAGAGAGAGGGACCGGCCGATCATTGGTTCAGGCCCGGCGGCGTGCTCGCCGCCTCGCCGGGCCTGAGCTTCGGCCGGCGACCCTACCAGCACCGGGGGAGGTGTCCGGCGGGGTGGTGGTGGAGAGAGAGAAGAGAGAGAGGGCCAATCGGCCCCTCTCTCGTACTGTGGCGGAAGCCGGTTCCGCTGGCTGGTTCGGGCCCGGCGGCGTGCTCGCCACCTCGCCGGGCCTGAGCTCCGGCTTGCCACCTCCACCGGCACCAGGCGTACGTTTGGTGGAGGTCCGGCCGGCCAAGGTGGCCGGCCGTGCCGCCAGCACAGTAATGTGCCGCGCGGATGTGAGAGAGAAATAGAGAAAAATTAAGAGAGAGAGGAGGAGAAGGGTGCCGCGGTCGGCTCTGGCCCGGCCATCGGCGGCCGGGCCGCCCTCAATTTGGCCGGCGGCGGCCCTAGCCGCCGGCGTGGAACCCGTCCCCTGTTCGGTGAAACAGGGGATCGGGATTGGCTTAGGATGAATTGGGCTGGCTGGGCCGACCGGTTCAAGGCCTTTTGGGCCGTTCCTGGAGCCCTTTTGGGGAGGGATTTTGGGCCCTTTATCGGGCCGAAAAATGAGAAATAATTATATGGCTAGAATCTGGGTTAATTCTAGTTTCTTGGGATATTTTTACTTTCCCAATTGGGTGTGTATAGCGGGAGATATTCGAGCCAAAAGTTGGGCCCGTGAACTAGTCTGGTAGAATTCTAAGGGTCATTTTAATATTCTTATTCTAATAAATTAATTATGTAAAATGATCCTGTAGGTGCTCAGACATCTGACTAGCTGATATATACCTGTTGGATTGCGTACTGAGGTAAGTAAGCCAGTTATCAGTATTTAATAAATTATTTTATTCATTATATGAATATTTAAATTGTAAATTATATTGTGACATGAAGAATTGTTATGGATATTGGCTAAATTGTAAGTAGATGAATATTATGAATACATTGTTATTTATGTGCTATGACTGAGAATGATTTCATATGTGGATGCTATGCATGAGAGATGCAGTTATTATGACATTGATGTGATATATTACATGCAATTGTTAAGTAAGTATAATCCACTGTTTATGCAATATAAAGATGTTATTGATATGTTAGTGCATGATGTGAGGTACTGTTATGTGTCGCCGCGGTTCTCCTTTATCATGTCATACCACACACACATCTAGAGGATGTGTTCTGATGATTTATGCCACATACACGTCTAGAGGATGTGTTCTGTTTATTTATGCCATTCACACGTCTAGAGGATGTGTTCTGCTTGGTCCGAGATGGTATCACGCATCTAGAGGATGTGTTCTGAGTTACTATGAGGTGGCATCACACATCTAGAGGATGTGTTCTGCTTGGTTCGAGGTGGCATCACACATATAGAGTATGTGTTCTGGTGGATTATGATATGGTGTGACCCTGGTATCTGGACCCTTTCAGTAGGGGGATGCTTGTTGGTATACTATTGGGATATTGCAGGGCCGTGGGTCACATTTGCAGCTACCATTGAGGGTATAAATAGTGGGTTTACTTACATTGCATGTTTGAGTATTTGTGGAATGTTTAAGCATGCAAATCATTTATGTGCTTATAGATTGTTATGCTATGAATTGACTGTATAACGTGGCTTACTTATTGAGTGTAAACTCATAAAAATCTTACAATGTTTTTGTCAGAGCCACGAGATTGAAGATGGATTGTTGGGGTGATGGATCTTCTATTAAATAAAATAAGATCCATTATTTTGTTGTAACCCCAGTATTTCTTATGTGTAGGGCTTGATGCCCAAACTTTATTATTGTGGTGTGTAAGGGTTTGTAACCCAAAACTTTTAGTATTCAGTGATGAATTTGGCTTGGTTATATACATAATAGTGTTATATGTGAAAAATTTTGTGACGCCTTGCGTGCCCGGCACGTGGCGGGTTGTCACCCTAACCCGATATTTGGGTCTGGGGCGTGACAGGGGTTCACTCCCGGACCCCGCATTGGGAAAGGATTACTGGTAAAAGTTCTACACTCCTTTCGCTTAGCCGATCTGGAGCACGCAAGCTCAAGGAGTGTGGGGGGCATCTGATGGGGCCAGTTGACCCCATGAAAAATGAAAATTTTCAGACGGTCCCAAAGGCCGACAAACTCCAACGCCAGCCGCCAGCATCGGCCGCCAGCGTCGGCCTCCATCGCCAGCCTCCAGCGCCAGCCGCCTGCGTCGGCCGCCAGCGTCGGCCTCCAGCGATGGCCTCCAGCGTCTTACTCCATCGCCAGCCTCCAGCGCTGGCCAAAGGCCGACAGACTCCAGCGCCAGCCTCCAGCGTCGGCCGCTAGCGTCGGCCTTCCGCGACAGCCTCCAGCGTCGGTCTCCAGCGCTGGCCAAAGGCCGACAGACTCCAGCGTTGACCGTCAGCGACGGCCTCCAAGGCCGGCACATCAAAGGCTGACACCTACCAAGACCGACCTCTCCAAGCCAGGCCGCCCTGGCACATTCCTAGACGGCCCCGGCCTCTACAAGCCAGGCGGCCCCGGCACATTCCCAGCCGGCCCTGGCGTCTCCAAGCCAGGCAGCCCTGGCACATTCCCAGCCGGCCACGGCATGTCCAAACTAGCCGGCCCCGGCCTCTCCAAGCCAGGCGGCCCCGGTTCCTAGCCGGTCCCGGCGTCTCCAAGCCAGGCGGCCCCGGTTCCTAGCCGGCCCCGGCCTCTGCAAGCCGGGCGGCCCCGGCACATTCCTAGCTGGCCCCGGCATCTCCAGGCCAGGCGGCCCCGGTTCCTAGCCGGCCCCGGCGTCTCCAAGCCAGGCAGCCCCGGTTCCTAGCCGGCCCCGACCTCTGCAAGCCAGGCGGCCCCAGCACATTCCTAGCCGGCCCCGGCGTCTCCAAGCCAGGCGGCCCCGGTACATTCCTAGCCGACCACGGCGTGTCCAAGCTAGTCGGCCCCAGCACCAACCAGGCGGCCCCTACTTCTCCAAGCAGGTCGGCCCCGACACTTCCTCCGCGTCTCCAGTCCCGCTGAGTCGGCCAAGGCCACCCCTAGCCGGTCCGACTCGGCCCTGGCGTCCCCCGTCCCGTCGAGACGGCCAAGGCCGTCCCCGGCCGGCCCGACTCGGCCCCGCTGTCTCCAGACCCGCCGAGTCGGCCAAGGCCATCCCCGGCTGGTCCGACTCGGACCCGGCGCCCCCCTTCCGGCCGAGTCGGCCAAGGTCATCCCCGGCCGGCCCGACTCGGCCCCGTCGTCTCCAAGTCCGCCGATTCAGCCCCACCCCGGCACTGCCTTGCCGGCTGGACGGGCCCCGGCCATCTCAGGTCGATCCAGCTCGGCCCTGACAAGACGGGACCCCCCGGTTCCCGCCAGATCAGCCCCAGCGGTTTAAAAAACCACCTCTCTGACGCGCGCCGCCCGACAACATCAAACGTGCGCCGCCCAACAGCCCAGCTGCTGATGGGATGTAACCCACCAACCAGCCCAGATTCATGCAACGGCTCAGCAGGCCTTCTGACTTCACGAAAACCCACGTGATGGTGCCAGTATCAACCCCTATAAAAGGGTAAATTACGTCGAAAACCAGGTAACGCACATTTTAGGCATTCGATGCCCTAACTCTCAACGGAACGACGTGATCCTTCTGAGACCTCTCTCTCCTCAAGAGCTCTCTCGAGCTCCTTATCTACTGTGACCTCTGTCACTAACTTGGGCGTCGGAGGGTCCCACCGGAGAACCCTCTCCGGTCTTGGGACTTCTTTGCAGGCAACCCTGTGAAGGAAGAAGAGCCTCCGTTCCCGACGTCCAGGAGGGATGATCGAGCGTCATTTAATGGCTTGACGCTTTTGGTCAACTGCAGGTTAATGAAGTCACAGACCCTGTGAGATGTATCAAGCTTGGAGTTTATGCGTTCAAGAAGGGTTTTTGAAATTAATCCAGAACATCCTATCATCAAGGAGTTGAATGTAAATTAGTTATTATTTGCAGATAATATTTTCAAGTTTTGCTACCAGCTTCAGTATTTTATTGAGCTCATACGATAGGAGTATGTGTGGAAATGAAAGATTATCAAGTCAACTTGATCAAAACTGGGCATCTGCATTGCACTAACACAATCAATTTAGGTCCTTTAGCAGCCACTTGTGGTGTTAAGCTTATTATGATCGTGCCTATATATTTTACTGAAACTATTTTTGGAAGCTCTTAATGATAATTAGTGAGAGCAAGGGGAAATTGTCAATATGCATATGCAAACAATCTGAGATAACTGAAAATTTAGATCCTTTAATCCTCAATTTGTTTTTTCTGCAGGTTGCATGCAAGACTTACCCTGATGATCCTGAGGCTCTGAGGTCCATTGATCTTTTATTTGACACAGCCCTGATTTCTAGTGGTTTCACTGTAAGTATTTGTTTTCATTGAGGCTTATATTTCAAACACTCACAACTAAGCTTATATTTTTAGGACTATGTACACATTTCATCTCTTTTAGTGTAAAACGTCAGCACTATAATGTTTTCTGTTGAGTCTCAGTTCTTAGGATTGTGAATTCTGTCTTGTTATAAATATTATCAAGTATCTTACTGACAAATCTATTTGAACATAAGTTTTTGTCTTCTAGTTAGGGGTTAACTCTACTACTTGGTGGAAAAAACAAATTTTCCAGTCCAAACTTTCCACTGGACTGGAAAATTGGCCATGCGACCTTAGAAATTAAGTAAATCGCTTAATTTGATTTGGAACTCGCATAGATTCCAAACCCATGTGCAGAAGCTTAACTAGAAACAAGCGTTTTAACCACTTCAAAAATAGGCTAGAGGCACTTGACCCATGTAGCTTGATCTTAATTGAACTCTTTATTTTGATCTGTGGTTCTCATAAATCTTGAAAGTCACATGTCACGATGTTCACCACACAAAACCTTTTCTGTCTGCTATTCGAGATTCATGTAAATTTCATGTCGTGGTTTACTGAATCTCAGTGGATTTTCTATATATTTTTTAGTTGTTTATATTGTTATCTTTCTTATGTTTGTATTTTTTTTTCTTTAAAGTCGAAAGTCGACTCAATTATGTAGTGCTTTGACACACATTAGTCACATCCATTCTGATTAATTCTGGGGTCATCCAGTGAGATTTTTTCTTAGTTGATTAAGCTCTTAGTTCTTGCATTTGTAATCTTGAACTGGTACCATTGCAGCCTGACAACCCATCAGAGCTCGGTGCAAAGATAATGAGATGATGAGGAAAGCTCTTGCTGGCAAATGGATGTCCACTAGAGATGGGCATCATGCCTGGCATGGCCCATTAAGCCGTGCCGTATCGGGCTTGAAAAATCCGGTCCATCGGCTCATCACGGCACGGCCCAGTGGTGCCAGCACGGCCCACATGGGCCTGGGTCGGTACGGCCCATCAGGGCCTGATAAAAAATTTAAATAAAAAAATATTTTTTAATAAATTAAAAAATTATTAAAATAAAGAAATTTATTAATATGAAGCCACCTTAATGATGGAGGGTTTGACATAGACCTCTACCAGTTTATTAATTTAAAATCAAAATAGTATATAAAAGGAGGAGGGCTAGGCCTGACCTCCAGAATACAATAAGAAAGGAGAAAAAAATAAAGATGACTCACTTTAATAATTAAAAAAATAAAAATATACAAGTATAAAATAGATATGACTCACTCATCAATAGTATTTGTGTTATCATCATCTTCATTGGTTAAGTCATGTCCATCTTTATCTTGAAGCCTCGCCTTAGCATCCAACCAATCTTTGAAGCAGAAAAGCATCTCAACCGTTTTGCCAGTCATCCTACTTCTCTTTTCATCCAGAACATGCCGACCTGTACTAAAAGTGGATTCCGATGCTACTGTGGATGGCACGGCTAAAATATCTCGTGCAATGACAGACATAACAGGATATTGATTTCTAACACTCTTCCACCAAGCTAATACATCTAGATTTTTTATTTGATCTTTATCATATACAGAATGAAGATCGTTTCATAAATAAAATTCTAATTATTATATGTGAAAAATATCTTTTTTTTTAAGTTTATCATTGCTATTATTTTGACTAAAATGACAATATCAACTCCATGCCTTTTGTTTATTTGCAAGAATGTATTATATATATATATATATTAATAAGATAAGTACACAATAAAGTTGTACTGTCACTTGAGCCAACAAATTTTTTTTGTAAAAAAAATAATGTAGGAATTATTTTTTAAAAATAAAAAGACTGAGCCAAAATTTTTAAAAAAAAAATTACCCATGCACGGATAGGCAGTGCCTGGCCCGGCATGGCCTGGGCCTGGCACGGCCTAATGCCCACCTCTAATGTCCACAACACCTGAGGTGCAGCATGTGCCATCAAACCAGTCCGTTGGAGCTCAAAACCCTGAGGCATCTGAAGCTGAGGTTGTGCAAGCTAAAGCAGGTGGTCAGAAATAAGAATCCTGCATTCTAATAAATTTTTCATGTTAGAGTTGGTAGTCTGTCTTTTGACGGTGCTTCAGTTATAGAAACTTTCGTGAGTGGTGCATAGATGAGTGAGATGTAATCAAAGAATCTAAGAATGTAATAGAACGGAATTAAATGTCTCGGTAACAGGCATTTATTTCAGTGTTTTTGGATGTTTACACAGCTTAATGTAAGGTGATATCGGATTCATAAAAAAATGGTTTTATCTTTTCTCCTGTTCTGGAAAGTATGAATGGTCTAGTAGTTTGATTTCATCTTTTACAAGGAAAAAGTTGCATAGAAGTTGGCAATGATAGCCCACAATCTTGGAAAGGAAATCAGGGAAAAGGATTATTAGTGGTACAACCATGAAGAATGTGTGCCATTCATTTACAAAAAGACATGACCATAATCTGTCAAGTGGCAAAATATTATGGCTCTATTTTTCATCCTGAATCACTTTTTTTTCCAAGTCACTTGTGATCTCCTCATGTTTACAATAATGAGTTTGTTTGGATTGTCTCCTTGGTGTTGATCTTTGTAGTTCTTTTTTGGCTTTGGTATGATAATGGCTGCCCTGCACTGCTTGGATACCGTGCCCTTCTTTAACCATATGAATGCTGTCGTTGCCTTCATCATCGTCTCTTTTGCAGCCATTATAACATCCAAGTTGTTTGTGATACTTATATAACATTTGTCATTTCATTTTTGTTACCTTTGTAAGGTCAAAGATTCTGCGCTAATGGTTGTTGAGGTAAGATCATTCTACCCATGGTCTCAACTTCTGTGAAGGTTTTCAAGTAATTTTCTCATATGCTGATTGCGTCATTATGTTGAAATTGCTGTTCAAACGGTAGAAATTCAACCTACTATTTGGGGTGTGGATCATGTTTTTCTAACGGAAATTTCTATTTGCGCTGCTCGGTTTGCTCTGTGCACCCCCCACTTAAAAAAAACTTCAATTTTACCCTTATAATAATGGACCAAAATGCTTCTATTTTTACTCTCTGCATCCCTCAACAAAACAGCTCCCCCCTCCATTGCACACCCACCCCCCTCCCTTTCTCCCCTCCCTTCTCCAAACGAACGAAAAAAAGAATTGCTCAATCAATTCATTGAATCTTTGTTTGAAGATATTTCAACCCTCAATTGAATAATGGATAAGTAATTAGCGATTGGGGAAGGATCTACAGACAGAAAGGTTCTTTTTTTGACTTGTATCGAAATTTTTTTTTCACGGTCCGCATCTTGTTTGGCCACATAGGGCCAAACAAAGGCTTCTGTTCGGCCACATAGGGCCAAACAAAGGCCTTCTGTTCGGCCCTGGTTGGCCGAACAATGAGCTTTTGTTCGGCTAGGTGTGGCCGAACAAAAGCCTTCTATTCCGCCACAAAGGGCCGAACAAAAGCCTTGTGTTCCATCCTAGCCCTGGTTGGCCGAACAATGAGCTTCTGTTCGGCCAGGTGTGGCCGAACAGAAGTCTTCTGTTCCGCCACAAAGGGCCGAACAAAAGCCTTGTGTTCCGTCCTGTGTGGCCGAACAGGGGCCCTCTGTCCAGCCCATTCTGGCCAAACAAAAGGCTTCTGTTTGGCCACACAGGGCCGAACAAGGGAGTGGGGTTTAGGGTTTAGTCTTAGGGTTTAAATTGATTATTTTTTGACCGTGTAGGGTGATGCTTCAACCGAAGGCAGCATGATTGGCTCTGAATGTGTGATGGATTACACAAATGAATTTATAATTTACGAGGTCTGGTAATTTTGATTGCAATTATTTTATTAGTACCCCAAGCGATGTGTAAAATTGTTTACTGACATAAAACTTTTTATTGTGTAGATATTCAAGAGTAGAGAAGACTTGTGTAATTAGTGTCGGGAAGTTGGGAGAAGGAATGGATCTGTTGTTATTATTAAAACTTCTAATTCGGGTACTGATAGTAAGAAACCAAGAATTGTACTTGCTTGCGAGAGGAGTGATACTTATAGAAGTAAAAGCATAAAGGAAAAGGGATTAAAGACCAGAGCTAGTGGCACTAAGAAGTATCGATGTCCTTTTGCATTAAGAGGGAAGAAATTGGACACTACAAATGATTGGATGTTAATGGTCATTTGTGGATTACACAATCATCCGGCTGTGAAGCATCTCGAGGGGCACTCATATGCTGGATGATTATCGAAGCAGGAGACTTCGTTGTTAGTGGATATGTCGAAGACTTTGGTTTTGCCAAAGGCCATATTGTCCACATTGAAGCAAAGGGATGCCCTCAATGTTACGTGCATGAAAATGATCTACAATGCACGACAGTGGTGTAAAGTTATAGAGAAAGCTAGAAGATCTCAGATGCAACATCTTCGGGTAAATTATCCGAGTATAAGTACATTGAGTGGTATAGAAATTGTATTGAGTTTGATGTTGTGCGTGACTTGTTTTGGGCTCACCCTGGTAGCATAGATTTGTTACGTGCATTTCCTCGTATTTTGATAATGGATTGCACTTACAAGACGAATAGGTATCGTCTTCCTTTCTTAGAGATTATGGAGGTGATATCAACTAACCTCACATTTTCTATTGCTTTTACATATATGAACTCTAAGCGGGAAGCATTAGAGAGATTGTGCAGCGTCATGGATGCTGATGTTTTGCCTGAGGTGATAGTCACAGATCGAGACTTGGCTCTATTGAATGTAATTCAGAAGGTATTTTCTATGACAACACATTTGTTATGCAGATGGCATATTAGTAGGAATGTTTTGGTCCAGTTCAAAAAATTATTTGAAACAAAGGAGAAATGGGATAAGTTTATAATGAGTTGGAATATACTAGTGTTGTCAACCATAGAAGATGAGTATAACGATCGCTGGAGTGCACTTCAGAGAGAGTTTAGTACCTATCCAGATGCTTTAAGATATGTGTTAGATTGCTAAGCAAGTTCAAGGAAAGATTTGTCGCAGCGTGGATGGACGCACGTAGGCACTACGAAAATGTGACAACTAATAGGTATCACAAGAAATTGATTAAGTTTATAAATTTATATTTTATTATGTATTTGTTATCTAACTTTTATTTAATTATATTTACTTTACTAGGACTGAAAGTGCACCTGCAAGGTTTAAAAGACAGCTTGGATCAAGCCAAAGGACTTTCGAGTCATCTTAGACAAAAAATCATAGTTTGATTGAGTTGCAGCATAGTGACATCAAAGCCTCATTTGAAAAGAGTTTGACAGTCGTGCATCATAACTTCAAGCCTACTGAATTCAAAGAACTACGAGGTTTTATATCTATAACCGTATTAAATCATATCCTCGTCCAAGCGAACCGAACCAATTCAGTTGGGATTGATGAATCAGTTTGTGGGTGTGCTATTCAACGCACACATGGATTATCATGCGCTCATGAGATTGTGCGGTACAGAATGGAAGGTCGGCCTATTACCCTCGACTATATAGATCCTCATTGGAGAAAACTTGATATGGTGTCTGCTTCAAATGTTGGGAATTGTGTCCTAAAGCCAATCAACTAACATATAGATGATTATGCAAGTTGTAAATATATATGAATTATTAATTAATAAAATATTTATTTGGCAGTTCATCACATCGCATCTTCCTGAAATAAATTCTTATGTGATGGAGTCCTTAGAACCATAATCTATTCAATAAAGAGAGGGTTTATTGAGTGGTTCTTAAAATAGTCGCGACCAAATGATATATAGTTATAGGACAACTATGTATCAAGTAAAGATCGTTGTATGTCATATGGGTTGGTTGTCCTCTTACCAAGGAGTGTGGTGACACTGGTATGACATGCAGGTAAGGTGTATGATATCTCACTAAATGTGACCAATCTACGGAACACTCTTCTGCCAAGAAGTGTTCATGAAGGGATATGGATATAAGTGTCCCTCTGACCTGAGATCACTATGGTAACTTGTAAGCAACCTATTGTACTTTGGTGCCGGATTACTTGAATTTTTAATCCAATGATAGAAGGTTTCTGGGTGCAGCAAAGTACTTGTGGAGCAGTGAGTGGATCAAGATGGGATTGACCCCGCCAAATAGTTTGGAGTAAATGCCTCACTGTATTTCAATTTAGCAAAACCTTGGCCAGGGTAGTCTTTGTGAAGAGTCATAGGACTTGTGAAGATTGAGACACTTTATGGATGAGCTGATTAAGGGTTGGCAGTTAAAACTAAGTCATCTTGAGCATTGAGGATCAAAGGGATGAATTATATGGTAACCATATGCCAGAGGTTCTTAATTGTTGCTCTGCAACCTTCGACCTATCCGGACGTTGGGTGTCATTGCTAGATGGTGACTTCGATAAGTATTGGAAGTGTTCCAGTGCTACCGGCTTAGTGTTCGAACCTATGGGGTCACACACCATAGGGGATTCTATCTGGCTAGATGATTGAGAAACTAAATGTTAGTAAATTAATTGAAGGATTAAATTGGCAATACGATTGCTGGCTAGCTCAATTTGATTGAGCTATGAATATCTGAGTCAAATCAAATAGGATTTGGTTTGGGCTCAAATTTAGGTAAGCCTAGTGTTAACATCCTTACCCGTTTACATTTGAATTATGAATTTGAATTTCAAACTGACTTTAATTTCAAGTTTGAAGATTGAATTTTGAATTCAAAAGTTTAAGTTTGAATTTAAAATGGATGTTAATGACCTCTCCCTAATTACCCCTCGTTCTTTAACTTCTAACCTTTTCGGTTTTTAACTGAAAAAAAAGGAGATGAAGAGTTTCTTCCTTAACTTCTAACCTTTTCGGTTTTTAACTAAAAATAAAGATGAAGGGTTCTTCCTTATCTTTCAAGAAACGTTGAAAAAGGAAAAGACAAAGAGATGATAAGTTTTTAGGGTGAAAGGGATTCTGGCTATAAAGCCTGGGATAAAATGTTTCCTCGTACATCACATCCTTTTGACAATTCCAAGAACACCTTGGTGTTAAAAAGAAGAAATCTCATCATCGAAGCCTAGAAGAAGAGCTAGCACTCCGAAGAGGACCAGAACCCCGATGTGGATCACCTGTAGAGGCCATACACCTTTGTGTGGCTTGCAGAAGTAGTACCTATCACCGTCTTCTATTGCTGCGTGAGTTATTAAGCATCACAAGGTAAAAGATTCAATAGTTACTGGTGACTTGGATATGATCTAAGACACTAGGCCATAAACATAGATATGATCTGTATTATTTGTATTTACATAGATTTGATCTATGTACTTTTATTTTATACCTTTATATATATAATTTTTATATATTGATCATGTTGTAGGCTAATATTAGATTATATCTGATATCTTATTGCTTCCATTGCATATTTATTTTAGAAAATTTTAAAATGCATATCTGTAGCCTACAAAAAGATTTACTTACATCAAATGTGCAAATTATGATGCTGAGCTGTGAACCAGAGTTGGATATAATTACTAAGAAATTCAAGTAGTTAGATGGGGCTTCTAAATTGTAGATGTTAAGGAAATTAAGAGGGATTGCAAGCCCAGATAGTACTTCTCTTGAAGAACCTGTAAAAAGGATGGCCGGTTTACATGGCCACTCTTCATTAAAAGGTTGATACGTCTACTTTCCATGATCCTTCTGCCTTTGAGTTGGTTCTCTTTGGATAAGATAGTTACTCATCTGGTACGGGCACCCCACTGACTCTAATGCAAAAAAGGCAACCGAGGAAGAAGGTAAGAAGCATGGAGTATCGTGCTGGTGTGTATCGAGGTGTTCCAATGTGTGCACAGCCCATGTTGTTTATTATTAGTCATTTATTATTAGCATGCGATAGTTTGTAATATCATTCGATATGGTTTGTAGGTTTTTCATCCTCGAACCCGTTCATATAAGCCAACAATCTATATTGATTAAATTCCAGATGGGTTAAGGCCGTTCATTCAACATATCAAGGACGTAAAAGCTAATGGCAACTACGGATTCAGAGCAATAGCTGACTTGCTTGGATTTAGAGAGGAGGATTGGCTCCGTGTTAGGAAGGATTTATTACACGAGTTGCAAAGTCTTCAAAGCACTATCACACTTTATTTGTTGTTGAAGGAAGATTTGACGAGATCGCTCAAGCATTATCATATTTTGAGAATTGTCCACCATCTGACCGGTGGATGACATTGCCGGATATGGGGCACCTTATAGCGTCCTGCTATAACGTTGTTCTATACCACCTCTCCTTGCAACAATGTCTTACATTCCTACCTCTTAGATCGGTGCCTCTTCCTCTTCTATCCCGCAAAGACATTTCAGTAGCATTTGTAAATGGCAATCATTTTGTGGAGGTATTAATTAAATATCTTTTACTCATCCTTAAATGACTCATAAATCATTTTGTTTATAAATTTATTTATTTTATAGGTGTTTCTGTTACCGAGTCATCCCATTCCCCCAATAGCGAGCAACTGGCGAAAATATCATTTACCTTGTGCGTTCGGATGGGCAACTTCTTATGAATCTAGGATTCAACTGTTCAAACAAACGATCTCATTAGATGTTATTATTAGCGAGACTGTTGAGTTGTAGATTGCAAGTTTTATCAATATACAAAGTTGTATAATGTTTAAAATTTTTATATATAGTGCATTCTTTTTTTAGTTGACTAACCGTGCCAATGCGTGCCAGGGCATACCTTGCCCGTGCCAGGGCATACCTTGCCCGTGCCGGGGCGTGCCGATGCGTGTCCAGGAGTGTCAATTATCAAGAAGTTTATGGAAGTTGACATCACACCTCATTGTTGATTGATGTATCATTAATTATCTTTGTTGATTGATGTCATGATCTCGCAAATTCAGTAATCCATGCCCATGGTCCGGTCGATCGACCCATGCCAGAGCGTGCCGATGTGTGCCTACATGAATTGGGGAATGCCGGTTGGCCCATGCTAGTGAGTGCCGATGCGTGCCGACCTATGCCAGAGTGTGCCGATGCGTGCCGACACAAGTTGGGTCATACCGGTTGGCCCGTGCCGGTGAGTGCCGGCCTGTGCTGAACTGTGCTGGAGCATGTCGATGCGTGTCAGGGCATGCCGTGCTCGTATTGGGGCATGCCGATGCATGTCTAGGAGTGTCAATTATCATGAAGTTTATGAAATTTGACAGCACACCTCATCATTGATTGATGTGTCATTAATTGTCTTTGTTGATTGATGCCGGGCATGCCAGCACGTGTCCAGTTTATTTGTCGAACTCCACCCCATAATTAGCGAGATTATTATTAGCATGCGATTGTTTACTAATTTATAATTAGCGAGACTGTTGAGTTGTATATTGCATTTGATATTAATCTTCAATATGGACTCTGGAACAAAAAAGAACATTTAAAGAAAACTCAAACTTTCATTCAAATTTCAAAGTATTTTACAAGAAGATGTGCTAAAAGCTAAAAAAATACATATGGTACATCATCAATCCCCATCTCACCATCGTCGATGCCTGTAATGTTGTAGCAATACATGAGTAGGGCCATGTACATCAGGCTCACCTGATGAAATATGTTGACCCTGCAATACCTGTGACATCTGAGAAATAACGTCACATCTCGATCCCCTGTGATGTAACCTCTTTCCGACCCATATGTAGAATGCTGGTGCAAATGTTAATGGCATCTACAATACATCGCCCTTGCACGTCAACATCAACATCATTGGGACGTGATCGAAAATAGATACTGGATCGGCTCTCTGGGGGGTGAACTGCTAGGTGCATGATACGAGAATACCAATCCATATATCCTGGCACACAATCTGATGGTCAGGTCGCCGAGTGGCTTCTACTCGCTTAGCTCAGCAGGTGATCCTCCTACCTCTCCCATATCTGATCATAGAAGATGCACCAGATGCGGTACAATGCTGCTGTCGATCCTTTGCTGGCTCGCTCAGGGGCTAGTTGCACGCGGGGGATCGTCTGTATCCTGCCGAATTGTCGTAGAACCCTTTCAGGATGATAGGGTTTTACGACATCCATCCACTTCAGGCATCCACTAAAGAATGCAATATTTAGGAATGGACGATCCTCCCAAATATGATGATGGGGATCCCAAACTACCTGTAACAGATAAATCCTAATTAGTTTGATAATATATGGCAAATCATAGAAATATACAAGTGCATGGTCTAAGGTACATACCTCATCAGCCCTCAAAATGTCCAAGGACTCGCGTAGAATCACTAAATGGTCCATCGTGGTACGTGGTGGAATCCATCGATGCATGCGGGGCCTAGCATCAGTATAATCCAGGGCTGGATGAGGAGTGAGAAATAAAAAATGCTCATAAATCCATGCCTAAAGCAACATCATATATCCACTAATTTGTCTAATGGATGCCCTAGACGCAATCCCCAACTGCCGATATAAATGAGCCAAGGCATCAGCACCCCAGGCATATGTGCTCACCCTATCCAGATCCCGAAGTAGAGAAAGATAAGCTATAGGCACCCTCATCCCACTCTTATCAACAAAGAGTGTGCATCCTAACAAAAATAGCAAATACCCTCGCGCTGCACACTCTATCCTATTGTGGCTATCTCTATCAGATACAGCATGAAAATGACTCTTCAGCCACTCTAACCTCACAGACTGACCGCGTACTGATAGTACCTCTTGACGCGCATCTACCTGTGACACACCCAATAGCTTCACTAGTAGGTCCTCAGCATCTTGATCACTCATCCTATCACATGATAGTGACACTGAGGTACCTATGACACTAATCCCAAATATGGCGGCAACGTCATCCAACGTGATCGTCATCTCGCCAAAGGGAAGATGGAAGGTGTTCGTCTCGGGCTGCCATCTCTCTACGAAGCCCGAGACAAGAATCTTATTGGCGAACCGATAAGAGCAGTGCACTTGTTCAACCAGGCCCGACTGCTGAACTAATGCTCTAAACCTCCTATTCGATTGCCCCGATGCCCACCACTGCCACTCACCTACCTTGGTAGCATGATTCATGCACTTCAATGGGGCCCGTTCCTGTAAAATATAAATGGATAACATGAATAAATTATATAATAGAATCATAATAATGCATTAAAGAAAATACACTATAATAATAAACAAACAATACCTGTTGCCTCCAGATAGAGGCTGCTATATGTGTCCTGAAACTACTAAGGACAGACTCATCCTCTGGACCGCTTGGACAAGGCCCATCCGCTTCATCATCAACATCCATAGCTAGGATGTCCTCGTCTACTGTCTCAGTTGGGGGCGATGGTGCAACAAGAACCTCTGATGCAACAGGAACCTCTGGCTTAGCATGCATGCCACGACGTCTCCTAGCAGACGCTGTGGATCTAACTCGTGAGGGACCAACATCCATATCTGAAACATGGCATTAATCGGCATTAATACACAAGAGTAAAATATGAACAAATTAAAAAATGTCCAAATTTTTTCTCGAAAAACTTAACTATATCGATTTATAATCGATTTAAAAATTTTACTAAATATGAATTTTTTTAAAACTACTTATATAAAAGTACTTATATAATAAATTTAAATTTATTAAAAAAATTTAAAATCATAACTCCCTAGTTCTCTGTTCGGCCTATTAGGCCGAATAGATTGATCTCTGGTCGGCCCTGGTGGGCCAAATAGAGGCCGAACAGAGACTCGACCCATGCTCAATCAAGGTTTGCCGGAGGGGGGCGGAGGGGATGAAGGGGACTGGAGGGAGGGATTGAGGGGGGCAGAGACGAGGCAAGGAAGGCGTGGAGGAGGCCGCAGGGGAGGGAGGGGGGGACGGAGCCGAGGGAGGTGAGGGAACCGAAGGCGGTGGGTTTAGGAAACCGACCGCCGCTGGTTGCTGCCACTGTCGGGGAAGGAGTTGCCAGTGCCGAGGAAGAAGATCGCCGGGACGAAGCTCTGTTGGTGCCGGGGAAGGAGCTGGGAGAGGGGGAAGAATGGATCGGGCGATGCGTTGAGGAGGGATGTGCAGAATGATTTGGAAGTAGGGGTAACTGAGTCGAGACAACTCACGAGTAGCTCAAAATCGACTCAAAAAATACTCAAAATCGACTCGCTGCTTATCAAGTCGAGCTCGAGCTCGAGCTACTCGAGTATATTATCGAGTCGAGCTCGAGTATTAAAATACTCAGCTCGAAAAGCTTGCAAGCTTGATCGAGCTTATGCAATTTTACTATTTTACCCTTATTCTTTGAATTTTTAATTTAAAAATATTTTATTTTAATTAAAAATTATTTTTTAAATTTTTATACAGAAATTTGAGTCGAGTCGAGTCGAGCTCGAGTACATCGAGTATTTTATCGAGCTCAAGCTTGAGCTCTAAATAAAAAACTCGATCGAGCTCGAGTCGAGTTTCGAGCTTCAAATTTAAGAGTCAAGTCGAGCTCGAGCTTGGCATTGTGTTGACTCGACTCGGCTCGATTACACCCCTATTTGGAAGGAGGGAGTGGGGAGGTGCACGAAGGGGTAGTTTATGAATATCAATTTTTAGGGGGTGATGTGGCTGATGTAGCCACAAGGGCAATTATGGCAAAATCCAAATCTTAAGGCGGCCCCACCCCGGCATCTCCATATGGCCAAGTTGGCCCCGACCTTCCCTGGTCTGCCCCGCTCAGCCCCGGCATCTCCAAGTCGGCCAAGTCGGTCTCGACCTTCCCTGGTCGGCCCCGCTCAGCCCCGGCATCTCCGAGTTGGCCAAGTTGGCCCCGACCTTCCCTAGTCGGCCCTCTCGGCCCCGGCATCTCCAAGTCGACCAAGTCGGCCCCGACCTTCTCTGGTCAGCCCCGCTCAGCCCTGGCATCTCCAAGTCGGCCGAGTCGGCCCCGACCTTCCCTGGTCGGCTTCGCTCGGCTCCGGCATCTCCGAGTTGGCCGAGTCGGCCCCGACCTTCCTTGGTCGGTCCCGCTCGGCCCCGACATCTCCGAGTCGGCCCCGACCTTCCATGGTCGGCCCCGCTCAGCCCCAGCATATCCGAATCGGCCAAGTCGGCCCCGACCTTCCCTGGTCGGCCCTGCTCGGCCCCGGCATCTCCAAGTCGGCCAAGTCGGCCCCGACCTTCCCTGGTCGGTCCCGCTCAGCCCTAGAATCTCCAAGTCGGCCAAGTCGGCCCCGACCTTTCCTGGTCAGCTCCGCTCGGTCCGGCATCTTCGAGTTGGCCAAGTCGGCCCCGACCTTCCTTGTTCGGCCCCGCTCGGCCCTGGCATCTCCGAGTCGGCCAAGTCGGCCCCGACCTTCCCTGGTCGGCCCCGCTCGGCCCTAGCATCTCTGAGTCGGCCAAGTCGGCCCCGACCTTCCTTGGTCGGCCCCGCTCCCTCATCGAGTCGGCCAAGTCGGCCCCGACCTTCCCTGGTCGGCCCCGGCATCCCCGAGTCGGCCAAGTCAGCCCTGACCTTCCCTAGCCGGCCCTACTCTGGCATGTTCAGGTCAGCCGAGTCGGCCCTGCTCGGCCTCGGCATCCCCGAGTCGGCCAGGTCGGCCCCGACCTTCCCTAGTCAGCCCCGCTCGGCCCCGGCATATTCGAGTCAGCCAAGTCGGCCTCGACGTTCCCTGGTCGGCCCTGCTCTGGCATCTTCAGGTCAGCCGAGTCGACCCTGCTCGGCCTCGGCGCCCTCCGGGGGGTCAAGGCTATCTCAGGTCGGCCCCAGAACGGTCCTGGTTGTTCGCGCCGCAGTCCTTCTAGCGCGCACCGCCTGGCATCCCCAGGCCCAACTACCCACTGGCCACGCCGCTGATGGAACTGGACCTAATTACCTGTCAGCCCCACTAACCGATGGGACGTAGCTCACCAACCGCCGTTTTCCCCTCTCCGATAAGTCAGGACCCACCGACCAGCCCATATTCACGCAACCCTACAAACCCCGCGAACATTCCTTTCTTATGGAACTCCACGTGGTTATGCAGGTGTCAACCCCCTATCAAAGGGTAAGTCCACTCAGGAACAAGGTACATAAACTCATACACTCACTACCCTGATACCCAGAAAGGGATTCCCTCTTTCGGAGGACTCATTTTTCTCCCCAAAGCTCATCTGAGCTCTTCCTAAGCTGTGACCCCGGTTACTGACTTGAGCGTCGGAGGGTCACCGGAGCATCCCTCCGGTCTTGGGACTTTTTGCAGGCCATCCGATCAGGCGTGGGACTGCAGATTAAGCAACTCTCTTCTCCCGACGTTCGAGACCGATGATCAGGCGTCATCAGATTGGCACGCCAGGTAGGGGGAGGCAAGCAAAGAAGGCCCAAACCTACAGTATACTTCTCTTTTCTCTCCCTCTCCCAACAATGGTGATGACACAAGCTCAGGATGCCTCAGTCAGCCACCCCGGGGGCATCTTCCCCCAACTAAGCAGCAGGAGACCAACCTACCCGTCGCTGATCCTCCCGTCATTTCCCCTCAACAAGAAGCGGTTGCCTCGGCTGCAGAGCAGCTGGCAACCCTCACTCGGCAAGTTCAGACCCTCACCGCCATGGTCCACGGACTTCAGCAGCAGCAGTCCGTGGCCACCCAGCATCAGACCGCTCCCCTTGCAAGTCAACAGTCTGCAAGGGAGGTTCTCCTCAACGAGAGGCCGGTCATCGCCGAGCTTCTCCAAGGAAGCCTTGCCGTGAGTCCCTCAAGTGGCCGCAATCTCCAGATTATGGCCCGAGCAAGTTTCCTCCAGAGCCGCACCGCCAGGAGGAACCAAAGCGGAAATCCCATCTTTCGCGTCCTTCTCCTTCTTCTTCATCTTCCTCTTCTTTATCCTCCGAGCCATCTCGGAGGGCCCCGACAATCAATCGCCAGGCGGAGGAGCGCCTGACGAGTACAACCAGCGACTAGACGAGCTCGCCAAGAAGATCAACAACCAACCGAGGAGGAGTATGACACCCATCCTCCTTACACTTGCCGGATACTGGAGGAGCCCATCCCCTCTAGATTATGATTCCCCAGATAGATCCATACGATGGTACGATGGATCCTCTCGACCACCTCGAGAGCTACAAGGCTATGATGCAAGTCCAAGGTGCGTCAGACACCCTTCTCTGCAAAGCTTTCCCTGCTACTCTGCGGAAGGCTGCTCGCGCTTGGCACTTGCGCTGTCCCTTCACAGCATCGACTCCTTCCGGAAGCTGAAAAGGCCTTTCTGGCACATTTTGATGCCTGCCGACGAATTTCGAGGGTCGCAGACAGCCTCTTCTCTGTGCGCCAGAAGGAGAGGGAATCGCTG
Organism: Calamus simplicifolius; assembly: GCA_900491605.1. Classification (NCBI taxonomy): domain Eukaryota; kingdom Viridiplantae; phylum Streptophyta; class Magnoliopsida; order Arecales; family Arecaceae; genus Calamus; species Calamus simplicifolius. Next base: position 617,939 of record UESW01004733.1, on the reverse strand, counting down.
CGGGACTTCATGTCCCGGTTCAAAACTGCCACCCTTTAAGTCTACCATCTGGACGATGCGGTGGTAACGCTGGCGCTGAAGTGGGGACTTCTCCCGTCCCGCTTCACCTTTTCTCTGGATAAAAAGCCCCCGGGTTCCTACTTCGATCTTCTCCTCCGAGCTTAGAAGTACATCCGTGCGGATGAGGCCGACCTCACCCGCCGGGAATCATCAAGGAGCTCCAACTGCAAGCCTGCTCGCCCCGAGCCGAGCAGGCCCTCTCGCCACCAGCGGCCTAACCCACCTCACTGATCCGATAACATGAAGCTCCGTCCCTGACGAGAGCAAGCTCACGCCTCTCCTCGCCCCTCGATCCCACATCCTGATGGAAATCGAGGGCGAGCCTTATCTCCAGCGCTCTCCTCCTATGAAGAAAGGTCCTCCCCGTGACAAGAGCCATTATTGCTGATTCCATCGAGACTACGGGCACGACACCGACAGCTGCTTCAGCTTAAAGTGCGCTATTGAGGAGCTCATCCAGAGGAGCTACCTCGGCAAATATGTCCAAAAGGGGCCACAATCGCTGCCGGCACTCATGGGACCCCCACCTGCTCAGGCCACTATCGACAATACCCCCACGGAGCGGACAGTTGGAATGGTGTCTTGGGGAGCGGCTTCCTCATCCAAGCGGCCAAGAGGGGAGGACGCACTGGGTAATGTAGTTCTGGGGGGGGGGGGACCGATGAATTTTGAGAATGTAAACAATGAAGGCATCGTCGTCTCTATGATGATCGCCAAGCACCCTGTAAAAAGGATATTGGTTGATAGTGGCAGCTCAGCTGACATCCTCACTTATGACGCTTTTGTTCGAATGGGATTATCTCTAGACTCTCTCCAGCCTGTAGCAACCCCGTTGGTCGGATTCATCGGGGATTCGGTAAGGGTTGAGGGCGAGATATCTTTGCCCGTGACAGCTGAATACCACCATGCCAAAGCACAGTGATCATGAAGTTCTTGGTTATGCGGATCCCCTTGACATACAACGCCATTCTCGAGCACCCAGGCTTAAATCTATTGGATGCGATTATCTTCACCCAACGCCTGCTGGTGTAGTTCCCTACTAGCAGAGGTGTTGGAGAGATGAAAGGCGAGATCGGTTCAGTTCTGCCCTGCTATCACACGGCGTCAAGCCCCTTGGAGGCCGAGCCAGTCCCAGAGGCACCTGACCCCAGGGAGTCCGACAGGAAAGGGGAGCCGGCCGAGCACCTCCTGACCTTTCCCCTTGGAGATGATCCGGCAAAGACCATGCGCATCGGCAGACTCCTCCCCCCGGAGGATCGCGATCGCCTTCTGACCTTCCTACAGGCCAACTCAGACATTTTCGCTTGGTCAGCATCTGACATGCCCGGCATTCCTCCAGAAGTAATCACCCATAAGCTCAACATCAATCCGAAGCACCGTCCAATCCGCCAGAAGAAGAGGAGCTTCGCTCCCGAGCGACAAAAGGTCATCGATGAGGAGGTTAACAAACTGCTCAGTGCTGGCCACATCTGAGAGGCGCATTACCCTGGCTGGCTAGCCAATGTGGTCATGGTGCGAAAGGTAAACGGGAGCTAGAGAATTTGCATCGACTTCACCGACCTCAATAAAGCGTGTCCGAAAAATAGTTTTCCCCTGCCAAGGATAGACCAGCTGGTAGATTCTACCTCCGGCCACGGGCTCCTCAGCTTCATGGATGCCTTCTCTGTATACAATCAGATAAGGATGGACCCCAGTGATGAAGAGCATACATCCTTTGTGACAGAAAAGGGGATTTATTGCTACAAAGTGATGCCCTTCGGTCTCAAGAACGCGGGGGCGACCTATCAAAGATTGATGAACAGGGTGTTTCAGGATCAGCTAGATCGGAACATGGAAGTCTACGTGGATGACATGCTGACCAAGAGCATCTGCGCTTCTGATCATGTCTCTGATCTAGAGAAACTTTTAGCAACCTCCGCTGCTTCCAGGTCAAGCTAAATCCCAAGAAATGTGCCTTCGGAGTCACGGCGGGCAAGTTCCTGGGTTTATGGTAACTCAGCGGAGGATCGAAGCAAACCCAGAGAAATCAGTGCTATCCTCGACATGAGACCACCATCCAGCAAGAAGGAAGTACAGCGACTAATGGGGAGGGTGGCGGCTTTAAGTCGTTTCCTCTCTAGATCAGCCGAGAGGTGCTTGCCCTTCTTCAAGGCTCTGCGGAAAGTAAACAGCTTCGAGTGGACGGACGACTGCCAGAAAGCCTTCGATGACCTTAAGGTGTTTCTGTCTTCTCCTCCGCTCCTATCCAAACCAAGGGACGTGGAAAGTCTCTTCCTCTACCTAGTTGCTTCTTCGGAGGCCGTTAGCTCAGTCTTGGTGCGTCTCGACGCTGATGGAACCCAGAAGCCCATTTATTACGTGAACAAGGTGCTCCATGGCGCAGAAGTCAGGTACTCCAAGATAGAAAAAATCATCTTCGCTCTGATCGTCTCCGCTCGGCATCTCCGCCCTTATTTTCAAGCTCATCCCATAGTGGTGCTCACGGACCAGCCCCTCCAAGCCATTCTGGCTCGTCCAGACACCTCAGGCCGACTCGCCAAGCGGGCCTTGAAGTCCCAAGTCCTGGCCAATTTCCTAGTCGAGTGCACTTGGGCGGATGAGGAGACCAGGGGGTTTCCGTGGAACAGCATGAGCCCGGGCCAAGCAGCGATGGAGAAACCTGGATCCTCCATGTAGACAGCGCGTCAAACTCTCAGGGAAGCGGTGCCGGTCTCATTCTCACCGGATTGGGTGGAGAGAAAGCAGAATGCGCCCTACGGTTTCTATTCAATGCCACCAATAACTAGGCCGAGTATGAGGCCTTGCTGGCAGGATTAAGGCTGGCCTAAGAATTTGGAATAAGGCATCTCATAGCATTCACCGACTCGCAACTCATCTCCGGACAAATCAACGGAGAGTACGAGGCGCGTGACCCTGCTATGACTCAATACCTAGGCAAGGTTCGGCTCTTGGTCTCTCCGTTAGCTTATTTCAGCATCAGTTACATCCCCGGAGTGAGAACGCTAAGGCCGACATCCTTTCCCGCTTGGCTACCTCCGCCGACAGTATCGCAAGAGACGCCTACATCGAATACCTAGAAAAGCCCAGCATAGAAGATGGCGAGGAAGTCCTCCCGCTCACCCAAGAGCCTATATGGATGGATGTCTATGTCCGCTATCTCACTGACGGCACCCTCCCTGATGATCGCAATGAAGCCAAGCTGCTCAAGTGGAGGGCTTCCAAATTCGTCCTCCTAGACGGACGTCTATACAGGAGGTCATTCTCTTACCCCCTGCTCAGATGTGTAGGACCTACCGATGCCGACTATATCCTTAGAGAAATCTATGAGGGCATCTGCGGAAATCACCTGGGGGCAGGTTTCTGACCCAGAAGGCCCTTCGGCAGGGATACTTCTGGCTTACCATGAGGGAGGACGCTGCCAAACTAGTTCAGAAGTGTGATGGTTGCCAGCGCCACGCACACATCCAACACCAACCGTCTATCCTGCTCAACCCGCTCTTAGCCCCCTGGCCCTTCGCCCAGTGGGGAATGGACATCCTTGGCCATTCCCCCCAGCTTCGGGACAGCGGAGATTCTTGCTAGTAGCCATCGACTATTTCACCAAGTGGGTCGAGGTCGAGGTGCTGGCTAAGATCACCGAGAGTAAAGTCAAAGACTTCTTTTGTAAGTCGATTATATGCCGCTTTGGCCTACCACGCACCCTCATCACGGACAACGGTCGCCAGTTCAACAATGAAGCATTCAAGACTTTCTGTGGCGAGCTAGGCATTCACCATCGATTCACCTCTGTCGGCCACCCCAGACCAACGGGGAGGCCCAGGTCATGAACCGCACCATTCTCAGAGGGCTCAGGACTCGGCTAGATGGATCAAAAGGTCGATGGGTGGAGGAACTCTCCAGTGTGATATGGGCTTACCATACGACCCCCAGAGCCTCGACAGGCGAGACCCCCTTCAGTCTCATCTTTGGATCCGAAGCCGTCATCCCTGTTGAGATCGGACTGCCCAGTCCGCGCGTGGAGTCCTTCAACGAGGAAGACAATTCCACATTGATATGAGCCAACTTAGACTTTATCGACGAAGCACAAGACCGAGCAAGGCTGCGTATAGCGACTTTCCGTCAGCGGGCAGCCAAGTCCTACAATGCCCGAGTTCGTCCCAAGGTCTTTCGCTACGGAGATCTGGTTTTAAGAAAGGCTAAAGTATCTAAGCGTACGGAGGGGGGCAAACTATCCCCCAACTGGGAGGGTCCTTACTGTATCACCGAGACACTCCATCGGGAGGCATACAGACTAAAAGAGCTCAATGGACAACCCATTCCGCGTACCTAGAACGCGGATAATCTCCGCCGATATTATCAATGATATATCCCCCAGAATACGAGCAATAAAAGGGTCCCTTCCAACGCCACAGCCCGCTCTCCCTTGCATTCAAGGACCAGATCTCGCTAAAGGAGCTCACCGGCATCGTGGCTAATGGGACACCACTCGGTCCGGCTCAGAGATGCCCCCGAGTCGGTTCAAGTCCCTAACAGCTTCGTACCCGGTCAAGTCGCCCCTCGGGCGGTACATAAACCCTCGAGGCAGTTCAAAAGGAGCTCACCAGCATCGCGGCTAATGGGACACCTCGGTCCGGCTAGGAGACGCCCCTGAGTCGGTTCAAGTCCCTAACAGCTCCGTACCCGATCGAGTCATCCCTCAGGTGGCACACAAACCCCCGAGATGGTTCTAAAGGAGCTCACCAGCATCGTGGCTAACGAACACCACTTGATCCAGCTTGGAGATGCCCCCGAGTCGGTTCAAGTCCCTAACAACTCCGTACCCGGTCGAGTCGCCCCTCGGGCGACACACAAACCCCTGAGGCGGTTCAAAAGGAGCTTACCGACATCGCGGCTAACGGGACACCACTCGGTCCAGCTTGGAGATGTTCCCAAGTCGGTTTAAGTCCCTAACAGCTCTGTACCCAGTCGAGTCACCCCTCGGGCGGTACACAAACCCCGAGGTGGTTCTAAAGGAGCTCACCGGCATCGCAGCTAACGGGACACCACTCGGTCTGGCTTGGAAATGCCTCCGAGTCGGTTCAAGTCCCTAATAGCTTCGTACCCGATCGAGCCCTCAGACGGCATACAAACCCCCGAGGTGGTTCTAAAAGAGTTCACCGGCATCGCAGCTAATGGGACACCACTCAGTCCGGCTTGGAGATGCCCCCGAGTTGGTTGAAGTCCCTAACAGCTTTGTACCCGGTCGAGTCACCCCTTGGGCGATACACAAACCCCCGAGGTGGTTCTAAAGGAGCTCGTTGGCATCGCAGCCTACGGGACACCACTCGGCCCTGGCACGGAGGTGCCCCCAAGGCGGTTAAGACCCTAAAGGCTCCATACCCGCCGAGTCGCCCCTCGGATGGCACACAAACCCCCGAGGTGGTTCTAAAAGAGCTCGCCGACCCTCACGATCTCCAAGTCTGCCGAGTCGGCCCCGACCACCCCTGGTCGGCCCCACTCGACCTCGACATCTCCAAGATCAGGCCGAGTCAGCTCGGACCTTCCCGGTCAAGCCCCACTCGGCCCCCGGTGTTCTCAAGCCGATCTCGGCGCTAAGTTGCCCTCGGGTCGTTCTAAGTTCTTAGAATATTCGAACGCAGATGAATCTCCCTTCAAACAGCCTGCGACAGCTCAGGGCATCTTAAGTAACCTCCTACGCGGCCGGCTTACACTTCGAAGACGTATCTCAACATTGGCCAACCTGATATAATGGTTCGGCCACGACATTATCAACGTGCTCAACACTCAGAGTAAAGGGGCATCTCAGAAGAAAGGCCCTCTCTCATCAACAGGTATGCGACCCGTTTTATTGCTAGTCGCACAATAAAACATTCAGCCCAGAGGAAAGAAGAAACGAGCAAGACAAAGGACAAAAGCGTCTTCATAAAAAGTTCTTCTTCATTGATAATGAAATTGAAGTACAAAATTTGGCCCAAGGCCAGCTACAAAAAGAAAAGGGAAAAGAAACAACAACTTTTCAGGGCTCGTTTGGGCCCGGCTCTCCCTTGTCGTCCTCTTCCTCTGCCGGCTCCTCGTCAGATTCCCCGGGCCGGATTCCCTCGAGCTCGGCAATGTCAATTTTAAGAGCCGCGGACACCTTAGTCTTGCACATCTCGAAGCCCTTGACGTAAGCATCGAGGCTGGCCTCAAGGACCTCCTTCCTGAACTCCGGCGAGGACTTGTAGCTGGAGATGGCCTGCCCTGCCTCGGCCTTGGCTCTCTGTGCCCTGGCCTTGGCCTCCTGGACATGCGCCACAGCCTCCCTGGCTCGGCCCTCGGCTTCTTCGGCTCGTGCGTTGGCCTCGTCTGCATAGGCCATAGCCCCAGCCTTCTCATGGCCCACCTCAACCGCCGCCTTCTCCGCGGCGGCCCGGGCCTCATCTCGCGCTGCTCCAACCTCCCTCTCGGCGCATTGAAGCTGACGGACCAGCTCCTCATTCTGCGCCGCGGTGGTCTTCATTCGGTCTGAGACCAGCTCCAATTTGGCCTCGGCCGTGGATGCCCGGACACTCTCGGCTTTGGCCCGGCATTCCGCCTCCCTTATTCGGCCGCCCAGGTTCTCCTCCCGGGCCTTGGCCTCCTGGTGAAGTCGAGCAAGGCTCTAGGACTGCACCATGCTCTCCTTCTTGTACTTGTCGGCCTGCGCCATGGCCCTTGTGAGCGCATCCGAAGAATGGGCCACCGCCTCACGAAGGCCGATCACGCCGTTGGCCATCTGCAGCAAGGGGAACTTGTTAACCCTAAAAGATTGAAGCATCAAAAGACACGTCCAGAAACAGAGAGAACTCGGAAGATTACCTGGACAATGGCAACCATCACCATATCCAGGAGCGCGGAGTGGCTCAATCCCCGCGTCTCCTCCTCGGACTCGGCAGTCCGGACTCTTGACAGAAGACGGGCGGCTTGCGCGGCGTCCACCATTGAATTGAACCTAGGGGCCGGCCTCGTCGGCCCCTCCTGCGGACCTTCGACCCGAGGACGGGTCGGGTGGCGCACCAACCATTGGGATGAGCTCTTCGGCCCATCCCTCTGCTCTCCGGTCACCTCCACCCCAGCGTTGGATTTTTTGGTGACTGGCTCCCTCTCTCCAATAGTTGGGGGAGCCCTCTCCGTCTCCGGCTCGGCGGCAGCCGGAGGGCTGACAACAATTGTAACCTACCCCGCCTCGAGCACGTCGGCGGCGGCAGGAGCTTCCTCCTCAAGATCCACAATCACCACGGCGGCTCTGGTGGTGGCTGGAATCTCTCCCTCCTCTATCTCGGTCCCGGTAGGCCTCGTGACCACTTCTCCAGCCGGCGCTTCCTTAGCCGGCTCCTCTGCAGGCGTTGGAGCCTTGGGGACCTCAACAACTTGGGTCGGCCCAGCCCGCTCCCCTCTTCGGGCCTTCTTCGCTGTTCTTGACGTTTCCCCAGCTGACGGCCTCTTTTGCTTCAAGGCGGCCTCAAACGCACCGACGGAGAACTTCATCACTACATCCAAAAACGAGAAGTGTTAACGACAGCATATAGCAATCCTCCGGTCGAGACAGAAGGAATCAGGCGTCGTGCTCACCGACCGCTGGGGCCAACTCGGCTTCTATCAGGTTCTCCTCGGATAGGAGTTCCTTGTAGCCAGGGATTTGGAAGTTGGACAACTGGGTGAAGAGTTCCCTATCTCTCTCCCCCATGATGGCATTATCATTGGAGCTAGTGTCCGGCTCCATCTAGTCGGTCCTCACCCCCTCGACATGGGCAAAAAGGAAGTGGGATTTCCATCCCCTAATCTTGGACGGAAGACCTAGGAGGAAGGCCCTACCCGGCCTGACGGTGAAAGCCCACCATGCCCCCTTACCTTGGCGGCGGAGTTTATAAAATGCCCGAAATAGTGATAACCCCGGTCGGGCCTCCTGAAAATAGCAAAGAATAACAAAGGCGCAGATGATCCGAATCGAGTTCGGAGTCAACTGCACCGGCACTAGCCTATACCTATCTAAAAGGTTCAGGAAAAAGGGGTGGAGAGGAAGGCGCAGCTCGTACCGAAAAAATTCCTCATACAGAGCGACCCGATCGGGGTAGGTGGAGGTCAGTCTATCTTCAGGCCCTGGCGCGGACAGATGAATGAAGATGGGGACCATGTACTTAGCCCTAATGGCCTCTACGTCTTCGGGGGTCACGGTTGAGGCCACTCCGGACGGACCTGCCGGATCAGAACTCACCGCCGGAGGTTGTCCCGGATGGTGGGAGGACACAGGAACTGCCATAATAGGGTAGGTTGAGGCGGACGGAGGCCCGGTCACCGTTAGTCGATCGCGGATGACGATTCCGCCCACCGAACGAGGAACTTGACGGGCTAAGGAGGTTTGGTCTTCACTATCGGAATGGGAAGATTCAACTACATGCCTCTTACCCTCCCTAATGGCACGATGGTCCATGGATGAAGGAAAGATGAAATTAACCTGGAAATCAAAGGGAATTTGGAGACAAAAGGGCTCAAGTCGCAGAAGAACTCAGGAGAAGGAAAGCTGGAAGAAAACAATAGCAATGTAAAAGCTTTCCTCAGGCCATTGGGGCGCTTTTATACCCCCATCTCCGAGCGATGATAATCAAGGCCCTACAATGTGGCGCTCTCCTATTGCGCCACGAGCTGTCCGCTGAAAATCTTGCCTGCGCCCGAGACGGGCCGCCTCGATTCGCCCCAAGGAGCGTGATCCCCGATCAATCGCGGGGCATAGAAAACGGAGAAACAATGATAGCCTTTACCTTTTCATTCTCCCAATAGGCTTCCTCTTCGAGGCGTCCGGCGCTAGCGTTAGCTCCCACCTACCGCATGATTGTGGAAGATTTTCGAAGTGACACTGCCTCGAGACGATGCGCTAGCTCACCAAGCTATTAAAAGCGCACTAAAGAGCAATTATTTTTTGAATTTTTGCGCCCCTCGCCCAAAGGGCAGCGGGCATGTGGCCCTTCGCGCTCAGGGGCGGGGGGCATCTGATGTGGCTGACATAGCCACAAGGGCAATTATGATAAAATCCAAATCTTAAGGCGGCCCCACCCCGGCATCTCCATGTCGGTCAAGTCGGCCCCGACCTTCCCGGGTCGGCCCCGGCATCTCCAAGTCGGCCCCGACCTTCCTTGGTCGGCCCCGCTCGGTTCTGGCATCTCCGAGTCGGCCAAGTCAGCCCCGACCTTTCCTGGTCAGCCCCGCTCGGCCCCGGCATCTCCAAGTTGGCCAAGTCGGCCCTGACCTTCCCTGGTCGGCCCCGCTCGGCCTTGGCATCTCCGAATCGGCCAAGTCGGCCCCGACCTTCCCTTGTCGGTCCCGCTTAGCCCCGGCATCTCCAAGTCGGCCAAGTCGGCTCCAACCTTCCTGGTCGGCCTCACTCGGCTCCGGTATCTCCAAGTCGGCCGAGTCGGCCCCGACCTTCCCTGGTCGGCCCCGCTCGGCCCCGGTATCTCCGAATCGGCAAAGTCGGCCCCGACCTTCCCTGGTTGGCCCCGCTTGGCCCCAGCATCTCCAAGTCGGCCAAGTCGGCCCTGACCTTCCCTGGTCGGCCCCGCTCGGCCCCGGCATCTCCAAGTCGGCCGAGTCGGCCCCGACCTTCCCTGGTCGGCCTCGCTCAACCACGGCATCTCCGAGTCGACCAAGTCAGCCTCGACCTTCCCTGGTCGGCCCCGCTCAGCCCCGGCATCTCCGAGTCGGCTAAGTCGGCCCTGACCTTCCCTGGTCGATCCCGCTCGGCCCTGGCATCTCTGAGTCAGCCAAGTCGGCCCCGACCTTCCTTGGTCGGCCCCTCTCTGGCATCTTCAGGTCAGCCGAGTCGGCCTTGCTCGGCCTCGGTGCCCTCCGGGGGGTCAAGGCTGTCTCAGCTCGGCCCCAGAACGGTCCTGGTTGTTCGTGCCGTCGTCCTTCTGACGCACGCCGCCTGGCATCCCCAGGCCCAACTACCCACTGGCTACGCCGCTGATGGGACTGGACCTAACTACCTGTCAACCCCACTGACCGATGGGATGTAGCTCACCAACTTTCATTTTCTCCTCTCCGATGGGATAGGACCCACCGATCAGTCCAAATTTACGCAACCCCACAAACCCCGTGGAAATTCCTTTCTTACGGAACTCCACGTAGTTGTGCAGGTGTCAACCCCCTATAAAAGGGTAAGTCCACTCAGAATAAGGTACACAAACTCATACACTCGCTACCCTGATGCTCAGAAAGGGATTCCCCTCTTTCGGAGGACTCATTTTTCTCCCCAGAGCTCGTCTGAGCTCTCCCTAAGCTATGACCCCGATTACTGACTTGAGCATCGGAGGGTCCTCACCGGAGCATTCCTCCGATCTTTGGACTTTTTGCAGGCCATCCGATCAGGCATGGGACCACATATTAAGCAACTCTCTTCTCTCGACGTTCGAGACCGGTGATCAAGCATCATCAGAGGGGTGCAGAGAGTAATTTGGGGAATGTAGAGAGTAAAAAAATAAAAAATAAAATAAAGAAGGGGTGTACTGAGTAATTCGAGTGGTACAAATAGAAATTCCCTTTTCTAACTGATTTGGGGCATCTTAGGTTTGGGATCCAGCAGATAGCAACATCGTGACCTTGTTTGATTCTTGGTGAGCTCAAGAGTCTTACATTAGAACTTGACGTGACAAGGATATGCTCATTTAAAAAACTGAAGGCTTACTCTGAGGTCCTTCTCTTTTTTTCAAAATAAAATAAATAATTTTGGTTCATTGATTTCATTCTAGAGAATGAGACCAAGTCTGAAAAGAGGATAGAGAAGATGTATCTCCCATGATTTTGTCGGATGAGGAATCTTGCTTGAGTGACATGCTGAATTTTTGTCGAGAAGAAAGAAGAGATGAGAAAAAATTAAATAAATAGGAAACTTGAGTATGAGGAAGTTAAGTAGGGCATAGATTTTTTTTTAAAAAATGGTAATTTCTCTCTCTTTTTTTTGAAAGTATGATATTTGATTTTAAAATAAAAATAAATATAAGATAGTCAAATATACATTTTTTATTTATAGATTTTTGTTTTCTACTTGAAAAAAAAAAAAATAATAGAGGGGTACCAAATGGGCCTAAGGTTCTGCTTGCCGTGGAAGACCATCGGAGCTTGGACCTGAAAAAAAAAAAAAAAAAAAAAAAAAAAAAAAAAAAAAAAAAAAAAAAAAAAAAAAAAAACCCAAGAAGCTTTTGAAAGAAAATAAGGCAATGTTTGATTTCTAAGAATGGTATCTTTTTTCAGAATAAATGTATTTAATGATCAAAAATAAAATAGTTTTTTTTAGGGAAAAGTACAACATCCAAATAGTAAAAAATTAAAAACAGTTTAAATATATTTCATTATTTTTTATCAAAATAAAAAGATAATAGAAAATAAAAACTAAAAGCTTGAAGATATGAGATTGAACAGTACCTTTTTTCAAATTTATTATTATTGTTATTATTATTATTATTATTCCTTTCATTTTTATTTGTCAATTATATTTTAGAAATTAAAAAATAGAATACGAAAACTTCTTTGAAAAATAAAAATAAAAAATATTTTTGAAAATCAACTATAATTTAAATATTTGACATGCTCTTCATGATCAGACGAGAGTGTGAATTCTGCCAACTGGTGAGGCGACCCAAAGAACTAAAGAAGTTGAAAGCTAATAACCGATTAAAAATTTTTGAATTTTAACAATTTAATTGCCAAAGTCAAAATAATTTGAGGGTTATCGATGAAATAAACTCCTTTGTGGTGAATGAATCTACTCCAGAACCGGACTCAATGGGCTCTGATCTTTACTTAATGATAAAAAGTTAAGCTACCCATTTAAACATTATCATTTCGTCATATATGCAGATTTTTTTTCTTTCCCTTCCCAAGATGTGATCATATTGCTAACAACATCGTATTAAATGCCATTATCGCTTCTTTTACCATGGGATCAAATTTAATAAAAGAATGAAATTCGAACGGAAATTATTAAGGTTGTTAAGCAAAGACTAAATTTAAAGGCACTTCACTTGAACGTGACACATTTTTTTTTTTTTTGGGAGAAATAACAAGATGGCAACTCCAATTACGTACTATTGGATACAAGATGCCGGGTTCCGAACCCTTATACTGATTGATGCCATTGGAGCAAGAGGTTGAATGGAAGCAGAAAGAAAGAACCGTAGTAGCCTTGCAATGTGACCTCTACCTAAGGTAATCCTTTTAAAAGCCTAGTCACAAACTCACTGAAATTTTGGAAAAAAAAAAAAAAAGATGAATAATTCATAGCTCAACTCAACTTATCTAAGCCTTTTCCCAACTACATAGGATTGCTACATGAATCTACTCTATTCAAGACCAAATTAATATTTAAATTATAAATAATCATAGTTAGCATCTATGCTAAATAATTTGACACATAATTTGTTGATTCGAGATTGCTTTGCGAATATATAATAAAGATTTGAAAACGGTAAGGTAATTAACATATATGTTTTTCTTCTTACATTTCTACGTTGTTTTCTTGCTTCTTAAATATTTTGTTATCTTCACCCTCACATCATCACGTCTGATACGGTTTACCCATCCCATGATTATTTTTTATTTTTGATTTTGAAAATATTCTAAACTTTAGATGATTTATTTTTCTTAATTTTATCATTTTTTTATAAATTTTGAATTTTTTAGCTTACCAACTTATTTCTGAACTTGTAGCCATGTTCAAAACTTTAAAAGAAAGACAAAGAGTTAAGCATAGATGAATAAGTCGATCTTCTATGGTATAAAGGTATAAGCTTTATACCGTAAAGTGCAACATATATTTAGATGATCATGATGTGTTCTCTTTTAGATATGGATAGCTGTGATGTGTTTGAAAAATAGCAAAAGATTTATTAGGTGCTAAAGAGATGAATATTGGATAAGAAGTAGCTATTTATATCCAAGATAGATATATAATGGCTATCTAAATATCCATAGTGCCTTGTATGAAATTTGTACCATAGATAATTCTATTCCATAAGTTATTGCATGGTTTGATGGTACCCTTTTTAATGTGAGCCATTAAGTCATTGATCTATTGGTCTCTCCTAAGAAACTTATCCTATCGCTTGGATTTGGAAGTCCCAAATGAATTGAATTATTAGGTATATTTCAAATCCATGTCCATTGTTTGATGTTTAAAGGTTTGAATTTTTGTTAGAATGTACTATTGTATGACTGGATTTGATGAGGTGAGTTATTGAATATCTCCTGTAAACTATTTCTTGATGAATCCTATGCCTACAATATCACTGATTAAGCTATTTTAATGGAGATTGGCCTTTTGGAACATCATATATTATTGAAACTTCTTGCATCTATGAAGTGTTAAATATTCATCATCTTAATGAATAGCGCTTATTTCATAATACGATGACACAATGAAAAACTATATAATCTTGACCACATTTGGTTCGAGTTCTGCTTCAATACATCATGCAGCTTCTCAATTAGGTTGTTAAATATAATTGATGCCTAATCTTAATATCCTTTGGGCCAGGACCATCTACTTGGAAGCCTTCAGGACCATTACTCATCTTTTTTTTTTCTTTGATCAAACAAGGATTATCAATGGCTTACTCATATCGATGCCACCCTAAATTAATAAAATTATCAATAGACATTATGAATTTCATAAATTTTTTAAAATCAATAAAGAATGCTCACACCAAAAGTTGGTTTCAAATTGATTGAATGAGTGCGGGTCTTATTGGAAAGTCTTTTATCATAAATCATTGTTCCTATTCAATGATAATGCACCAATGAAGGATGACAGGGGTTTTATTAGCCTCTATGAATAATTAAAAGTATATAGAAAACTTTGAAAAGAAAAGAGAAGATAGAAATTAATAGAACGGGGTAATGTATTGGTCGAAGGACATCGCGGGGTTAGAGATGCTAGATGCTAGCAAGGATGGTAGAGAGTTGCAATAGAAACATCCAATGATAGGTCAGTTTTATAATAAAAGGAGATAATAGGGTAGCAAAGGTATTGAAAGAAAATTAGTGGTAGATAATAGATAGTAGGGTTGGTTCTCTTATATGGAGGGGACGATGAGAGATGGTAGATATGGTTAAGGCAACATGGAAAGGGATTGAAGGTGAAGAATGAACCTCAAAGTATCATAGAAGGGGGTCAAAGAAGATGGTGGAGTCGTTTTTTACATGTGAAGATTTGGTGAGTGGCCGTAGGGATAGTTGAAGCAATGCGAAATGGATTTGGTAGCAGAGAATAGATGATGAGGTCGTTTCTTGTATGTGAAGGGAAATTCAAAATATAACCAATTTTCAACTAGTGAATAGAAATAGAATTTAAAAAAATATATATCTCTCTTTACCCAAAAATATTAAACTATTAAAATTAAGAACCCCATAGGTCCTTTATGATGGTACATTTAAGTCCTAGAAATTGACTATATGGTAATGAACCAATTAGAATAGGTTCTAACCTTATGATTAGTCTATATCCTAGATTCCATGGCATGGACCAATCAATATAGAATTCACATTGACAATTCAGATCCCACATTCCATAATATGGTTGATTAGGAATACACTAGTTAACATCTCATGTTCCAAGGTATTTAGGACTAATCAAGACTGAATAATTTATCTTAAAATAACCTTCATCCTACAATCCATATATGTTAATACCTCTTCTTTGTGAACCCATCACACCATAATAATGCAACATTATATATATAAACTAAATTACAAATTTATGCATTAAACACTTCGAGCATTCAATGGGTATACATCACTTTGTCATATTATACCATCTAAATAATATATGTAAATAAATAAACTATTTATAGGAACTACAACATAATAATGCCTATATATGCTTAATAAGCAATATTTAACTTTTCCAACGGGCAAGATGACCTAAAGAACTAAATGGTTTTGAGGTTAAAACCTAATGGCTAACTGAAGCCTTTTAGTTTTATAAACATGTGATTGCTACAATTCAAAATAGCATAAAGACTATTGATGAAATAAACTCTCCATAATTTCTTAATCTAGCTTTACCATTCATAATTTTTGATCAAGCTTTGTGGTTGCTAAGTCTAATTTAGAATTGGACTCTTAAGAGGATTGTCCAAGCATAATCATTGTTGTAGAGATAAAATGTTTTATTCATTACTTAATATCGATTAAATATTACTCATTCTTTTTAACATGGAATTGGATTATTTCATTAAAAAAATTGAAATTCTACAAAAGTTAATTAAGAACAAAAATTAGTAAGGCTATCAAGGCTAGATTTTAAAGGAGCTTTCATTGAGCAGAATACTCAAATACAATATGAAAGTTTCAATTATTAGTAAGGCTATCAAGACTAGATTTTAAAGGAGCTTTCATTGAGAATACTCAGATACAATATGAAAGTTTCAATTATTATTAAGATACAAGATGCCATATTATTATTTTATATTTAGTTACAGGTTGGTACAATTGGAAGAGAATGTTTGATTAAATCTATAAAGAGATATGGAGACCTTATTTATATTGTGTATTAGTCTTTAAAAGCTTGAACATAAATACCAATAATTTTAGAGGAAAGAATCAAGCTATCATAGAAGTCGTTGTGAGTTATGAAAAGAGTCTTAAAGATAGTTGAGTGACATAATTTTTTATGAAAGCCATTGAATCATTTCTCTGGTTGCGATATTTGAGATATTTATTATAAGACTTGGATTTGGAGTGCTAAAGGAACTATATAATTTAGTTAGAGAAAGTTTTTGTTGATAACCACATGATTTCTAGCAAAATACTATTGAAAAACATTAAGATGTACCTTACTCATTTATCTTTTTATTGGATGGAACTTAATTTATATAATTATCTTATAGAGTAAACATTTATCATTAATCACATTACCTCTTTTAGGTTTTGATTAAGATAATTAAGATTGATAATTAAGAAGGAGAATCTACTTAAACCTTTCTTCTACACGTTTTAATGTTTCCTCTATCAGTTGCGGGATGTCTAGCATAATTGCCACCTTCTTTCCTTTTGGTTCCCTGCATTTTCTAAAAATCACCATTCATCTCCCATCCTTCTAAGTTTGTAGGCTTGTTGAACTCATGTGATTTGCTAATAGAGCTGGAGTGGGCTTGAATTGGCTTAAGGCCTGTCGGGTCATGCTGGGGCTAAAAAATGAGACTCATATCAATTTTGGATTGGCCCAATGAGTTATGCGCTAGGCTCAGGTCTAGACTTAGGCTTATGTGTTGAAATGTTTGTTTCAATCTCGGGCCTAGCCTGAAACCCAAAAAAGTTTGAGTTGAGCTTGAACACGGGTGCAGCCTGTTCTATATGCAATTCTATTTGTTGAGACAGCACTTGTTGGCTAACTCGGTAGTCTTATTATCTTTCTTGGAAACAATATGATTTTAGTGCTAATGGTTGCCCACCTTTTTATTCTTGCATCCTTGGTGTCGCTGCTTGAAAACTTAACAATTCTATTAAATATCTTACACATGTTTTCAACTTTTTTTTTTTTTTTTTTGATCTGTTACTCTTTAGATTTGTCAAAAGAAATCTCTGGATAAACTTCTCTCCAATGGAGGTAAGTCTATCTGCTAATAATAGGTTTTTTTATTTTTTTTTTTTTTCTTTTTTGGTACAGACGGGTGATCCCATCAGTCTAGTGCGAGTAAATCCAGATAAGTCAGAATATAAAATTTAGTCTAGTGCGAGTCAACCAGAATATAGATTTGTTTGAGTACAATAGGACAAGGGACTCCCTATCACCAAAACCAAAAATCAAAATGATGGGTCATAGAGGCCGCCACCCAGTCGGCTGCCGAGTTGGCCTTCCGATAAACATGTCTGATTTGAAATTTGTACATATCCCGTAAAATAGATCAGACATTCCGAAGTATATATCCCGAAGCCAGCGGATAACAGTCAACGAGTCCCCCTCAAAACAAAGACTCTAAGTATGAAGAAACTTGGTGGCACAGGAAATGCTGGCCCAAGCTGCATAAAAAGCTCCACCATAAGAACCGATGAGTCTAGGAGCCTAAATTCTTCCGCCGCCAGCATGGCTCCATCGGTCCTTCGAATAATAAATGCAGAGCCCGCTAATCTGTTCTGCACACTCCCATCAAAGTTATTTTGACAAACCCTGAGGGGCTTCCAAGAGATATAAACTGTCTGCCAGTTCGTTGCGACAGCAACAGGAGAACCTCAGTGACCAGAGCTATCAGAATCATGGGTAGTGCAGTAAAGTGTGTATTCAGTCGATAAGATAAGGCTTTATGAACAATCCTCTGATGACTGTATCTTCGATAAATATAAGCTGATTTCAACATAACCAAATTTGATAGACAATAGGTGTCCAAATGATGCTATGCTAGTTATCCCTCTTCTTTTTCCCTTTGTTAACCCTAGTATTTAAAACTGATCCAGAGGTAGTGTCCTTCTAAAGGTCCCCTTGCAATCTCTGGTAGATGGAGAAGCCATCGCGGTACCTCTCACGCTGTCCTTCATCAAGTTATATCGTTGGCAAGAAGATCTTTTCATCCAAAGTTATCCTTCTCTTAGTTTTTCAGTTATTTGTAAGTCATTAAAAAAGGAAAAGTAAAGAAAAGAAAAGCAAAGCTATTTGGTGCTAAGAAAAGCCACGATCCATGCATCCCATTCCCGAGAGCGTCTATTTGGCCCGCTGTTATTGCTTAGTAGCCTTCCATGCCAAATTAATAAAATGACATATTTGCTCCTAAAGTTTTAGGATCAAAATATCCCTCCTTACTAAATAGCACCCCCCCCCCCAAAACAGCCCCCAGAGCCCCCAAACAACCCCCCAAGTCCCTGCAACCCCCCCCCCCTGCCCCTCCTCCTGCCTCCTTCACTCCGGATCATCTATTGGATCGTTGATTGAAGTGATTTCCACCTTAAACCAAGCAATGGATAAGCAATTAATAATTTATAAAGGTGATGCGGTCGCAAAGGTTAATTTATATCCTCGTCGATATTTTTTTTTCCCGGTTCGTGCATTGTTCGGCCCTGTGTGGCCAAACATGTAAGCTCTGTTCGGCCACACAGAGCTGAACAATATAAATATGTTCGGCCCACCAAGGCCGAACAGAAGAAAGACCGGAAGAAATCTTTCTTCTGCTCGGCGCTGTGTGCCGAACAGAAATCTATGTTCGGCCCACCAGGGCCGAACAGAAGAAAGACCGGAAGAAATCTTTCTTCTGCTCGGCCCTGTGTGCCGAACAGAAGATTTCTGTTCGGCCACACAGGGCCGAACAGAAGAAATTTGTTGGCCCTGAGTGGCCGAACATAATGTTTATTCTCCGTTTTTTGTTTGATTAATTATGATTAGGGTTTAAAATTATTATTTGATCATGCAGGACGATGCTTCGACCGAATGCAGCGTGATTGGCTCTGATTGTGTGATGGATTACACAAATGAATTTACAACTTACGAGGTAAAATTTAATTGCATTTATTTTCATATTATTTGACTGAGCAATGTTTAAAATTGTCTACTAACATAAAACTATTTTTATTTATAGATATTCAAAAGTAGAGAAGAAATGTGTAATTGGTGTTGGGAAGTCGGAAAGAGGAATGGATTTGTCGTTATTATTAAAAAATCCGATTCGGGCAGCAATGTTAAGAAACCAAGAATTATTTTTTCTTGCAAGAGGAGCGGTACTTGTAAAAGTAAATACATCAAGGAAAAGGGATCAAAGACCAGGGCCAGTGGCACTAAGAAGTGTGGATGTCCTTTTGCCTTAAGAGGAAGAAATTGGACACTGCAAATGATTGGATGTTAATGGTCATGTGCGGTGTCACAATCATCCAGCTGCAAAGCATTCGAGGGGCACTCATATGCGGGATGATTATCTAAGCAGGAGACTACAATGTTAGTGGAGATGTCCAAGAGTTTGGTTCGGCCTAAGGACATTATCTACTTTGAAGCAAAGGGATGCCCTCAATGTTACGACAATAAAGATAATCTACAATGCACGGCAGAGGTGCAAGGCTGTAGAGATTGATGGGAGATCTCAGATGCAACATCTTCTTGATAAATTATCTGAGTGTAAATACATTGAGTGGCATAGGAATTGTATTAAGTCTGATGCTGTGCGTGACTTGTTTTGGGCACACCCTGGCAGTATAGACTTGTTACGTGCATTTCCTCGTATGTTGATAATGGATTGCACTTACAAGACTAATAGATATCGTCTTCCTCCCTTAGAGATTGTCGGGGTGACATCAACTGACTGACATTTTCTATTGCTTTTGTGTATATGGACTCTGAGCGAGAAGATAACTATACATGGGCATTAGAGAGATTGCGCAGTGTCATGGACGATGATGCTCTGCCTGAGGTGATAGTCACAGATAGAGACTTGGCTCTATTGAATGCAATTCAGAGGGTATTTCCTACGGCAACACATTTGCTATGTAGATGACATATTAGTAGGAATGTTTTGGCCCAGTGCAAAAGGTTATTTGAAACAAAGGAGAAATGGGATAAGTTTATAATGACTTGGAATATACTTGTGTTGTCCACCACAGAAGATGAGTATAATGATCACTGGACAAAACTCTAGAGAGAGTTTGCTACCTACCCAGATGCTTTACGGTATGTGTCAGAAACTTGGCTGAGCAAGTACAAGGAAAGATTTGTCGCAGCATGGACGGATGCATGTAGGCACTACGGGAATTTGACAACTAATAGGTATCATAAGGAATTGATAAATTGAAGAAATTTATAATTTAATTAATCAATTGTTATCTCCCTTTTATTAAATTTTATTTACTTTTTTAGGGCTGAAAGTGCACATGCAAGGCTGAAAAGACAGCTGGATCAAGCCAAGGGAATTTCGAATCATCTTGGACAAAAATACATAGTTTGATTGAGTTGAAGCATAGTGACATTAAAGCCTCATTTGAGAAGAGTTTGACGGTCATGCAACACGACTTCAAGCATGCTGAATTCAAAGAACTGCGAGGTTTCATTTCTATAAGTGCATTAAATCAGATCCTCGCTCAAGCGAACCGAGCCAATTCAGTTGGTATTGATGCTTCAGTTTGTGGGTGTGCTATTCGGTGCACACATGGTTTACCATGCGGGCACAAGATTGCGCGGTTTAGGATGGAAGGTCGGCCAATTCCCTTGGATTGCATAGATCCTCATTGGAGAAAACTTGATATGATGCCGGCTTCAAATGTGCAAAGTATTCAGCTGAGCTGTGAACTAGAGTTGGATATAATTGCTCGGAAATTCAAACAGTTAGATGGGTTTTCGCAATTGCAGATGTTAAGAAAATTGAGAGAGATTGCTAGCCCAAAAAGTACTTCTCTTGAAGAACCTGCCAAAAGGATCACTCATTCACTTGGTCACGGCCGTGCTTCATTGAAGGTTGATACATCTACCCCGTGATCCTTCTGCCTTTGAGTTGATTCTTTCAGGACAAGATAGTTATTCACCTGGTACGGGCACTCCACCAATGATGCAAGTGCAAAGAGGCAGCCAAGGAAGAAGGTACGAAGCATTTCTTTCACTAAGAAAGGGACCGTGCCAGTATGTGCCGGATGCGTGCCGATATGTGCCGGACGCGTGCTAGTACTTGCCGGCACATGCCGGTAACTTTGGACCCCGTGCCAGACGCGTGCCGGTATGTGCGACACATGCTGGCAACTTCCGGACCCTGTGCCGGTATGGCACATGCCGACAACTTCGAACCCCGTGCCGGTATGTGTCGCGTGCCGGCACATGCCGACACATGCTGGCAACTTCCGAACCCCGTGCCGGATGCGTGCCGGTATGTGCCGACACATGCCGGTAATTTCGGACCCCGTGCCATTTGTTATTACAAAGCGATTGTTTACCATCTAATTCATTCGTTAATGGTTTGCAGATTTCTTGTCAGCGACCCCGGTCATATAATAAGCCAACAATCTATATTGATCAAATTCCAGATGGGTTGAGGCCGTTCATCCAACATATCAAGGATGTTAAAGCTGACGGCAACTGCGGATTTAGAGCAATAGCTGACTTGCTGAGATTTGGAGAGGAGGATTGGCTCCGTATTAGAAGGATTTATTACATGACTTGCAAAGTCATTCAGAGCACTATCGCGCTATATTTGCTGTCGAAGGGAGGTTTGAGGAGATTGAGCATGCATTATCATATTTTGATAATGCTCCACCTTTTGATCGATGGATGACTATGCCGGATATGGGGCACGTTATAGCATCCCGCTATAACGTTGTCCTATACCACCTCTCCTTGCAACAATGTCTTACATTCCTACCTCTACGATCGGTGCCTCTTCCTCCTTTATCCCGCAAAGATATTGCAGTGGCGTTTGTTAATGGCAATCATTTTGTGGAGGTATTAATTAAACAACTCTTATTCATGCTTAAATGACTAATAATTATTATGGTTACTAATTTATATATTTTGCAGGTGTTTCTGTTACGAATCATCCGTTCCCCCAATAGCAAGCAATTGGCAAAAACATCATTTACCCTGTGCTTCCGGATGGGCTTCTTCATATGAATCTAGGATTCACCAGTTCAAACAAACGATCTCGTCGGATGTAATTATTAGCGAGACTATTGAGTTGTAAACGTCCTTTTGCCTGCAACAATCAATTTTGTATAATGTTTGACATATTTATATTAATTCAAAAGATTTTCATTCAAATTGAGCCGAAAGAAAGTAAAATTTCATTCAAATTTCAATGTCTTTTACAAAAAGATGCACTATGTGCTAACAGATACAAAATACATGAGGTACATCAGGGATCCCCACCACACCATCGTCGACACCTGTACTATGGCAATGCATGACTAGGGCCAGGAACATCAGGTTGAACAGGCTGAGCCGTAGAGATATGCTGACCCTAATACATGTGCAATCTGCGATATGACATCGTACATGTGCATCCCCTGTGACGCAGCAGCCTCCTCCCGATCCATATCAAGTATGCTAGTGCAAAGGCCAAGCGCATCTGCAATACGCCGGCCTTGCACGTCAGCATCAGCATCATCGGGACGTGATCGGGAGTAGATACTGGATCAGCTCTCTGGAGGGTGAACAGCCAGATGCGTGATCCAAGAATACCACTCCAAAAATCCCGGTACGCAATCTGAGGGTCGGGTCACCGGATGGCTCCTGCTCGCTGGGCTCAGCAGGTGATCCTCCCACCTCTCCCATAATGCTCATAGAAAATGTACCGGATGCGGTACGAAGCTGCTGTCGATCCTCTGCTAGCTCGCTTAGGGGCCAGTGGCGCACGGGGGATCATCTGTATCCTGCCGAACTGTCGTAAAACCCTTTCAGGATGATAGGGTTTACGACATCCATGCACTTCAGGCATCAACTGAAGAATGCAATATCAAGGAATGGACGATCATCCCAATAAGACGATGGGGATCCCAAACTACCTGCAATATATTAAATCGTAATAAGTTTGATAATGTATGACAAATTATATAAATACAAATGCATGGTCCTATGGTACATACCTCATCTGCCCTCAGTACGTCCAATGACTCGCGTAGAATCACCAAATGGTCCATCGAAGAACGGGGTGGAGTGCCGGGAGTCCATCGTGTACGCGGGGCCTAGCATCAGTATAGTCTAGGGCTGGGTGAGGAGTGAGAAAGGAAAATGCTCATAAATCCATGCATGGAGAAGCGTCATATATCCACTGATCTGTCTAACGGATGCCCTAGACGCAATCCCTAACTGCCGATATAAATGAGCCAAGGCACCCGCACCCCAGGCATATGTGCTCACTCTATCCAAATGCCAAAGCAGAGCAAGATAAGCTATAGGCACCCTCGTCCCGCTCTTATCGACAAAAAGTGTACACCCTAACAAAAAAAGCAAATACGCTCACGTTGTACAGTCTATCCTACGACGGCTATCTCTATCTGATACATTATGGAAATGACTCTTCAGCCACTCTAACCTCACAGACTGACCGCGGACAGATAGAACCTCCTTACGCGCGTCATCCCGTGATACATCCAATAGCTGCACTAGTAGGTCCTCAGCATCCTGATCACTCATCCTATCTGTAGACAACGACACTGAGGCACCCATGACACTAATCCCTAATATGGCGGCAACATCATCCAACGTGATTGTCATCTCGCCAAAGGGAAGATGGAAGGTGTTCATCTCGGGCTGCCATCTCTCTACAAAGCCCAAGACAAGAATCTTATCGGCGAACCGATAAGAGCAATGCACTAGCTCTAGAAGACCTGACTGCTGAACTATATCCCTGAATCTCCTATTCGATTGCCCTGATGCCCACCACTGCCACTCACCTACTTTGGCAGCATGGTTTATGCACTTCAGTGGAGTCCGTTCCTGCGAAATATAAATGGATAACATGAATAACACATAACACATCGAAATAATACATTAAATAACATACAGTAGAACAACGAACAAATACCTGTTGCCTCCAGATGGAGGCTGCAATATGTGTTCTGAAACTCCTAAGGACAGAGTCATCCTCAGGACCGCCTGGACAAGGACCATCCGCCTCATCATCATCAACATCCATAGCTGGGATGTCCTCGTCTGTTGTCTCATCTGGGGGCGATGGTGCAACAAGATCCTCAGGAACCTCACGAACCTCAATAACCTCAAGCGCCTGGGTTCTACGTCTCCTGGTAGACGCTGTGGGTCTAACTCGTGAGGGGCCAGCATCCATATCTGGAACATTGCAATATTCATAGTAAAATAAAATATATCAAAATAATATATTTTATTAAAAATATATATATAATATATACTTTATAATATATACTTTATAACTTGATTATAATTATAATATACTTATAATATATTATAAATTATAATATACTTTATAATATACTTGATTATTATAATATTATTATAATATACTTTATTATAATTATATTTTATAATTTAATTACTCTGTTCGGCCCTGAGGTTCTCTGTTCGGCTAACCAGGGCCGAACAGAGCTGGAACGACAGACGCTGTGGGGGACGAAGGGGGAGATATGGCGGGGGGGCGGAATTGTCGGACACATACGGACACGGGGAGGAAGGGATCTTGGCCAAAAAAAAATAACTTGAAGGGGGCAGATTGAGTGAGAAAAGGAGGAAGGAGGGAGGAAGAGGAAGGGGGGGGAGGGAGGAGAACTTACCTTACGTATCGGAGAGGACGTTCCGCTGCTGGGAAGCCGCTGCCGGAGAGCACCGTGAGCGAGAGTGGTGAGCGCGAGCAAGGAAAGGATCGAACGGGAGGAAGGGGGGGTCAAATAGTAATTTTGGAGGGACGAAGATAATTTAAAATTTTTATAAAATTAGAAAACTACTAGTAAAATAAAAGGATTCTTAAGTAAAATAAATAAAATGAAATGAAATGAAAGGGCTTCTTAGCAAAAATCCGCGGGCCAAACAGAATTACCCCGCATTCCCCCGGGCCAACACCGACGCCAGTCGAAGCTTCTGTGTTGGCTGTGCCGGGCCAGGTAGCCGCGCCTCGTGATCATCACGCGTCGAAACCGGTCAAACCCAGTCGCCACCGGCCTCGCCGGTCTCCCATCACGCGTCGAAACCGGACCCACCCCTTTCTTTATTCTTTCGCGTTTCCTTGGGTCGTCTCCTTCGACTGTCTTCGCTTTCCCAAGGCCAAGGGGGAGAGAGTAGGCCCGATAAAACCCTAATTTTTCTTTCTTCTCCTCTTTGGACCGTCTGCTCTCGGCTCGGTTCCTCTCTCTGAGGTTCTTTGGGAATTATCGGTCACTGGTAAGCTATCCATCTCTATTTACTCGATTTTTCTTCTGTCTTAGCTTCGATTTCTTGGATCTCTGGAGTTTTTTCCTGAGGTGAATCAAGTAGATGTGTTAATTTCGGCGATTAGTTTTGGATATTTTAGGTCGGAGTAATTGGTAGATGGCCACTCCTGACTTGCTAGCTTCTGTTGAAAACGAGGATTTGTGATTCATTTCTGCAGCAAGATTGGGTTTTCTGCCATATGTTGGAGAAAATTTTTTTTCCTGCAGCTAGATTGAATTTTTGCTCTGTATGTTTGAGGAATTTATGATTTTGTTAGATTATATTTCGTTTGTTTGTGTTTTGCGTGTAGTTTAGTAGGGCGACTTTGATTTGAATTCATTTTTTAAAAAATTTTAAGAAGGTGAAGTTTCGAAATTTTAAGTGTTGCAGTTGAGGCGATTTTAAGTTCATTCTTTGGTACAGGTGAGGGTTTTAATCAAGAGGTTCAACTCGTATGGGTACCTCTTCAGGTGCAAATTTCCATCAGCAGCCATCCTCGACAATGTTACCTCCACGGCAGCACCCAAGGTCTGCAGGGCTGCAGACATCCTTATCACTGGCTTCGTCAGATGCTGGTGGATCCCCTGATGTTCAGGAACCTGGATCAAATTCTGACCAAGGGAATGACTCTGCCACTGAGAGCGCCAGCTCTCGCGAGACTTGGCCCATTGAGACCAATCGTTCCGATGCCATGGTTGTGAAGAAAGTAGAAAAGGAAGAAAATGTATCTCTTGAACCACAAGTTATTCGCAGGGTTTCTAGGGCAGATAAGTTATCACTCCGTGAAATTGCTCGAGAAAGAGTGGAGGTGATCTCTGACAAAATGGTGGTTCTGCCAGGTGAACTTCTGGAGGAGACTAAGAGTGAGCTCCGCCTGATCCTTGAGGCTACAGGGGGATCTCAGCATATAGAAGAATTCTTGCATCTGCAAAAGTTTGTCCAAGGGAGAGCTGACTTGACAGCTAAAACTCTTGCCAGGGCTCACAAAGTGCAGTTGGAGATTTTTGTGGCAATCAAAACAGGAATTCAGGCTTTTCTGCATCCAAGTGTTAGCATCCCACAAAGTCATTTGATCGAGATTTTCTTGTACAAGAGATGTAGAAACATTGCTTGTCAAAATGCTCTACCTGCGGATGAATGTAGTTGTGAGATATGCACTAAAAAGAATGGTTTCTGTAACCTTTGCATGTGTGTGATCTGCAATAAATTTGATTTTGAGGTCAACACATGCCGCTGGATTGGGTGTGATATGTGCTCCCATTGGACACACACAGATTGTGCTATTCGTGTTGGCCAAATTGGAACGGGACAGTCCGTTAAAAGTGGATCAGGCAATGCTGAAATGCTTTTCAGGTGTCAAGCTTGCAATAGGGCATCAGAGTTGTTAGGATGGGTTAAGGATGTCTTTCAACACTGTGCTACTGGATGGGACCGGGAAGCCCTGGTGAGAGAACTTCATTTTGTTAGCAAGATTTTTCAGTTGAGCGAGGATCCTAAAGGGAAGAAATTGTACTGGAAGTGTGGGGATCTCATTGAAAAGATGAAGAGTGGCGTTCCTGAGTCCACAGCTTGCAGAATGCTGCTTCTGTTTCTCCAAGGTATAGCCAATTTTATGCACTAGTTATAAACATATCTCACTGTTTTTATTGTCATCACTGCTTATTCTTTCAGTCTAAACTGGGCCTTAAACTTAGAAATGTTTGAAATTTCTTACTCAGAGAATTGTGCTGATTGCTAACTTATTGAAAAGTCATCCCGTGCAATGCAAAATCTTTCTTTCGTAATCTTTAATATTCCATTTATTACATTATTGAGTTATTCACCAGTTATGTCTTGTTCATTTATTAGATCTTATGGGTTTCTACATTTGTCCATTGTCCTATTGTGCCTCTATGGCTCGACGTTTTATATATTAATATAGTACTCATATTTAGGAGCTTGTTTATGGAATTTGAGAGTGTTAGTCGCTAACTTAGGTATAGCAATATGCATCCACATTTATTTTTCCCCTCAAGTAACAACTATAATATATTTTGATGAAAGAAGAACGGACCATTCTTGGGCAGCCTGGATACAGTAGCTGCAAAGCCGTTGATATGTCTGGTTAGAATACTTTCTTCTGAAGGTAGTCCATATCAAACACATCTACATTACTTTGCAGTGCTTCTGTTGTGACATAACACTTGAGCCTTTGTAAGTTATGCCATAGGTTAATATCAATTAAATTCATGTGTGTAGATTGTTTATTGCTGATTTTTTTTGGTTATTCTTTGAATTGACTGGAAGAATGTGTTTGGTATGCTGATATTTGAACATAGACTCAACACTTCATTTGTCTGCTAGAGTGAGGTTGTTGTTATTCTTTGTTCCATCTAAAGTTTAGGGTTTACAGTTCCTCCACTGTGGCCTGCACTACAAAATCTGTATGGCATCAGGTTGTATTTTCTTCTGCATGATGCCACTTTTATTTTGAATATTATTTTGCATATGTGATGCATGTGGAAAACCCAATAGTTTTTTATGTGTTTTGTGTAATTTACTAACAAAAGATCAGAATGTGGAAATCAATACCTTTAGAGATTCAAAAACCTTGGTACATATTTCCTTCATCTCTATTGTAATTAAGCAAGATGGAATATTTTATACTTAAAGGAACATACCAAATCCTTAAACAAAAAGTCATGTTTCATAGGACTATTTTCTGTTCTGACTTCAAGCTTCGTTGCCTTTAAAGATTGATACTGAGATTACTTGTTTGATCACAAGCTTTTATTGAGTTAAAAAGAATGTGCAAATTAAAAAAGATGAATGAGCCACTAATATATTGTATAATAAACCGGCTTCCTGAGTGAGCTGATGCTCATGAGTCAATTCTTGCATGCATGCATGTGAGGAATTTTCAAGACACTGTGTATTTGACAAATAATTTGTCAAATCTATCTCTCTTTAAAATGTTCCTAGAAAAAGATAATAAAAGAATCATTTAGTAAAGGAGAAGCATTTAGATGGAGACTTATTGAGAAATTTATAAAATATTATAAGATATTGTAATTGAACTCTCTACTTCATAGTTCTCCCATCCATCATTAGTAGTTAACCCTTTTCTCCCTTGTTATGTTTTAAGGATTTTCTAACTGTTACTTCAATAAATGCCTAAGTGCTTAAAATTATGAGTTCCCTGTGAAAAATCATGCTTCAATATTAAATTTGACATTTTAGTCTAATTTCACTTATTGACAATAATTTTGGTCACTAATAAAGATAACACTAACTTGTATCGGTCAAGTATGCATAGTACATACAAAACTTTGTGTAAGTTGATATTAGACAATGATCAAAGAAATAAAGGTTCACAATCTAAAATTTTCTTTCTTGAGATATTTATTTTACAAAAAAATATTTTCCCCGTAGAAGTTCTATGCAGGTCTATAAACTGATAGGGGTATGAGTCATATTTGTGTGCCAGGTAAGGCATATACATGCAAGGTATATGACCCATATCCAATAAAGTGTCACAGATATTTGTAGTGTAATTGGCCAAAACATGTAGTTTATCTTTGCTTTAAAGGCAACTAGAAAGTATATAAAGATTCCAGCAGAAAAGGATTAAAGAAATTACTTTGAATTTTTCTTGCCTCCAACTTTTTTCCACATTGGTTCCATAATCATCAAGGAATTAATTGTATAAATGAATGATCCGTAACCAAAACAAAACATCCTATTGTATTAGTATTTCCTTAAAAGTTGAAATGACTGCATTTTTTCTGGTTTCAGGCTTCCATTGTCATTTTAAAGATAATTAAAACACGAAGGCTCTTTATTAGACTTGTTTCTCATGCTACATTGACTGCTGAAATTGTAGCTACTTATTTTAGGGCTAGAAGGTGCCAATTTATCAGAATTCTTTTTGTAAGCAGAAATGCCCGATGGACTATAAATATAGGATGCAAAGGTACCACCAAAAAGTGGACTACATTAACTCAGATCCATGATGCATACCTCCATAACCCAGTTATTTAATGCCCTTTGGAGATAGTCTCATCATTCCTCTGCTTCACCAACTATCAGAGAATATATTTTCCCTGTAATCCCCTTAAATAGGTTCTTAACAACATTGATTTCCACTAATAGCATATCCCTTTTGCCACCTTTATTCACCATTACGAAGAAATTAATGGCCATTAGTGCATTCAATCATGAACTGGAATTTTTTTTTTTGGGAATAAAATTTTGTTTGTTACGATCAAGTTGCTATAAGCCATTATAGCAGAAAAGTAAAGGACAATAAAGGATTGGTTACATCAATGCTCAGAAAATAAAATATTGTTTTTTGATATAAAATTTTAAACTTAAAAAGTAATATTCTTTTCAAGCTAACAGTGAAATTATCTTATAAAGATGTCATTTTTATTTTTTATCATGTATGCATCTATTATAATAAATTAATAGTGTTATCTGTTTAAAAGACCCTGTAGACTTGTATAAAGGTCTTTAAATCAGTGTTATGTCCTACTAATAGCTGTTATTTTATACCATGCTCTTGACTGGACACCGACACACATTCTTTTCCACTGCTTGGTTAGAAAAAAGCCATAAAGATGGGCTTTCTATAGGTCCTTTAAAGTTGAAAGAGTTCAAGCACTTGCATTGTTATTATAATAAAAGCTTCAAAACTCCCAAGGTTTCAAAATCAATCCTCTCTGTGTGGTATGGGTGTATTTTGGGGGGGGGGGGGGGGGGGTTATCAAGTTTCCTCTTTTTCTTGAGCAATACATCCACAGTGGGTCAGGAGTTTGCGGACAAGAAATAACTAAACTAAAACTAAAAAGGCAAGAGAGGCAAAGTAGAGAGAAAATTACGACAAATCATTAACTCACCCAACAAAAAGGCCCAACAAACTTAGAGAAAAACATATCACAAAACAAAAGGAGTCATACTGTAATCCGTAATACATTATTCATGATCTAAGTATGGATGAAACATGGTTCAAAATGATCAGACTAATGACAAGGCTTCAGAGAAGCATATAGAATATTTCATTTCCTGCTCAATAGGTCTTCTGAGAACAAGATCTGCAACTTAAATGGTCCCCAGAGAAAAGCAATCAACTGCTTCCGAGTCTGAATTAATGCCCCAAATAGCAGCTAGAATATCACTTTATCTCCCCTGTGGAGCAACTCTTGTCTTGTCTTGGTTTCTTAGCACCCGATAACCCTAACTAATCCACCTAATCATTTCTTGAACTTTTTCTCACAAAATGTCAACATTGTTACTGCTGCTACATTTCTACACTCTCCACCATGCTTCCTTGAAGACAAAGCCACTGAATTACCAATGAATACCCCTAGCTTCTCTAGCATCTTCAACAATTTTAGCATAGCTAATATCTACAGCTAACTACATCTACAACTACAACTCATCTAAGCCTTTTTTTCAACTACATGGGTTGGCTACATGAATTTGCTTCCTCCACTCTGCTCTATTCAGGACTAAGTATATGTCCAAACCATTTACTTAATGGGAACATCCTAGCCTTTCGCATAGTTTGATTTAGTAGATTCATGTTTTAGTGGATCTGACGGAGTTTTACGCTGGCTGTCAGCTACCTAACGCCCCCTTCTTTATTTGGGCTTGGGACCAACCTTGGTGGAGTTACTTTCATAGCTAATATGATGATATGAAAACTAAGAAATAAATAAAGATGATCGAAATAGATATTACATAGGAAGGGGGGAAAAAAGTGAGACGAGGCTAGAAATAGGAACTAAATATATGATACCCTCACCATACAGAGCCCTAATGGTCTTGAGGACTTCCAGTTTCAAGGCTAGAAGACAATGCTTAGGTCTACCAGAGTGAGCACTTTTTTTCCAAAAACATGCTGAGGATACATGTGACCAGTGGTTCCCAAAATTACTGCCATCAAATTGCCTTTCTAAAATAAGAAATTAACATTAGAAGCATATAAGGAAATAAAAGCTGAGAATTGAGTTAAAAAAAAAAGTGATTCACCTAATCTTGGTAAGGATTGCAGATGAGGGCAATGAATTTGCCAATGAATTGGAAAAATAATGTAGCAGAGGGCAAGGGGAGGCATTTGTGCTGCCTAGTCATAGGTGTTGATTGTGGTGGGTTATAACCTTGGACAGCAAGGCTAAGGATCTGGTGGTGCTATAGGCACCAAAGTTTCGAGAAACCAAAGAGGATCACCACCAAACCCTTCTCTATCATGTATTTTTTATGCTGATCCTGTTCGCCACTGCTATTTAATACTTTGGGTTGAAAGCTGTAGGTTGTGAGACCTGTGTTTACCAAAAAACTTTCTTTCAAGCTTGATTCAACCAAAGTTGGCTTTGGTTTGCTTTGGTTCTGCTGTTCACACCCTGATTGAAATCATTCAGTTGATGGGTTGCGTTTAGATGTGTATGCTTTGTGGTTGGGTGTAAGTAATGCAGCTAGACCTATGCTTACTAAATAATTTTTGTTGAATCAAATTATGTTTAACTTTGTATGGTTTAATTCTGTTAGTATTAAGGTTGAAATTTCACTCTAGGACCCATTTTGACCCATAATTTCAATTCTTGGTAGGACATTCCATTGAATGCTAGAATGGATTTACTATCTCGAGTTTCAGGACAGCCCATTCCACCATCATCATAGCGTCCCAACCTACATGTCCTAGGATGTTTTTTGTCCGAAGTGTTGGGATGGGGCGGGACAAGGGTGCGGCCGATTCCTAGAAAAAATCGGGACAGCCCCTTGGGTTTGTAATAGCCCACTTTATGCTTTTTCCTACAATTCAGATGTGTCACGCCATCATTTGTTGCAGCAGTAGAAATTGTTGTTTAAATAGATCCTTGCAATGAATTAACCAGGACTGAGGCATGACAAGGATGATGTGAATGACTTGGTCAGTACCAAACTCTCAAAAATGCTCGTAAACAAAGATATTTCTTTATCAACATTCCTCACTTGAAAACAGACAGGAGAGTGCGAGTAAGAGAGAGAGAGAGAGAGAGAGAGAGAGATTTTTTTGTGGACCAATGACCTAAGGAGCCCCTTCCAGCTTGTCAAGCTGGTCTTGTTGCTGCACATGGCCATGCTATCTCCTACGCTAGATGCCGAACCATTGCCAATATTGAACATAAGATTATCCATTTGAGGGATTTCCTATTTTCATCTAATGGCATGGAGGATCATATTACTACCAATGAAGATGCTTAGCTAGGTTTATTTTAAAAGAGAGGAACCTTTTATTGATACTATCCTCCTTGAATGGAATGGTGGTCTACTCAAAGGTGTATCATTTATAATATGATTGAACAAAGGTTGAAGGCATGCAAGGAAGAAAATCAAAGTTGAGGCAAAGTATTTTAGCCAGTATTAAAGCTAAAAGGCCTAGTTTATCAAGGATTCGTATAAGACTTGGTTATGGTATGGTACAATACATTGCTAGAGTCGGCACTGAGGTGACCGAATTGATGGATTAGGGCTGTGCGACACAATCAGACACATACAATGGAAGGAATGCAATTTAAAATTTAAAAATGAGCAAATAAATTTTAAATCCAATTTAAAATTTATTTTCTCATTATTTGCATAATTTTAGATTAGATCTAATGTTTTGATAAATTTAACATTTAAATCTTACCTCTACGGGAATCCATGCGGGCTGATATTCCTTCGAAGTGTGTGGATCATCGAATGCTATCTTCTGCACTTTGCTTAATTGCTAAGAAGACTCGTAGCCTTCTTTCCCTCAGAAACTACTCTCATGCTTTGTTTTCTCTCATCCTGTTGTTTTTTTTTCAAGGCTGCATCCCCCCTATGGAAGGAGGAGATAGAAGGGGCGGTTAGATGGAGAGGTCCCTATGGAAGGAGATAGAAGGGGCGGTTAGATGGAGAGGTGAGAACGCTTAGGATGCATATCCATGTGCACAAATTTGGATATCAAATCCCATAGAGAGGCTATGGGAGTTTATCCTCACGCTTGATCTAGATGGAGTGCGCGTCTAAATATTCTCTCCCTAGTGCATGGGTTTGAACCTCCATGTCAACGTATTTTATATTAAATGCTTATTTTACTAGTTCAGAACAAAAATATTTTCACCCAAGGAAATAAACCAAAAAAAACCTGAGTGGTTAAGAGGGAATACTTGGGTTCAAATCCCACAGCCAGCATATTTTTTATATTTTATTAATTTAGGCCAAAAAAATATTTTCATCCAGAACTCATCATGTCAGGCTTAGTTAACAATTATCTCATCATGTCAGGCTTAGTTGTTAACAATTAGCAATCTGTCGTCAAGAAATTTGATCCAAAACAAATTAATGTAAGGATCAATGTGAGGAGTTCAGCCCTTATTGCGTGTGACCTCATAGGTTCCAACCTATCTGGTAGTGAGAATAATCCTTAATCAACATTACGGTTATACCGAAACTTTTTTCGGTGGGTTGAAACAATCTCGATTCTACTCAAATTTGGAATCAACAATCCTAATCGATTCCAGTGAGCTTTTCACTATCCATCAGTGAAGTCTAGCAACATGTAGTGGCAAGCCAGTAGGTTAGAAGAAGGAACCCTAAATATAGTTGTAATGTAGTATAATCATTCTATCAAGAGTCTCGATAGGGTGCTAGGTCAAGGATAACTCATCAAACCCTCAGTACCGGTCATATGCAATATTTATTTGACTTGAGTTCAACTTATGATTACTCATAGAAACTCTTTCCATTATCACCTGCCGTGCCCATGGATTTATGAACTTAATCTCCTAAACAACATAGGATTTCTCCCTTTCTACTAGAGCTGATAGATTCCGAACGAATACTTCCTACTCCTACATTAAGATCACTGAACCAACGTACATAACAAGGCTCTTGATGCCTAAGGGTTCAAGGTAATATATAGTCAAATTATAATAACCCTAATGTGAGTAGCCGAAGTACCATAAATAGAGGACCAATTATACTACTATATCTTCGAGAAGTCACCAACGAGTGAGTAGACATCTTACTGATTTCTCGTATGGTCATGCCCGGTACCAATGTCTTATATCTACCAGCATTCTTGTCTTGGTACTCATACTACATACAAAGACATGTATATAGGCGATCCATGCTCTAGTCTAATCGGATCAATCATTGTCTCCATGATTAATCAATTGATTGAGAGTGTTTTAGGAGTTAATCTATTATGATATGTGTTCAATTTTTAACTCTTAAAAATACATATCATTGACCATCAACCCCATGGATGATATATGACACATCAACATATATGAAAAAAATTGCTCAATAAAATTTATTATTAATGACGGTGATCATGTACAAAATAAATTATGGATAAAATACAATGTGTAAGCCAATAATTGGCTTTCAGGCACTCATTAACAGGCACAGCATCTGCACCATGCGTTAATAGTACAAGGGTGTACCAACTCCCCTGTATTGTACTGGCAGTGTGTTAGTTCAGTATGACACCATGTACAGGGCGGTAGTTGTTGATACTTAAAACCTCTATAGAGGTTCATGGTAAATCGTAGTTTACTATATGAATATAGTAAACTATCTTTTGCTGGTTGAGGAAGCAGTTGGGTTGTGTTGAAACGGGAACCTGGCCTTGAATGGCTTGCTTATGCATATTCTGGTATCTTTCATTCAGCTTGCATTAGTTATCATTGTATGCTAAACTGAGAAAATTCTGTTGGCTTTCATGGATCTTTTTTCCTTTTGGAGAGAGTTTTTCAGAAAGTATATCAATGAGTGCTATACTGACATATAAAAAATAGGTATACCAAACTTTTTGGTAGAAGATTTGCTTCTTTGAAGTGGTAAATATCCTTAAACATGAACTTTTTTCAGAAAGTATCTCAGTGAGTGCTATACTGATGTATAAAAACAGGTATATCAAACCTTTTGGTAGAAGCTTTGCTTCTTTCAAGTGGTAAATATCTTAAACTAAAAACTTTTAAAGGATTCTTTTTGTGAGCATGGTAAGCTGTGAGAATTAAGGAAACTTGAGTTGCCTGGATGGAAAGTCTGCCAAGAATCCATTAACTGAAATCTTTTCAGTTAATATTTCTCTTTCGTAGGCTTGCTGTGGTTAGGTATTGTACATTGAAAGTTGTCTCCTCCTAAATGATATGTATTGGCCTTGAGTCTGAGAGCATCAGAAAAATGATAATCCTCTGCCTGAGGCTCTTTAATTGTTTGCAAACAGCTGCTGCAACCGGAAGGATTGCATTACAGGAAAACATTATACCAAATTGAAGTTTGTAATTGTTTAAACCGAAATCCTATCTGCAATTTGTTTTGGAAACAAGCAGAGATTGTTCTCTTGCGATATCATGCTCTATTTGTGTGCATTTTTCTTTGTTTCTTTATACAGGGAGCTTTAAGTCAAGCTTAGTTGTTACCTTGCATGTTTGTCTCTTCTCTGTTTCATGGGAATGGTTGTTGCTGCAGCAAGATTGTGCAAGAACCTGGACCTCTGGAAAGGAACTCTTTGCATCATTTTTTCCTTGCATGCTGATGCTGCATTGCTGCTTTCAAAATTTTCCTTTTTTTGGCAGTGCATCCACATTTAATATTTGGACTTAAATTGACTATCAGTCTTGCAGCAGCTAAGCTTTGAAGACTTGGTTCTAGCCATATGATCAGAGTGCTCATTTTATTTTATTTGTTGGCATATTTCATTAAGCATTTTGTGGAAACTGCTTTTGAGTGGTGATTGAGTTTCTAGTTTCCTTTTTATATTTACTTTCCCATATAAGCTTTTGACATTGGAATCATGTTTCTTGTCTCAACAATAGCATTACCATCCTGAGGTGAAAACCATTTATATATTAGTTGTATTACAGTTATTAATTTGAAGAAAAGCTATTTTCTCAATTCATTGAAGAAAATCTATTTTCTCAATGCGTTCAAGAAATTACATCTTGCTTTTGGGTAGAGTTTTATTTTCTGAACCCATATTTTTGACATATGAAAGAATTTTAGATTGTTGACACCAAACTGAAGCAAGATAAGACCAGGGAATGAATAGGTTTGATAGGCTTTTCTGCTTATAGTAAAATTGCGAAAAGTTGGACTGAAACATATGCTAAGAGTGGGAGCAGCATTAAAAAAATTTTAGGGTGTAGAAAAAGTTGAGTAGTTTAAGGGAAGACCTTGCCCAGCAGAAAATAAGGAGGACAACAGAGAAGTGGTTATTACTACCATATAAATTTCACGGCTTTTCATGTAGGTTGAAGGTATCATGGTCTTCACTCATCTAATTACAACCAAGGAACAAGAAGGTGAAAGGTTATCACAATTGATATGTTGGGGAAAAATGAAAGGACTTAAAAATTTGGATCCCATACAGGCCTGTAAGTTTATGACACTCTCAACCCAACCTTAAATAGGACAACAATAGTTATACAGAGAATTAGATTTCTGAAGGATGCACCAGACCACCTAAAGAAATTGACCCTCATAAAGCTCTAGGAAGCACTATAAACATGAGATATTCAAGTTTTCATGACTAGCTTCAATTCTAGAAATCCATGTCTATGACTAGTAGGCAGTAGAACACTTTTCTGAGGATTGGATTGTCAAAATGACAGGCTTTTTCCACAATTTAACAGTAAAACATCATGTTGAAATGCTGGTTAGATGAACAAAGAACAATTTTTGAATTTAAGCCAACAAATTTTCCAAATTTGGCTTTTATTTTTCAACCAGATCTTGCACTTATTCGACATAATATGCTACATGGGATCAAATATTTGGGGTCTTCGATCCAAATCATTGATGCATAATTGAATCATATACTCTGTAGAAAAGCATGTCATGGGACTCTATGATATTTGTAAGTAGTTCAAATTCATATGGTAAATTGGTGGACAATCCTAAATTGAAACTGAATCAATTGTCAGATTCAGGATCGATCTAAGTTCTTAATCCTATGCAAAGCAGCCTTTACTTGTGATTAATTTCTTGGAATTCATTGTTAGCTTGGTATGCTTTTTAGATAGATTTAATACCTGCCTTTAGTATTCCTATTCTCTTCTGCTCGTCTAGACACACACACATGCACGGGCAATCAGCTATATGTCTAATAAAGTAGATTTATTCTTTGTTTGTTCAGAGCTTGAGATAGATACTGCAAAAAATTCTGAAACCGAAGAAACTGGGCATCTGATTTCTCCACAAGAGGCTTGCAGCCGAATTGCAGAGGTGGTCCAAGAAGCAGTAAGAAAGATGGAGATGGTGGCAGAGGAGAAATTGCGCATGTTTAAACGAGCCCGTCTTGCTCTCGAGGCTTGTGACCGTGAGCTAGAGGAGAAGGCCAGGGAAGTCACGGAACTCAATATGGAAAGGCAAAGGAAGAAGCAGCAGGTAGAGGAGCTCGAGAGTATAGTGAGGCTTAAGCAGGCCGAGGCTGAGATGTTCCAGCTTAAGGCCACTGAGGCCAGGCAGGAGGCTGAGAGGCTGCAGAGCATAGCGCTTGCCAAATCAGAGAAAGCTGAGCAGGACTATGCTCATTTGTACCTGAAGCGTCGATTGGATGAAGCAGAAGCCGAGAAACAATATCTATTTGAGAAGATAAAGCTTCAGGAGTCCCAGCGGGCGGCACAAGGGAGCAGCAGCGGTGGTAGCGACCCTTCACAGAAGCTGATGTACTGCAAAATCCAGGACTTGCTGAAGAATGTGTACAACGTTCCTGGCAAAGCTGAAGGGCAACAATCAAAATGACCACCTTGCTTTATGCTTGTTGTATAAAGAAATGGACTGGTAGGTGTACTGTTTTGTAATGCTTGACTAGGACCATTCTATTGATCTGCTGATAGTACTTTGAAGTGTCAGTTCCAACGTCTGTGCTAAACAATCTTGAAGTCCCTTTGTTATGCTAATGCATGATTTAATGTTGTTACCTTTTGCTTTTACATTTTGCGAGAATTCTCTTCATTGTGTAGGTATACATCTTTTATATATTTCTTATCAATATGAGGTAACCAGTGGGTGAGGCAAGGTTACCATGGTTTCTTGGTAGTCAACTTTGCATTAAAAAAAATTTCCAAAAATCCATTTACGTACTAATATTGCTGAAAAAAGATTGGATTTTTTTTAATTATTTTTTTGTAGGAAGGGGGGCGGCATGTCAGTATGCCACAAACTTATCTCTCTGGACAATTTGGGCCCTCTGTCTAAATACGAGACAGGCGTCAATATATATATTTACCAGCATCCCCAATATATGGTTATTGGAACGCCTGATGCAAATTTGAATATCTGCTACATACCATTGCCCTTGGGATTCATGAATGCATATTGTTTTGCCAAAAGAAACAAAATAGTATTCCAACCTTCTCTTGAAATATCAATAACCAAATGTTTTTTTTATGCAGAATCTTTTTCTTGGTATGCGTTTGGATTTCTGTCTTGTATTTTATCACAGATTTGGAGCTGCAGAGTTATCAGTTTTTCTTCTTCTGTTGCATCTTATTGTAGCTACATTATATATTCTCTTTCTTGTGGTATTGTCTACAATACTGCTGCTGAAAATAGTTCCCTTTGGGGTTTTTCTTTACTTGGATCTGCAACATCTGCCCCATCACCTCCCAGCTTCAATGGTCCTGACATCTTTTGGCTCTTAAAAAAAAAAAAAAAGGTCAAGGCCAAAGTCATAAAGGCAAGATTGAGGGACCATGCTAATATAAACAAATTGTCGTGACTGTAAGGAGGAACCTAGGAAAAAAAAAAAAGGCTATAAATATTCATAGCAAATAGAAAAGTTGGCCAGATTCCTCTTTCTTTTTCTTTTTTTTTAATTAGAGAGCGAGCGAGAGAGAGAGAGAGAAAAGCCTGTGCTTTTGGCTTTTCCTGTGGCAAAGCCAAAATATCAGGCTTTACCCTGAAAGAAATGAATAAATAAAACATGGTCCATAATGTACAGCACCAGATGTCAGGTTTTTTTTTTTTTTTTTTTGAGTGACGGTGAAATGAGATGCATAATGTTATTATACATGCATAGCAGGTATTCAGATAATTGTCATATCTTGTCTGTTATTTTGTTTTATTGGCTGCAATGTTACTGAAATAATGGCTTTTATTTAATATTTGTTCCACTAAGCTATATAAAAGAATAGTTTCAAGTTGAAATCTTTATCTAACCTGAAACGATTTTTTTAAAAAAAAATTCAGTCAACAGTTTAAAACAAAAGTTTTATCCAGTCAACACCAATTTAGATATATGAAGAAGCCAATATTTTCTGTTATCGACTGTCATTCTTTTTATAACACTAAATAACAATCATCATAACTATTACTATTTTAGTCCACAAAGAAAAAAAAAAATCTGAGTCTTAAAATTATTTGGCTTGTTTGGTACGTAATGTTTGTCTGGATGCATGGAGATAAAAGAAAGAAATACCAAAATATGAAATCAGACATGGCCCACTGCACGAAAGGTACAGCAGACTTTGTAGGCTAACGGGCTTGGATTCATGTGGGTACGGTTTGATGGACCAAGACTTTTGCTGCCAATATATAAACAGTGGAAGTCAGCTAATCTTCCAAGTGGTTCTTATTGCTCCACGCCATGTGGTTAGTCTTTCCTTCAAATTCAAACTTTAGCTTCTTTTTATTCAGACTGATCCTTCCATGTTATCAATTCTGACAGTCCATGTGGAAATGCCTTTAGATTGCAGACAAGCAAATTTAAAAACTTGATATAAAATGTCAAACATACAAAAGAAAGCTGCACTACAAAGTAACCTGCTGCTTTTGCTGCTGCTGCTGCTGCTGCTACGACTATGGTTGTAGATTACTGTTTTAGGTGTCCAAATGTGTTAGCTGAGGTCTAATATGAACTATAGGATGCAGAACTATCATATCGTTTCCAACAAATCAGATAGGAAATAAGCGTGAATCTTGAAACGTCTGTTTTCTAAGCTGTTGGAGTTGGTTTGGGCACTTCTGCTATGTTAATTGGGGAATTATATCTAAAATTTAGTGTAGGTTTTTAGGTTCCAACCAGACATTTAGATGGGTTCTTATTCCAAATGTCAAAATGGATCATTCTCTCATCATCCCAAAATCTCAAGATGAAAGAATGCTAGTTGTCCCAAAGACAGAATCAACCTGTTATCATCCAAATGTCTCAGGGTGGGATGCTAAAATTGGTTGTTGTTCTAAATATTAAGACGGAACAATTCCATAATCATTCCAACGTTCCAATTTAGGCATCTTGAGATACCTTCTGTTTCAAATGAAAAAATCAATCCTTTTTATAAGATTTAAAAACTTGATTTTGAGCACTTGGTTTGTTTTTGAGGTTTCAGGTACGTCCAGAACTGGTGAAATTCTAATTAGAGATTACTAGCATATTCAATGGAAGGTTGCTTGAACCATACATCAAGCTTTTACATGTTAGAATGAAAGAAAAAAAAAAAAAAAAAAAAAAAAGGGTTCTTGGTGGATATCCTAACTCTTGTTAAGAAGTCTACATTCCAACTCTTGCTCAAATTTGGTACAAAGGTGTTAGGCTTCTTGTTTTACTTCTTTTTCGGTCAAGCTATAACTAGTAAAACATTGTTAAAGGAATTTGGAACTCTCCTAACACGTGGAGGAATCAATCTATAGTGCAATTCAAATATTCTTAGGTTAGGGCCCCATATGGCTTTGGTTAGTTCAAGACAGAGCCAATATGGTCTTGACTAATTTCTAACTTTTGAAGTTGGAAGTCAGCCGATCGATAATGGAGGCAAGCCAAACCAACTTGAGTTGGTTTTGATTAGTTTTTTTCAGATTGCCTCTTCTCCAATAGTGTTTTGAGTTTGATAACGTTTTGAATATTAAATCCTTGATATATAAAGAATCAGGATCAATAGGTGACGGCAGTTAGATTAGAGAGCAAGTGATGGATATATAATTAATTAATGAGCTGACATCTAGGTGGTTCAGCTTGGTTTAGATCAATTTATTTGGCATTTTGACTTGACATGTTATTAAACCTAATGAGGCTGGCTTGTTTCCGAGTCTTGTTGGGTTGGATGACAAGGGGATGGCATCTTGGTTCTATCATTGCATATTGGCATCTATATTTTTATCCTTGATGTAGGTTGACTTGATGCTTTGTCCATCATATTAATAATAAGGGCAGGGACAAAGGGAAAAAAAAAAAAAAAAAAAACTTAGGAGATAAAGCGTTTCTTGAGGGATTTGTCAAGCAAATCCACCGGCACATGGCGTGGAAGGCAAAGAGGCCATCTCAACGAGCAAGACCACCACTTGGAAATTTTATAAAATGCGTTGTAGTTTTCATTGTACGTAGGCAAACTTTGACCTACAATGCATGTGCACGTATGATATGTTTCTTTTAAGAAAAGTGGGCGTCAGCTCGGATCAAATTGAGGAATGCTAATGTAACCAATCTCTCATGAAATCCAATTAGGTGTTAATTGTCGTAATACATCGTTTTCAACATAACTAATGCGGTTATAGAGAGAGAGATTTGAAGTCGAAACTATTATCTAATTATGAAAAGTAAGGTTAGGCAGATTGCACTAAGTCATTCAGAAAGTAGTATAGTTTGATTGTTCAATTTGATATTGAACTATTTCATACCACTTTAAACATTTATACCATATCGAATTGCTTACTTCGACTCGGTATAGAATGG
Organism: Calamus simplicifolius; assembly: GCA_900491605.1. Lineage (NCBI taxonomy): Eukaryota > Viridiplantae > Streptophyta > Magnoliopsida > Arecales > Arecaceae > Calamus > Calamus simplicifolius. Next base: position 576,366 of record UESW01004733.1, on the reverse strand, counting down.
TTTATTCATTGGGACCTTCTAATTCATCTAACCTATATGCTGATGATTCGGTATATATATTTCGTATTGAACTGTACCGATTTAATATTAAAATAGTATCGATTCTCGATATGATGAACCTTGATGCAAGGTTAAGAAATATCCATCTACTTACTATCAAAAAGACAATCGATAACAGCCTATTCATGAATATATACCAAGCAAGCATAACATTTGGCAATGAACTTATGTTGTTGACTCTAAAAGCGAAATAAGGAGATTCTATAGCAACCACCTTGCTAATCTGATAGAGGTAAATTAGTAATCATGAATCAAAGGCTTTGAAGCATATCAACTGAAGTCCTAGTTATGATGTAGGGTCGAAACTTAGGCATAGTTCATTAGGTACTTACTATTAAACCTAGGTATGGTCCTATCAGGTTTTCTATCTAATAAGTGGCATATGTATAATTTTATACTTTATTATATATTTAAATGCTATTAAAAATGATAGCAAATATGTGTTACTTATTAAGTAAAATGATTACACATGTATCACTTAACAAGAAAAGAAATGAATGACAAATATCGTATAAACTGCACCTAAGATTGTAGGATGAAATAATAAACCAGATAAGATAAAAATTATTCGGTAGAATTCAATAGGATTATGGATAAAATTTCTAGTCTGATAATTATGCTCTTGCAAAAATCATAGCCATATTATGTGTTGCTGAGAATAAGGACAAAAGAGAGAAAATAAAATAATAATTAGATATGATTCAAATAAAAATGATTATTTTGATAGGATATTATTATTGTAAATAGATTAGTAATTTTTGGGGATGAAATTTTATTCTATTCTTGCATATAACAAATACGAGAAGGATTAATATTTCGTGCGCATATTTTCTCTGAAGAAACAGAGCTTTCCCACTTTAAGATTTGTGCTTCTGACTTTTACTGCTCCAATCTTCGATGATCTTCGATGCTGGATCCGATTGTCTCTGTCCGGACCATGGCAAACACCTCAAATCCCATCCAGCTTCTTCGAATGGCTCCAAGAGTGCCGGGAAGGCATGGCGGCGAACTGTGGAAGGTCGATATGTCTGGGTAGCTCCGTCTCCCTCTTCGATCGAAATTGTAGAGCTTGAGCACAGGTTTCTTGAAATCATTCAGGTCCTTATTCAGGCACTGGAGGAGGAAGTGTGCGGATGGGGGAAACAGGTGATCTTGGCACGAAGCCTCTTCCGGTGGGTACCGCCAGAGGTAATTGTTCGGAAATTTTGCGGGCAGGTGCTTTCGATGAAATCGAAGCAATCAGCTTGGCTCATAGGCATTATTGTTCTGGTTTCTGATTCTCATGCCAAGGAACTTGCTTTGGGAAGGCCTTGGGTGGCTAACGGACAGCCGATCGCTGTTGCGGAATGGCGACCGAAGTTTATGCCAGTGGAAGACTCATTACTCACTACCCTGCTCTGGATTTGTCTGCCACTACTTTCGATTGAATTCTGGATTAATGACATCTTGAATTCCCTCTTATCGGTGGCTGGATAGTTCGTGTACTCTGACTCTTCTACTAAAGAGTGGCTTCGAGGGAGCTTTGCTTGTGCCTGCATCCGAGTGGATTTGAGCAAACCCCTTAGGCCGGGGGCAATGGTGCGGGGGAGTAGAGCACCCTTCTGGCAACAGTTCCCCTGTGAGCATCTTGAAGGAATATGTGGAACATGTGGCTCCCAGCATCTAGCCAAGCCTGTACCTCAGTGTCGAAAGCTGCTACCTCCTTGGCCGGCCCTGTTTTGCCCTTGGATGGCTGCCATCCGGTGTCGAAACCCCCTTAGGACTTGGACTTGAACCCTAGAAAGTTGGGTCATGCTGCATCTGAGGCTTCCCTGCTTTGTTAGGTGGGTGGCAAACTCCTCGGAAGTTTGCCCGCTGATAGTTGGGAGGTCCCCCATTGTTGGCCAGAATCCTACTCCTTCGGTGGTGGAGCCAGACCAGAGGTTGGAGAAGATGAAGCAAGCAGCCGGTTTGATGAAGCCATGCCGGTTGAGACTGTTGATGTGACCCAGGCTGAGAGCATACCACAGAGGTCACTGAAATGTGATACTAATCCATTTAGCCTATTAGGTTCAGACAAATGGGCCGGGCATCCTATGGCCCGCAAGGATGCCAAGCCCGATCTATCTAAGAGGGCCCGGCCTATGGAGGCTTTGTCCCTGAAATTTCCCTCCAAGACCATGAAAGGTAAAGGGAAAGATCCCTTCTTTGGCACAGGTGGGGAGCAAGCCACCTTTACCTTCTCAGCATCCGCAGATGCTTCTTGGGGGCCTGACACTCAGTCCAAGAAGACCCATGTAAGGATGTAATCGTCTCTAGGGACGGCACTGAGGTCACCCAGCTGGTGACTGTGAAGGTACAAAGCCATGAATCTACTGTCACTTTGCTGAAGAAGGCCATCCAATTGAATGAGCTTGATAAGGTTATGGATTCTCCACAACCAGTGAACAACAGTGGTCTGAGACCTGTGGAGGGTACCCCTCCAACCAGCTGCCTTCCTGATATGGAGTTGATAGGGGACCATGTTGGCCCCCCTTCAGTCACTGGATGAAGATTCTCATCTAGAATGTTAGAGGAGCCCAGAAACTTTGTTTTGCTCCTTGTTTGGGAGGCTTATGCAGCTGCATAGTTTGACATTTATGTTCTGCTGGAAACTCGCTTGGCTTAAGCTAGTCTGGCTGGCTTGAGGAGGTAGATTTTCATATCCTGATTTTTCTATGCAATTGAGTCTGTGGGTTTATCTGGTGGTATTTTGGTTCTATTGAGAAGTGCCAACGTTAGGGTGAACGCCTTCCATTGTTGCGGTTAGCAGGTGGCTCTTGTCATTTCTGAGGAGACGTCTGGTCCTTGGCTCCTCTCCGGGATTTATGCCAGTACTGACTTTCAGGAGCGATGGGTGCTCTGGGCCGAAATTCTATCCTTGCTTGCTCAGGGACTTCCCTCCCTCATTGCAGGAGAGTTCAACTATATTATGGGGGCCAATGAGAAGAAAGGGGGTAGGCCGTTTGTTGAGTCCATGGGCATATATGAGTTCAGGTCCTTCATTTATTCTGCTGGCCTTCTGGACTTGGGGTTCCTGAGCTCTCAATTTATGTGGTGCAATAATCGCCACGGTTCTACTAGAGTTTGAGAAAGACTGGATAGGGCCATGGCCACTGCCAATTGGCTCCAGTGTTATCCTTCTACCACTGTTATTCATTTGTCAAGGATTGCCTCTGATCACTGTCCCATTCTTATATCCACTGATATGGCTGTTCGACAGAGAAGGCAATTTAGATTTGAGCAGTTCTGGACATCTTACCATATGCTAGGACCTTAATTTTGCATGTTTGGAGAGTTCATGTTAGAGGGAGTGCCACCTACAGATTGTCCAGGCGCCTGGAGCTAGCGAGGCACAGACTATCCAGATGAAACAAAATGGAGGTTGGCGACATTGTGAGGCAACAAGTTAAGCAGGTTGAGTCTATTATAGCTACTCTCCAGGCCAAGAAGATCAGGAAGGCGGTCTTCATGATTCTGATCTTACATCCCTCCGCTCCAGTCTGGCTCTCCATCACTCTCTTCTTATGCAGCAGGAGATTTATTGGCGGCAAGGTCCCGGATTCAGTGGATTAAGGAAGGGGATCAGAACATTATATTTTTTTACCATGCCACCTTAAAAAGCCGTGCAGTGAACCAGATCCAACGTTTACTTGATGATGAGGGTCACTTTTAGGAGGATACCCAGGTTATTAGGAACCAGCTTCTTCATTTCTTCCAGTCTAGATGGACTGAGCAAACTGGTGATGGATTCCCTGTTCTCCCTGTTTCGACACTCAATAGGGTCTCTGATGCAGAGAACGACCTTCTTATCAGGTCGATTACTCTAGAGGAGATTCGGTTGGCTCTATGGAACCTTGGTTCTGACAAGGCTCCTAGGTCAGACGGGTTTTTATCCTTTTTCTTTCGTTACTATTGGGGTATTGTGGTCAGAATGTTATACAGGCTATCCAGCTAGTCTTTCAATCCAAAACTATTCCTTCTTACTGGAACCTGATACTATTATCCTGGTGCCTAACGACCTGATGCTTCCTCTCCATAGCACTACCGGCCTATCAGTCTATGCACTACCTTATACAAGGTTTGTGCACGCCTCTTGGTCTCCTGACTATGGATGATGGTTCCTCGCCTTATTTCTCCTGAGTAGGGGGCTTTCCTTAGAGGGCATTGTATCTCTGATAATGTCCTGTTAGCTCAGGAATTCATGCATGATCTTCAGAGAGCCTCTGCTCGTCAGTGTCTTATGATCGTTAAGCTGGATATGGAGAGAGCTTATGACAGATTGAACTGGGTTTTTCTGTGCCACACTCTTCATGAGTTTGGTTTTGATGACCTCGTTATTGACTGGATCATGGCATGTGTTCACTGGCCGTCCTTCTCTATCATTATTAATGGGGGTTCGACTGACTATTTTTACTCTGCAGTTGGGCTGAGGTAGGGATGTCTCTCTTTCCTTTTCTGTTCATTCTCGCTGCTGATGCTTTATCTTGAGCTCTCTTTAGGCTCAGCAGGGATCTTCTCTTGCCCCCTATAGTGCGGGCCCCCATGGGCCCTCGTTTTCTTACCTATTATTTGTTGATGATTATAATCTATTGGGTAGGCCTACTCTCCATAATGCAACCACTTTTGCTACGGTTCTTTAGTCTTATTGTCGGGCATCTGGACAGAAAGTTAATCTAAGTAAATCGATGATCTGCTTTAGCCTGAAGATAAATCCTACAATAAGGAGGACTATCTCGCAAATTTTGGATATCTTTGTTCAGACTGATTGGCTATCCTATATGGGGATAACTATTACAGGGCGATAGCCACAGAGTATGAATTTTAGTGACCTTGAGAGGAGTGTCCGTGATCGTCTGGATGGGTGGCAGGTCACATGGTTATCTATGATGGCTAGGATTATCCTTCTGCACTAGGTGCTTACTTCTCTACCTCTCTATATTTTATCTAATGCTGTTATCCCATTGACTTGTTTGAGGAGGATTGAGAGATGCTTTTGAAACTTTATTTGGGCCTCGATGCAGGACAAACATGGCATCCACCTTCTAGCCTGGGACATTGGTTGTATGTCGATCGCTGAGAGGGGGCTTGGATGCAGTCCCTCATAGTTAGGAGAGAGGCTTTGGCTGCTAGGCATGCCACTCGATTCTTGCTTGATCCGTACTGTATATGAAGCTCTTTCATGCGAGCCAAATACAAAGACTGGACTCTCTACAATCTCTCTCAGCCTCCTCGTGGATCTTCCTTCTTCTGGAAAGAGATATGCCGACATGCTCCGAATATTCTGAATATCTCTTGGATAATTGGTGATGGAGCCTCAGTGGATGTTATTTAGGATATGTGGATTGTAGACCTACCCCTGTCTCGGTGGCCTACCTTTGTTAGCACTGATATTCCTGGCAAATTGAGAGTCTTTGATTTAATCTCTCAAGATCATTTTGTCTTGGATAGCTCCTTGGTGTCTAGTTTCTTCGATGAGGAGCTCCATCGACGCATACTCTCTATCCCTCTCCTTTTGGGTCATACCTTTGACACCAGATTATGGAGGAGATCCTGTATGTCTCATGTTTCTGTAAGGGATCTTATGAGAATTATAGGCCACAACCTTAGCATATGATGGACACGGCTTGGATTTGGAAGCTTTCCATTCATCCTAGAGTTCGACTCTTCACCTGAAAGCTTGCATGGGACTGTCTTTCTACATGCTTCCTTCTTTCTAGTAGGGGCATGTCCATCAGCTTACGTGCCCTTTATGCAGTGTTGATGAGAAGATGGCTGACCATGCTATCTTTACCTGCATCAGAGCGAGGCAGATATGGCGGACCTTGGGTTTATTCCCTTAGGTCGATGGTATTGATTCTTGTCGCCTCTCCTTTCTGGGCTGCATTCGGCGGGATATATGGAGGGGTATACATCAGCGGAGTGCTTCATGGGCTTACATTGCTCATCAGGTCTGGTTATCTCGTAATCAGCTTGTTTTTACTGCTGAGACTGCTCCCTCCCATAGGATTGTCAGGACAGCCTTATCCTTATCTGTTGAGTGCACGCTCTATCACACAGCTTTGGATTCTGATAGCCCTGGCCTCTAGGGCTCCCCTACTGCCTTGGTAGCATACTGGTGTACGATCTTCATATCTTGGGAGCCCCCACCTCTAGGGTTTGTTAAAATCAAATTTGATGGGAGTGTTCGAGGCAGATTAGCCGGATCGGCTTTCGTGATCCGTCGATCGGATAGAGCGATGATGGCAGCTGAAGAATTTGGACTTCTATATTCTTATGTTCCACTAGCTGAGCTGTATGCTGCCTGGGCTGGTATTTCTTATGCCATCATAGTCTGGGTGCCCGTAGGCTTATTATTAAGGAAGATTTTATCACTGTTATTTGCTAGCTCCGACAAGATTCATGCAACTATCTACCATCCAATCCTTTGATCTGCGACATTTGTTTACTCTTCAGGATGCTTACAGTGTTCAGATTCGACATATCTACCGAAAAGTCAACTCAGTGGCAGACTGAATTGTTAGCTGAGTGGCCAAACACACGGATTTTTGGATCTGCAAACAGGATGATCCGAGCTCTCTTATCCTCGTCCAAATCTTGTATTTAGATATATCAAGTTTGACTCATCCTAAAGTAATATAATCATCTGTATATATATATATATATATATATATAGACTGAATTGTTAGCTGAGTGGCCAAACACACGGATTTTTGGATCTGCAAACAGGATGATCCGAGCTCTCTTATCCTCGTCCAAATCTTGTATTTAGATATATCAAGTTTGACTCATCCTAAAGTAATATATCATATATATATATATATATATATATATATATATATCCTCCTCCCTTCTAACGCGGTTTACCTAACAACATATTTAGTTTTATCTACTACCTGCCTCTGGCCGCAAAACCTTTTCATGCAGGAGGAATGCTCACACTTGAGAGCCAATAAAGTGACTTGAAAGTAGTGATGGTGGGCCATCATGCTCCTTATCATCATGTCTGGGATTCACTTTAAGAAGGGAGTCAGGGATTCTTCTTTGGAACTTGCCAAGGTGTGGGAACTGGGGGGGGGGGTAGGGCCGAGGATATAAAGATGATGGATGCTTCCTTATCTCAATAAACATCATTTGAGTTGATGAGATATCTACGTATATCTTGCTGGCTCCATCATTTTTGGGTTGGTACACCCATCAAACCATATGTTACTCCCAAGATCTTTCCATATCATCCATGGCATCACCCACCCTTTTCTTTATCCGGAGGAGGGTTTCAATTGTCATGCATCATGGTACTTTGTTTTTCCTTGTGGGTGTGTGTCTACAAGGAGGACAGGGTCAGAGCCATTAAAGGCTTTGGTGCCCCAAGAGAAATATATACAGGGAGTTGTCACCATAGGTGACCTGTGCTTCTCACCTACACCAGTAGTTAAAACATGGATTAGAAATTAAGTAGGTGGCCGGAAGATTAAAAGAAGTAATAATAGCACTGGGTTCATGGCTAGCTTTCATAAATGTAGTGATTGTTCTTTTTTTATTTTGGGGGTCTGGTGGTAGTGATTCTTTGGCTTTTAGCTGTTGGCCTGGGACTTGTGGATCAAGAACAGAACGTGATTGGAATCCTGGAAACTTTCAACACGGATTATTATTATTATTATTATTTTTTTTGAAAAAAATAAACAAGAAGAAATAGGGCCCCTGACAACTATGGTTATTCTTTCATAATGGGAGTAAATAGCTGAGTTGAGCAACTCATTTGGCCATTTGAATAAGTGAGCTTAATTTGTTTAATTTATGCTTGCTCTTAGTTGAGGCTGATCAGCATATAGTTTATATTAACAGCATGCACGTGAGTTGCATGGATTATTTTTATCAATTTTTTATGTTTTATTCTTTCATCATGCTAGAAATCATGCGATAGAGCCATGAAACATGACATGTAACGTGACATAACATGCAATTCTTTTATTTAATTATTGGAACTAAGAATGGAGTGATTTTTTTCATGTGATATCATTGGTTATAAGGGAAGGGCATCATGCATGCAGGAGTAAATTAACATTTGTGTGTAAGTTATAATGATAGGTATTTTGGTATAATGCTGTCATATTCCAAACCTGAAGATGAATTCAGGACATGACAACCTACTGCAAGATGTCTGTTCATATAATTAATGTATTTAACAACAACAAACTATTTATTTATGGAATACAACAATTCAAATTAAGAAATAATGTCAAAAAAAAAATAAATTAGAGAATCACATAAGTTGCTAGAATTAAACGCTAATTTTTCTAAAATAAAAACTAAAATAACTTGATGTAGATTAGTGCTTAGTAAGTAACTGTAACTATAATTAAAGATCAAATAAGCATTAACAATAAAATCTTTACTTATTTATGTAGATTAGAAACACTTGCATTTCTACTTCGATAAAATAGTAGCCTTTCAAATAATTTTTAAATTTTAGTTGTATCAAGCTTTGCAGAAGAAATATAATTTAAAACCAATATGATCAAATTTTTTTTTACAATATTCTTAATACATTTATATCCTGTCAATGATTACTTTCCTTTGATAAAACATTAATTCATGTTTTAAGATATGTGATAAAGCTCCGTAGCCGAACTTTGATTATATATAACCTTTATGATAGGGTTTAGTAAAAATAGTACTGTTTAACTCTTGCAGAGTAGGTTTTTTTAATTTCACATTTAATCTCTATGATATAGGTGCTTTCAATACCGCACTTAACCCGAGGAATAAATCTTTTTGTACTTTAAGTTTTTAAAACTAATGATAGCTTTCATATATACACTCTATATATATATATATATATTTCATTTTATATACAAATATTTTAATATTACATTAAAAATCAATTTGTATATATACTTTCGTCTATTATAACAAAACAAGCTATCTATTTGATGTAGAACTTTTATTAGTTATGCCATCAGATTTATAAAATTTATAATTCATCTTTTATGTCCAAATATCATATTAATTACATTTAACAACTACTTTATATCTAATCTTCAAATTAATTGTCATGCATTTTTAAAAAAATATAATTTAGCAAATTAAATGAATTCACATATATAGATTTTCAACAATGCTAGAAATAGAATTTAAGTAAACTTATTTTACATTCAAGCATTTCATATAAAATAAGCATATTAATTAAAACTTTAAATCATTATGAGTCAGACTAAAAAAATACTTCAATTATAGCAAGGTTACTTACCTTGACTTGTTGATTAATGAGTTAAGCTCAATCAATTTGGGGCTGTAGGCCATCTATTCTGACCAAATCAAGTATAACACCCAATGAATCAAGAATTTAGCTGTTATTCAACCTAGAATAGAACTCAACTCTAGAAAACAAAGTAAGGTCAAGTAGATAAGAAATTGATGTATAAAATTGGGTCATTAAATCTAATAGAAATCTAGTCATAACCAATTCCAACTCTTGGTGATTGCTCAAATAGTTCTAACAAACCAACCACCTTAGGTTTGGTTGCCATTCTACTCCAAAACAGAGCCAAAATTAAGAAAAAAACCATTGCTGATCTATATCTCAATCGTTTGACCGATGCTTGCCTTCAATTTTTGGTAGAGGTACGGTCATCAACAACATCTTAAATCGGCCTCTATTTAGCCGTAGTCCTCCCAAAAATAAGGACAAAAATAGGATTGAAATCAAAACCCTATACTTTTTACAACTATCGATGACCAATCAATGACAACAGAAAACATTTTTCCTGAGAGCCCCCCACCAGAGTTTGTCAAAATCAACTTCGATGGGAGTGTCCGTGGCAGAGCTACTGGTTCTGCGTTTATCATCCGTGGGCCTCAGGGTGATATGCTGGCTGCGGGTGGCTTTGGCACCCTTGATTCCTCTGTCCATATGATAGAACTTTATGCAGCATGGGCAGGTATTTCTTATGCCTCTCAGCATTTTCATGCTCATCGTCTCGTTATCGAGGGTGATTCGATGACGGTTATTCGATGGCTAAGAAAGGAGAATATTTTCGACGGCCCTAGTATTCCTATTCTCAGGGACACATGGTCTATCTTGCAGAGAGTTGGTTCTGTTCAGATTCGACATATCTGCCGTGAAGCCAACTCGACGGCCGACTGGGTGACAGCTTCTGTGGCTCAGCACGCTGGTGGTTGGATTTGGCGGCTGGGTGACCCCTGCCCTCTGTCTTACAGCAAATTTTGTATTCTGATCTATTTGGGATAATTCATACTAGACTGTATGATTATCCGCTTGTACCAAAAAAAAAAAAAAATGACAACAGGAAACATTGAAGAATGAGAATAAAGGAAGAAAAAGAAAGAGGACTTATGGGATTGACTGGGTCACTAGACTTGAGAGAGTCAACAGTGAAACTCAAAACCTTATTCTTCCTTAAAACATAAAGTACAACATAATCTATTTGCTTCAAATTCTTAAATTATGGTAGCCATCCGAAACAAGCAAAGAGGAATAAAAAAATAGAGATAAGTAAGAGTAAAGAAGAAGGCTTATTATCATTGATTTGTTGCCAAATTTCTGCTAAACTAAGGAAGAAAAGGTAATGGAGTATGCAATTTTCTCTACTTTCTTCATGCTTAGTTATTGCAACTATTTTCATTAGGAGAGAAGAGAGGTTCTGAGAAATTAAATTAGAGAGGGTAAGGCTGGGACAAGGTTGATTCAAGGTGGACTCCAAGGCCATCATTTTCAATGAGTCATGAATTCCTTTGTGAGTTCATTCACTTTTCTTTTTTGAAAAAAATGTTAGTTTAGCTTGCTTGGTTAAATGGACTAAGCTAGTTTAGGTTAGCTAAACCTAAGGTAGTATTTGATAGGATTATCCATGAATAAGTGTATGGGATAGAGTTTATCCCTGGTTTTTCCTAGGGATATCCCTTGGCTATCCCATTGATCATATCAAATGCAAAAAGATAAATCCATAGGATAACCTTTTTTTACTCTTATTTGGAGGGATAACCAGCTATTCCTACATTTTCTAGGGAATAAATTGAAGGGATATCCCATAGTTAACCATGGTTAACTATGGATTATCCCTTTGGTTAACTTTATTCTCTGCTATCCCTTAGGTAGTGTTTGATAGAAAAAATGTTATCCATGGATAAGTGTACGGGATAGAATTTATTCCCTGGCTATCCCTAGGGATATCCCTTGGCTATCCCATTGATCATATCAAATGTAAATCCATGGGATAACCTTTTTTTACTCTTATTTGGAGGGATAACCAGCTATTCCTGCTAGGGAATAAATTGAGGGGATATCCCATGGTTAATCATGGTTATGGATTATCCCTTTGGGCTACTTATAGTTATGGCTGAGAATAAGAGGGGATTCCAGAGGGTTATGGCTTTTGGAAATGATATCCCTCTTATCCCCTATTTCAAACACTACCTAAAAGTCGGGTGTCATAGTTGCGAAAGCTACTTTTAGATGTTTTGGAATTTAAGAAGATCATAAATGTTAATCATTTACATAGGCAATATTGTATGGTAGATACATCTCAGCTCTGGAATAATCATAAAGCATCAATACTTTATCCATTTGACAATCCCTTTTAGCTTTATGCATCCATTAGTTTACTCCTAAGATAATTTCTTATAACATCTAGATAGTAGGCCTAACTCATTTTAGTGATTGAGCTATACACTAATCTCAATCATGCAATGAGTCTTAACCCCAAACTAGGTTTAGCATGAGCTAATTCAATGTGGAGGCAAATATATAAACAAATGTACAATTGAAAAAATTTTAGCTCCATTCTCTTGAGTTTATGCAAGGTTTTTATCTTGATCTCTATTGATGATTTTTAGACCAAGATATAATCGCAATATTTATTAATCAAAAGCGTAATGAAAGAGTAAAAAAACAATGAAAAATAATGTATGAAACAAATATACTGTGTCAAGCAATATTTCAGGTTCTATTGATTTGTTTGGACCAAGACAATTGGATCAAGATTTTTAAATCTATCCTATCAAAAAGTATTTGATATTAATGCAAGCTGAGATCTTGAAAAATTTTGGCTGTCTTCAAATTTTTCTACTTATTATATTAGCTATGACATTTTTAAGACTCAATCCAAGTGTTTTATTTATATATGATTTATATGATCAAATTGTTTCACTGTTGATTTACAAAATATTATTTGTTTGAATGAAATCAAAGTTTTAATAACATATTTGGGAGGTTTACTATTAGAGTAAGAATCTTCTCCACTTTAGGTTGAAATTGGAAAAGGCTATTTTGACAATCATAATCGTATGATAGTCATAACTCTAAGTGGCCCATACTACACATCCAGCAATGTTTAATATAGAGACTAAATAATTCTAGTTATTGTGCCATACATGGATAGTCTTAATTGTTGAACTAGCTTTCTCCCATTCATTCTCAAACAAGAGGGTCCTAATTCGTATTGATATCTTAATAATTACCACTCTTATGTTCACCAACCTATAATTAACGCTTTTATATCTTTTACTCTCACTTAAATTTAATGGCATATAAGTGGATAGTTCTTATATGGTTTCATTAAAGATGATGGAAGGCATTTGGTCATGACATAAACAATTTGAGTATCATTGGAGATGGCAATTATAAAAATAACCCTTTTAGAGTAATTTAATAACAAATTAAACAAACTTTTGAGCATGTTCTTTATGGTGATAAAAGATTGGATTATCAATCAAATTAGCATTATCATAAAATAGAATAGATAGATTAATAGACATCATTTCTAACTTACACGGTAATGGTTGTAACTATCAAAGAATAATAAATATAGTCATGAAAATATATGTTGCTTCTTTATTAACTATTATATAACATTGGGATCCATATATGTGCGCACATACGTCCGCTCACACACACACACACATATTTAAAGTTATAATATTGAACTTCGAGACATTTAACTTGGTTCATATTAATTAGGTAATAATATGAAAAGAAGAATCTAGTGCTATGTATATCCCATGAATAATGGCTTCTTTCATGTGGCACAAAATTCTTTTCAATGTATTTTTGAGTAGTATATTTATAAATTTGCAAAATGGATTATTTGCAAACATTAATTCAAATTTAGTACGAGTTAAACGTTATAACCTTTAATGCTTTAATATTTACTAGCATCTAGCAAAGTATTATCATCAAAAGAAAGTAAAGATGAAATCGATTCACATCTATCGATATTGCATCAAAAGAGAAGATCTAAGAGTATTATAGTTTGTTGAGAAACAATACCTTAATTATATATGAATCTAAAGAGTATTTAAGTGGATAATTTCACTATTATGTTTTAATTGGCTATTGCAAGATCCTGTGAAAATTGATTCTTTTTAGCTTGTTATATCTATGATGAATCCTTATAGCCTTTTGGTCTAGTTTAGTTGATTTGTAAATTCTTTTTTATTTATAGTATTACTGAGTTAACTTTCTATTATATTTATTTTATTAAAATCTTCTTTTTGTTAGGCTCTTTTTTTTTTGTAGCAACATGTTATAGAGTGCTTGTTGAGATCTTTTTGTTAGCTTCTTTTCAAGATTGAATCTTTCTTTGTTTTTATTTTATTTGGCTTTTGCTTTGTGTTTGTGAAATCTTGGTGATATTCTAACATTATTAAAGTACTTGAAGTAATCTCTAGTGTGTATATATCTCCTTATTTAAATTTCTTTTAACTCATTATAGAATAGAATACTTTATTATTATTATTATTATGCAAAAATACTCGATCTAGAGAGAGCAAAAAATGCAAGGATAAATGTGTGTGTGTATATATATATATATATATATATATATGGCTTGGCCTACTCATCTATAGTTGAAGACAATCAAAGAAAGCTTCATTAACAGTGAAGGAAGAGCAGAAAAGAGAAAATTTTAGTTGTAAAATCTCTTGATCTTACTAGCTTTAAAAAGCTCTCAAATAAAGGTAAATCCCAAAAAACCTATGAAGAGTCAAAGGATAATTTCAGCTCTTACAATAAGTTTTAGTTCTCGAATTAAGAACAAAGCTTAAAGACTCCTGAGTAGTATATCATCTAAATATAAAAAAATCGTAATAATCAAAAGAGTATTAATATTACTTTGCTAATGCAAATAGATAATGCAGTCCATTTCAAATCTAAGCATATATTATAGTTTATATGATATGCTAGTTTAATATTATTGTAAAATAAAATTCAAATATAAATTTAATTTTGTTATTGATCCATTTTGCATCAAAACAACATGACTATTGTGATTGTTATATTATAACAATAACAATCATATATTTAGTAATGTATTAATTATTTGATATTCTGTAAAAAATAATTTACTAAAATCCACATGTTAATATTAAGTTCTATCTTTTTGATAGCTTATGAGTCCTACTTTTAATATCCATAGGTGTTTTATAGGCATACTATAATTTTTTAGTTCTAATAATGGCATCAAGGTCACTCTTTTATTAGTTGGCATATTAATAATAATTGATCGAATCAAACAAATTTAATATATAAAAGATTTATCAAAGAAAGATATATAAAATCTAATTCTATTCTTTTTAAAGTAAGCATTGCGATGGGAATATAAATTATTTCCTACTCAATACTTTTGAACTTACCCTAATATGAGAATTGAAATTACTTCCTCTTTGACAATTTTTAGAATGGATATCTTGAAAATAGATAGTCATTCCTAATTCTCATTCTTTCTAAAAAAATATGACCTTAAGTTTGATAGTGCCTTACAATGGAATGAAAGTATGAGGCCTATCTTAATTAATTTTTTGTCAACTTTTCTTTTCTAAAAATTATTTTTCTCATATGCATAAGGCATAAAATATGTCTAATTAAACTGTAGTTTTCAAGACATGAAATGAATGAATTGGAGATGTATTCCTTATGGTAATTGTTATATAGATTTTTAATTTTTCTATCTAATTTATTTTTCAACCACTTTTTGAAATCAAAGATGTAATTAAATATTTCAAATTTTTATGCATAGGATAAAATCAAGCAAACTAACTATAATTCTTAACCATGGATTATACAGAAAAAAATTTCTAAGCAAGGAATAATTATTCTAAGCAAGACATAATCTAATCATAAAAGTAAGAATGTACTAAAATTAATTTTTAAGATCTACAAAGTTTAGGAAAACTAGATCTAACTACTAACGGATATATAATAGCTCATTGCTTTGCTACTAAAGGATTTCTTCACACCAAATCAAGTTATGGTTAAGTATTCTACTAATTGGTCTCATCATCATCCTTAAAATTTACCAAGGCTTGCATAAAATCTACCATATAAAGAAAAGATGAACAAGTTGGCATCCAAAACAATAGTTTTCATTAACTTATAAAAATAAGAGGTGTATAAAGGATATTTACGAGCTTTGAGACCGCTTATAGAATGAGAATATTAAGATGTCCTTGGTCCAAGAAAAACTTTTAATAAATTACTTTTAGGTAATTTCACAAAAAGCACTTTTGTTGAAAGTGAACTAACTACCTTTGAAAGAGTTTGAACATTAGCCTTGATATCATTAAATACCAATTGATGTTGACTTCTCTGCTACTAGTTTTAATCTTGGACTTCAAGTAGAACTTGGCTCTCAAACTATCAATTAATGGACCTCCTAAGATTTTAGATAAAATTTGTTGCTATCAAATTTGTTAAAATTTATTTTATGCTTGATTGTTTCACAACCAAAGCCTTCTATGCATTTATTATCGAATATATCTAATAGTGTATAGTATATTATTTGATAGATTTTGATGATAAGCAAACCATGTCAAATCAATTTAACCATCTCCAGAGTTTTTGATGTTTAGGTTGGACCTAGCTTGCATTAATGGGTGGTAGGGTTGGTATCTCTTTACTAATTAAAAAATAAATTAAGTTTCTTAAAAATAAAGCCATTCTCCTGTCACAGTTATCATGGCTTGTAGTTTTTGTATTAATTTTTATATGGTTAGCATAATTTTTGGACCTAATAAAATAAAGCTTTGATGAATATTGTAATCGTTAAATTAAAGCTTAGACAAATAGCATCATATTTGGATTTTTTTTCTTAGCAAGGATATTTGAATTGCTTTAGTCATAATTAAACATTTAATTATTTAAGATAGTTGATAAAATCTTATAATTATATGATTTATGATAATCTTTATAGATTTTTCAAATGTTTAATTATTTAAGCCTCTTCTAGGTTCAAAGTAAAGTTATATGAAGTTAATTGTTCGTTATAATTTAAAAATCATTAAGTTTGAGTAACAAATTTTGTAAGTCACTTGGGTTAAGTTTTGGCTAAGATCATCATGATGTATTTTTATTATATTACCTTGACCTCTTTTGTTGCATATTAGAATTTGTGTGATGAAAAAAATAATATAGCTAATGAACAAGTTGCAATATCTTTCTAAAGACTTTTTTTTTTTGTAAAATTTAACCTTTTTAAAAAAATCTATAGTAGAAAAGATTCTAAGGCTAGTATTATGTAATATCCACTATGCATCCTTTGATATCTACTTTTCTTAATTTCAAAATCAATAACAAAGTCTTTAACTAAAGATACATGCTATTGAACATGAAATATAAAACCAAATATGTCTATAAACTAAATATTACATATTTGAGTAACCTTTAACTTTTATATAAATCAAGCATAAAAATAAATAATATTTATTATATTAATAATAAACATATAATAAATATTTAAAATGAGGATGTATCTTATAAATTATGATTTATACATACTAACAGACATGTAAGTTGAAAATTAATGATTTTAATACTAACATAAAATTTTATATATTAATATTACACGCGCACACACATATATTATTTCTTTAAATATAATTGCATTATTCTCTCTCCTTCCATCTATAACTTTTTTTTTTCTTTTTTGTTCCCTTCTGGACGTCCCACGTGACTTAATTCTAGTGTATTATGGTGAAACTTTACCAACCTTCTTTCGTAATCGCCAGCTGGTCGTCCCTCAAAAGACATTTCCCCATTCCCCACCTCCAATGCCGCGAGGGCCAATCTACGTTGTTCCTATTCTCACAACACCCGGACTTCCACGAATACCCCTCACCCCCTTGTCCTCCATCTCGCCCACCCCACCTCCTCTCTCTCCCCCAATCTCCAAGCCTTGTTCTTATTCTGCCTACTTTGGCAATTACTAGATCTCCTCCATCCCCCTTGTCGCCACTCTCCTGCCCCTCCTGTTCGCCCGAACCACCTCAGCCACCCTACCACCCTCTTATCTCTCCTTTGTTCCCATATCTACTTCTCTTGCTGCTGCTTTTCTTGGGATGTGCCTCTATGTCCTCCTCATGTCTCCAAAGAAGGACTAGAAGCTGAGGGGGGGGGGGGGGCTGGTCTCTTTCTCCCACAGCACTTGTGGTCTCTTGCTCTTCCCTTTTTTCATTTTTTTTGTTGATAAAGTTTCAGGGGGTTTTGTTCAGAAGCCATTGTCTCTTCTGGGGCATTGCAACAATGAGCTACTAAATGAAAGGCCCCGCCTTTGAAGAAGCAATGATGGAAAAGTAATTGGAGCATAGCCATGCGTACTTCTGTTGCTTGCTCCGCTTGCTGTGACCCTTGAGGTGGGAAGCCAACCTTTCCTTCATGTTTGGTTTCTTTCTTCTGGTGACGATTTTCACTTTCTAGAAGGGTTTTATGGGAATTAATGCCAACGCTTTTGCATTTATATGGTTTAATCTAAATTTAAAGCTGGCAAAGTTTGGCTAGAAGATCATTGTGCGATCAATATTTTTGGGTTCTTTGGAGTGAGCCAGAGTCATGGACTGCCATATCAAAATGTGAGCTTTTTCTTAAAAAAAAAAAAGAAAAAAGGTTTTTGTTCTTAAATTTGATTATTATGTGATGTTTGAATGATCATGCGAAATTAACGCTATATTTTGTAACATTTTATCTAGTCCTGCATGAAAATTTAATAAGAAGACTAGGAAAAAGAGTTTCCTTTGCTGGAATTATTGAAATTATAAAAGTGGAGCGGTTGATGAACTTATTGAGTTTGCCTTAATTTGATTCATGAAGAACGGTTGTGCATCTGAGTGAAATTAAATGTTTCTATTCTGTTCTATTGTAGTTAGATGGCAATCTGTCGAATTTTAGTTCAGTTATGCTACTGTTTCTGTTGATATGGTAATGCATTTTGGGCAGTGCGATTATGGAGCGGCAAGGTAACGTGAAGAATTTTAGAATAGGGAATTAGACAGGGATGTGCATGTCCTGGAGTCTCATTTGGATCATTTGAGTATGTTGCCTTCCAAATTCCGACCTATCCCTCCACTTTGGCAAACCACTTCCTTTTCGTATTCTAATGGCTGGCTGAAATACACTTGACTTGAAGAAGAGAGAGTCTAGTAAACCAGCGGTCCTTTTGGATTTGGAAGAGTGGTAGAAGAGGGAGAAGAAAATGAATTAGAAAAGGGAAAAGGAGGAGTGGGAATTGGGAGCCACGGAGGGATACAAAAGGAATAGAGGTAATTGAGCATGAGTCTAGGATGGCAATTTTGAATATAATTGGATTTTAGATGAAAAAATGGATGAACTTAGTCTCTTACTATCGGTACGACAGCTCTTGTAGCCAAAATTCACATACCAAAAATCAGTGTTGTTTTGATATCAGCCTCGTATGGTATGGTATAGTGCATAACTGTGTATCATACTGTTTCTACTATTTAGGAGCTGCATGTGCGCGGCATGGGGTCCGTGCTGTTTTGAAATGTGAATGGTTTTAGTACCTCACTAATTTAGTTCGATACACACCAAATAGAGCGATTTAGGATGGTTTGGTATACCTTGCCTGTAAGTAATGGCAGGTAGGGGAATGGGGCATGGGAAGGCTAGGCATGGATGCCCAACTTCTCTCCTCTTCAGAAATGCAGTTTAAAATTAAATTTTCTTTCTATCCTTGTCTAGGTTAGAAACTAATGGTGCTGTCCACCAATAGATTCCTTTTTTTTTATATGGATTTTGCGACTCCACCTGAGTGGCTAAAACCGATACACTAGAACACACAGAAAAGCAAAACTTTACCTCAGAAGAGAGAAGACACCAATTACAGTTTAAGGCTTTATGAGTACCCAAAGAAAACATTCTCTAGGAAAAAAAAGGCGCTGAATTGATGCTTTTATATTTTCTAGTGATTTAATCTCAATTTTTTAACATTATATAGAGGGAGCATTTTGATTGTTTTGTATGATATTCTATTTTTATTTTTTTGCAAATTCATTTACTTTGGAGTCTTTCATCATGCCAGTTAGCCTTCAAGCCATATGGCCAATCTAAGACTTGTGTCACTACTACATTACTGTAAATAAGCATTGAGTCTGTTGGTCATACTGATCCCAGTTTTTAGCATTTTGTGTTTTAAAGGAGAAACCTTATGTACTCGCATCAATGGTATCCAGTCACTATAATTTTTTCTGTATTGCATTGTTATGTTGGAGTCTGGACATACTGATCTTTAATGGACAAAGTTTGCCATTCATTTCTCCAGATCTTTGAGAAGGCTACAGTTGTTTTGATGTCTGATATCCACACCTTTATTTGCCAATTCCAACTTAGACCTTTACTTTGTATTACAGAAATCCGAATGCATCGAGAAATCTGTGTCTAACAGACTACTTAACAGTAGCCTCTCATGAGCCTTAAGAGGTGCTGCGCTCCGAGAGTGAGTAGTCACAAAATCAGCAAAAAGGGGTGAGGGATAGTGGAGTCTTTCAGAATCAGTGTGCCATTAGAAATGAGTGCACTACCAGAAAGTTCAAACTTTCATCACCTAAGGACGAATCTATGCCTGATAAAGTCCCTAAGGATATCATCACGCCTTCTACAAGATACAATGACATAATGAGTCTATTGGTCTGTACACCCCTTCCAGTTTCAATTTGCTAAAAGGCCTTTATTGATCGTGCTGCATGGTCGTGCTTTATGTGGGTTGATAAAATTGCCCTGCCTGAAATATATCTTTAAGGCTTAAAATAAACACCAAAAGCCTAGATACCAAGTATTCTAAATTGACTGCAAAACTGTACATACTAGCAAGAATATGTTTGGTGCATGTAATTACTTCATTTCTTTATGCGAAGGGCAAAACATTCTTGCTTTTTCTGCTTCTGTTGTCTTCAACAATTTATTTCTATATGACCTTGACACTGATGTTCAGGTATGGTTTTATCAGGAACTCTGTACTGTACAATGTCTAAGCTTCTGCATAGGAGGTTAGGCCATGTGCATACAGTGTGACTGATAATGATTATTAGTGATCGATATACTTTTGTCTTTGGTTTTGTTTAACATGCACTAAAGGTATCACAGTTTTTGAGCAATTATTTCTCCATTTTCAAGAATGCTGCAAGTGCTTAGCTTGGACACTATACGCATTTCAGGCTACCTTTGGGCATAACAGAAACCAAAAGGAACTACAAGATGTAGTATAGAGGGAGCATTTTGATTGTTTTGTATGATATTCTATTTTTATTTTTTTGCAAATTCATTTACTTTGGAGTCTTTCATCATGCCAGTTAGCCTTCAAGCCATATGGCCAATCTAAATCTTGTGTCACTACTACATTACTATAAATAAGCATTGAGTCTGTTGGTCATACTGATCCCAGTTTTTAGCATTTTATGTTTTAAAGGAGAAACCTTATGTACTCGCATCAATGGTATCCAGTCACTATAATTTTTTCTGTATTGCATTGTTATGTTGGAGTCTGGACAAACTGATCTTTAATGGACAAAGTTTGCCATTCATTTCTCCAGATCTTTGAGAAGGCTACAGTTGTTTTGATGTCTGATATCCACACCTTTATTTGCCAATTCCAACTTAGACCTTTACTTTGTATTGCAGAAATCCGAATGCATCGAGAAATCTGTGTCTGACAGACTACTTAACAGTAGCCTCTCATGAGCCTTAAGAGGTGCTGCGCTCCGAGAGTGAGTAATCACAAAATCAGCAAAAAGGGTGAGGATAGTGGAGTCTTTCAGAATCAGTGTGCCATTAGAAATGAGTGCACTACCAGAAAGTTCAAACTTTCATCACCTAAGGACGAATCTATGCCTGATAAAGTCCCTAAGGATATCATCACGCCTTCTACAAGATACAATGACATAATGAGTCTATTGGTCTATACACCCCTTCCAGTTTCAATTTACTGAAAGGCCTTTTATTGATCGTGCTGCATGGTTGTGCTTTATGTGGGTTGATAAAATTGCCCTGCCTGAAATATATCTTTAAGGCTTAAAATAAACACCAAAGCCTAGATACCAAGTATTCTAAATTGACTGCAAAACTGTACATACTAGCAAGAATATGTTTGGTGCATGTAATTACTTCATTTCTTTATGCGAAGGGCAAAACATTCTTGCTTTTTCTGCTTCTGTTGTCTTCAACAATTATTTCTATATGACCTTGACACTGATGTTCAGGTATGTTTTATCAGGAACTCTGTACTGTACAATGTCTAAGCTTCTGCATAGGAGGTTAGGCCATGTGCATACAGTGTGACTGATAATGATTATTAGTGATCGATATACTTTTGTCTTTGGTTTTGTTTAACATTCACTAAAGGTATCACAGTTCTTGAGCAATTATTTCTCTATTTTCAAGAATGCTGCAAGTGCTTAGCTTGGACACTATACGCATTTCAGGCTACCTTTGGGCATAACAGAAACCAAAAGGAACTACAAGATGTAGTATAGAGGGAGCATTTTGATTGTTTTGTATGATATTCTATTTTTATTTTTTTGCAAATTCATTTACTTTGGAGTCTTTCATCATGCCAGTTAGCCTTCAAGCCATATGGCCAATCTAAGTCTTGTGTCACTACTACATTACTGTAAATAAGCATTGAGTCTGTTGGTCATACTGATCCCAGTTTTTAGCATTTTGTGTTTTAAAGGAGAAACCTTATGTACTCGCATCAATGGTATTCAGTCACTATAATTTTTCTGTATTGCATTGTTATGTTGGAGTCTGGACATACTGATCTTTAATGGACAAAGTTTGTCATTCATTTCTCCAGATCTTTGAGAAGGCTACAGTTGTTTTGATGTCTGATATCCACACCTTTATTTGCCAATTTCAACTTAGACCTTTACTTTGTATTGCAAAATCCGAATGCATCGAGAAATATGTGTCTGACAGACTACTTAACAATAGCCTCTCATGAGCCTTAAGAGGTGCTGCGCTCCGAGAGTGAGTAGTCACAAAATCAGCAAAAAGGGGTGAGGGATAGTGGAGTCTTTCAGAATCAGTGTGCCATTAGAAATGAGTGCACTACCAGAAAGTTCAAACTTTCATCACCTAAGGATGAATCTATGCCTGATAAAGTCCCTAAGGATATCATCACGCCTTCTACAAGATACAATGACATAATTAGTCTATTGGTCTGTACACCCCTTCCAGTTTCAATTTGCTGAAAGGCCTTTTATTGATCGTGCTGCATGGTTGTGCTTTATGTGGGTTGATAAAATTGCCCTGCCTGAAATATATCTTTAAGGCTTAAATAAACACCAAAGCTAGATACCAAGTATTCTAAATTGACTGCAAAACTGTACATACTAGCAAGAATATGTTTGGTGCATGTAATTACTTCATTTCTTTATGCGAAGGGCAAAACATTCTTGCTTTTTCTGCTTCTGTTGTCTTCAACAATTCATTTCTATATGACCTTGACACTGATGTTCAGGTATGGTTTTATCAGAACTCTGTACTGTACAATGTCTAAGCTTCTGCATAGGAGGTTAGGCCATGTGCATACAGTGTGACTGATAATGATTATTAGTGATCGATATACTTTTGTCTTTGGTTTTGTTTAACATGCACTAAAGGTATCACAGTTCTTGAGCAATTATTTCTCATTTTCAAGAATGCTGCAAGTGCTTAGCTTGGACACTATACTCATTTCAGGCTACCTTTGGGCATAACAGAAACCAAAAGGAACTACAAGATGTAGTATAGAGGGAGCATTTTGATTGTTTTGTATGATATTCTATTTTATTTTTTTGCAAATTCATTTACTTTGGAGTCTTTCATCATGCCAGTTAGCCTTCAAGCCATATGGCCAATCTAAGTCTTGTGTCACTACTACGTTACTGTAAATAAGATTGAGTCTGTTGGTCATACTGATCCCAGTTTTTAGCATTTGTGTTTTAAAGAGAAACCTTATGTACTCGCATCAATGGTATCCAGTCACTATAATTTTTTCTGTATTGCATTGTTATGTTGGAGTCTGGACATACTGATCTTTAATGGATAAAGTTTACCATTCATTTCTCCATATCTTTGAGAAGGCTACAGTTGTTTTGATGTCTGATATCCACACCTTTATTTGCCAATTCCAACTTAGACCTTTACTTTGTATTGCAGAAATCCGAATGCATCGAGAAATCTGTGTCTGACAGACTACTTAACAGTAGCCTCTCATGAGCCTTAAGAGGTGCTGCGCTCCGAGAGTGAGTAGTCACAAAATCAGCAAAAAGGGGTGAGGGATAGTGGAGTCTTTCAGAATCAGTGTGCCATTAGAAATGAGTGCACTACCAGAAAGTTCAAACTTTCATCACCTAAGGACGAATCTATGCCTGATAAAGTCCCTAAGGATATCATCACGCCTTCTACAAGATACAATGACATAATGAGTCTATTGGTCTGTACACCCCTTCCAGTTCAATTTGCTGAAAGGCCTTTTATTGATCGTGCTGCATGGTTGTGCTTTATGTGGGTTGATAAAATTGCCCTGCCTGAAATATATCTTTAAGGCTTAAAATAAACACCAAAAGCCTAGATACCAAGTATTCTAAATTGACTGCAAAACTGTACATACTAGCAAGAATATGTTTGGTGCATGTAATTACTTCATTTCTTTATGTGAAGGGCAAAACATTCTTGCTTTTTCTGCTTCTGTTGTCTTCAACAATTCATTTCTATCTATGACCTGACACTGATGTTCAGGTATGGTTTTATCAGGAACTCTGTACTGTACAATGTCTAAGCTTCTGCATAGAGGTTAGGCCATGTGCATACAGTGTGACTGATAATGATTATTAGTGATCGATATACTTTTGTCTTTGGTTTTGTTTAATATGCACTAAAGGTATCACAGTTCTTGAGCAATTATTTCTCCATTTTGAAGAATGCTGCAAGTGCTTAGCTTGGACACTATACACATTTCAGGTTACCTTTGGGCATAACAGAAACCAAAAGGAACTACAAGATGTAGCCCTAAATAGAATAAATTGGAAAAAGAATTCATATACCTCTCTCCAGTTGTATGAGAAAATGCTTGTTGCATTTTTCTTTCTAGAAAAAAGCATAACAGAAACCAAAAGGAGCTGCAAGGTGTATCCCTAAATAAGAATAAATTGGAAAAAGGGTTCATATACCTCTCTCCATTTGTATGGGAGAATGCTTGTTGCCTTTTTCTTTTAGAAAAAAAGCATAACAGAAACCAAAAGGAGCTGCAAGGTGTAGCCCTAAATAAGAATAATTGGAAAAAGGATCCATATACCTCTCTCCAGTTGTATGGGAAAATGCTTGTTGCCTTTTTTTTTCTAAAAAAAATGATTGACAAACCCAAACTTATGTTTCGATCTAAGAGAATGGTACCTCTTCCTCCAATTTGAGAAATTGAAGGTTGATAATTATCTATGTACCACAACATTTGCTGGGCTAAATAGTTACTAATTATGTCAAGACTAGTATCAGTTAGAATTCTAATCAGAACTTATAGAGCATGGTTATTGATCGTTTTGGCATCTATTTGCACCTTAGTTCAGTGTTGGATGAAGAGTTGCGGCTACTGCAATATCTATATGTTGATTCTTGTCCTCAAACTGATGGCTTAATTCAGTCTTGCCCACAGTTGCTTAGGTGAACCAAGAGTAGTTTCTTTTAGTGTAGGGCCAACCTCTAATCCAATTACTATTTTCTCAAGTTAAAAGCTTTCTATTTCCTACAGTTTCTGATGAGATTGAAAGTGTCAGCATCAACAACTAATTTTGAAAGCACATTAAATGGTGATCTTTGACCTAGTAATCTATCTGTTGATTCATGCACTGAAACTGAAAGCTTAGTTCAGTCTTGCCCACAGTGGCCTATGTGAACCATGAGCTATCATTTTGGCATAGGGCCAACCTCTTTATTGTTCTTTAGTGAGGAGATTTAGTCTTGCAGTTTCTGTCAAGATGAAAAATTATTGGTATCAACAATTAATTTGCAAACACATCAATGCCGATCTTGACCTAGCAAACTTCATGTTATGGATCCAATTTGATTAAAGTTATGTGCTTATGAATTCAATCATTGACCTTAATTATACTCCATTAAAAAAAAAACCTATCACCTCAAAGTTTATATGACCCATTGCCTCGGTGTTTAAGTTCACAGGGATCAAATTAGAGCTAACAACTTTTAGTTGATGTAGATCATTGGCAATGAACAAAATCTGTCTTGCCTGACTCATTGTTTCTTCTTTCAAGTGAACTTTTGCTAGATGCTTTACGATGTTTTTATCAACAATTCTTGCTTTCTCTTTTACGTTTCTCAATCTTTTCATGATCCTTTCCTGTTTGATTTTATTTTATTGCTAGCATTATTATCTTGGAATGACCTTACTAAAGCCATCAAATTAAAGAGTTTCATAGCTTCTTGTTAATTTTCTCTTGCATCTTCCTGATAAATTTGTGGATCATTTTCCAGTGCATTTCCAACATAATAACTTTTGTTTGAAATTCACTGTTTTACAGTTGACTATTTGTTCAGAAAACTTTATGCAATTGTCACATTCTATCCAATCTTCTTGTGACATGCGCACTAATATTGCTTTTTAGTTGCAACTGTCAATTTTCTTGCTAGGTCTGGGGTTATTAATGTTACACTAATTAGAACACCACCTATTTATAGGATGACCAAGTTTAACATGCACATGCAATTGTATGAGATCTTGGATAATTATAAAGAGTTTAAAAAGTTTGAAAAAAATCTGGCCAGTTATCCAATATGTTGGGTGTAACTTCATCAAGTATTGGGAAACTAGAGGTTTGTGGATAAAGCCTTTCTGACCTAGTAGATTCATCTTGCCCTTGCTTGTGATCCTCCCCTCCAAAAACTATTTTATTCTCTAGCTGAGGTATCCTCACGATAAGGTGATGCATGCAGTATACACAATGTTGTAGGTTGTATGTAGTCACTTCCTTTAAAGTTTTGCAGTCTGCTTCAGTGGTGCAAATCATGCCTTAGGAAGGATCACCGCCATCCATTTTCATTTGTTTCTTTTCTACAATTCAGTAGGTTCAATATTTTTACATTCAATTGATAGTATACTTCTAGGTTTTCAGTCACAATTGCACACTTTGGCCACTTTGATAGCTTAATTCTAAATTCTGTATCTAGTTGATTCAAACAGCAACAATATGTTTAAATGAAATATTATACTCAACAAAAATCAAAAAAGAAAAAAATATATAATTATTTCTAAAAGATGAATATATGATTATCCCCTTTCTTGTAATAACTATCGTTTTATGCTACTAAGTTTTCCAATTGCCCTATTAGGAGTAGGTCCCTTATAAGAGTGACAAATGCAAATTGCAAGTTGGTATAGAATCAAACTCTATATATTTCTTTAGAATTTTTTTTCAAATTATAGTGTTGTACTAGAGTGTACTGATCCATACTAGTTATTATACCATACGAAGTATGAGTCGAACTGAATACATCCTAAGCATACTGACATCATATTACACTACAATAAATATTCAACATAGCAACGGTATTTTTGAGACGCTAGGATGAAGCATCGGGAGTCCCAAATCGTTCCAAATCCTCCCGACGCTTGCTTAAAGAGTCTGAACAACATCGCTAAAATATCTTCTCCCGGTCCGAGCGTTCCTCCCAGATCTCTTCTCTCAAGCGTTGGCCCGAGCTTTCGTCCCAGAGCGAGCTCTCCCTGCTCTCTCTTCCTTCAAACCGAGCTTTCGTCCCTTGCAAAGCCCTAGCTCTCCCTGCTCCCTCTTCCTTCGAACGCCGCTGCCCTCGACACCGATTGCCTCTTCCTTCAAACCGAGCAGCTCTTCCGGCCCGAGCTTCTTCCCTGCAGTAAACTCCGCCTTCTCCGTGCGGCACCGGTTTTCTCGCCGTCAATCCAACGATATCCGGCCCGAGCTTCCTCCCTGCGGTAAACTCCGCCTTCTCCGTGCGGCACCGGTTTTCTCACCGTCAATCCAACGATATTGAGGCGACTCTACGGTTAGGGTTCGGACATTTCCTTACTCTCTCTCTCTCTCTCTCTCTATTTTCCTTTGATTCGGCTCTGGGTTTTGGTGGAGAGAGACAGAGAGAGCACATGAAACATGGGGCTTGGCAGGAGGGCAAGGGAGAGGCTTGAATGGGAACTATAATCGGGAGTTGGAGGAAAGCTCGCTCGCTCTCTCTCTCTCTCTCTCTCTGACTTTAGTAACGTTCCCTTGGACGCAGCTCTTGTCGCTCTCATTCAGTTCCTATCCAAATAGGTTCCCTCCTCCTTGGGCTATCTGAGCTCTTTTTTTGTGATCTTGCTTGGATTTTGTGCTGTCGCGCAGTGGCAGAAGCTTTGCATGGAATGATTTCTTCTTTGTTTTCCCTTTATTATTTTCCTCTCATGATTAATTTAAAAATAAACCCAAAACTTCCTGTGTTGTCCTAAAGTAGCCATAGAGCTGATTGCTCTCCTTGTTTTATTGTATGAACGAATTATGAAAGCTGAGTGTCGTAGGACCCCATTTAGCTGCCTAATTTGCCAATGTACAGCAGGCCGAAGGGAAGAACCTATATATTTTTCTTGAATGACACTAAACGAAGAGGAAAAAAAAAAATTGCCAATGTACAACAGCTCTTGTCTCTCATGCATATATAAGTAAAGCCATTTATTTGTATTGTTTCCCTTTCATGATTTCAATATTCTCAGAAGTTTTTCACTGCATCATCACTTTATTTTTCAGATCGATCCTTGGCTGTTTGAAGTTCAAATTGAACAAATAAACCTGTGTTTAAACCATTTTCTCGGGTCCAAAAATCGAATTGATTTTGCAACTGAGTTCTAGCCCTGAAGCAAGTTGGAGTATCAAATGAATATTTTGTATTAGAATATCATAACGGTATGGTACTGCATAACATTTAAGACAAGAAGCTCTTCTTACCCAATATTTATCTTAGTTTTTCTCTAAAACAGGGGACCTCACAACTGTGCAGTCTTGCGAGGCTCATTTAAGGTAGAGCAGATCTTCTTATCCAATATTTATCTCAAATTTTCTTTAAGAAAAAGAAGCTGATAACTGTACAGCACTGCCAAACTTTTTTAAAACAGAGAAGCTCTTCTTGCATAGCATGTAACTTAATTTTCATTTTTGTCCGTAGTCTTTCGACCGAAAGTTGTGGCCTGATTTTGTTGACCATTTTATTCTCATTTTCTGCAATAAATTGTTATCCACTTGCATGCCACGTACTAGAAGGTAGCACAATGATTTGTCAATTCACTAATTTGGCCTCTGGCATTCAGATCTCATGTCGTGTGACCAAAATTATCTTGGTACTAAATTCAACTATATCATTTCAGAGCAAGGGGTGGACAGATGAGCTTGTCCTTTGCGGCTGATGGTTGAAATTCCCACATCTCTTTTCCTATCTACTCACCACTGCCTGGGCCTTTGCTGTCCGTAGCTTATTGATAGGTAGATGCAAATTGCACTTATTCTACTTATTCTAAACATTAGCTTCTTGCAGAATGATTTGGATTGTGCGGGGAGGAGAGTGCTAGGAAGACAAAGGAGATGCATATGCAAAAGTGCCGGGAGATGCCTAGTGAATTAATACATACATAGAATTGTGCATGCACCGCAGCTTTATCATGATTAGCAGAGACCTAGTATCTTAAAGGCACATGTAATGTGCCGTGGGAAGTTTTACAATCTTCATACTGACTGGTAGGACAGCAAGCATGGTCTTCGATAAGGTACTTGAGGTACTAAATTTGAAAATTGAGTGCATAAAGTGTTCATACTACTTGTCCTGCTTTGACATCCACAAGTTCTTTGTGGTGAAGCATCAAGGATGGCTTGATTTTAAATCAGGAAAACCTACACTTGGAAGATTTTATGTGATGTGATTCCAATGTTCACTTCTGTTATTGCGATGAGATATCAATTTACTTCTACCAAGCTTTTGAGTCTTAGTGGATAGGGTTGTTTGGCTGTCCTATTCCATTCCTATAAGAAAATGAGTCTAGCATGATGATAGGACTCTAAAACCCATCCACATGATAAAACAAGAGAAGGTAAGGAAATAAAAGAAAGAAGAAAGATAAGGTAAATTGAAAGGAAGGAAAGTGGAAGAAAAGGAAAAAAGGAAGGAAAGAAGTAGAAAAAAAAAGAAAGGAGAAGAATGGAAAGAATGAAAGGAAGGAAGGAAAGAAAGGTAGAAAAAGTACAAGGAAAGAGAGAAGAATAAAAGAAAGAATATGAACAAGGAAGAAAGAAAGGAAGGGAAAATGAAGAAAAGGAAGGAAAGAAGGAAAGAAAGAAGGCAAAAAAGAAAGGAAGAGAGAAGAAAGAAAGAAAGGAAGGAAGGAAAAAAAAGGAAAGAAAGAAGAAAAAATAAAGAAAGAAAAGAAGAAGAGGAGAGAATTGGTGGGTACTTATTGGTGTGCTCGACTATGATGGGATAGGAAAGTGGGGTGTCCCAGTTTTTCCAGGTGTCCTGTTTTGTGCAAAAACTGGGACACCCCAACCCATAGGAAAAAATTTTGTAGGAGAGAACAAAAGGGGACATAAAATGAAAGAGACAGAGATATATAGAGAGAGAGAGGCCTACTGGTAAAACTTAGAGGATTTTAACAAGCCAAGTCCATGAGCTTCATTAGATGTTGATCAGGCTCCTCTTGGATCCTTAATCACTTCTTCTCTATCTAATGAAGGTAAATTTACAAAACCCTAGGAGAGTACTAGGGTTTTACCATGATTACATGATAGCATTTTTGATGGTTTTGCAAAACTGACCCACTTTATTGTCCTTTTTGCAGATCCCTAAATTTTAAATTTTTTTAATTTTTTGTACGAGCTGCCTAGTTTTTTAGTATTTTTGGTCATTTTGCCCCTGGTTTCAGTGAATTGTTCTAGCTTCCAGCTATGTGCTTGAGCAGAGTTGAAGGAACACATGATTTACAGTGAATGTGCATGTAAGATTGGGCCGCTTTCTGGGCTGGGGGTAACAGTGTGAAAGAATGAGAAATGTACAGGCAAAAGCATCAAAATCAATTAAAAGCAGTCCATTTCTGCAGTAAGATAAACTGAAAGTGGTCCATATTTGCCAATCTGACAATATCATGGTCCGAAAACACAAAAATCTTATAGCATATGCTTGTTAATGCATGGATTAGTGCAGCATTTTTTTTCAGATCTAGACTTTACATAGTTTCCACATGCTCATTGTTGAAATGGTGTTTTCTTGAAACAAGACCTCGGTTACCTCTGCAACATATTTTTTCCCTGCCACTTCCACTTTGTGCAATATGTCTGTAAATGCTACATAGCCATTAAATCATTAAAAAGGAATCTAAAATATGGCAATCTTTGTAAATCATTGTTCACAATTGCCATCTAAAATAGACATCACTTGCTGGCCCATGTCTTTAAAACTTAGCTGCCCTGCCTATTGGCACGACTGCTAAGCTTTTCCTAATGCTTGGTTTCTATTGGCCGCTCAAAGCTATTAGGCTTTTTGTTTCTGAAATACTCAGGTTGCATGATGTGAAATGAAAGCATGATATGTGGAATCATCGTGTACAATTTTTTTGGGCACATGAGCACATCTTTTTTTGTTCTTTCTATTCATATCTGTAAAAGTCAGACTTGCCATGCCAAATAATTTCATCAATATAAGTAGGTAGCAAAGTGAAGCTACTTGTAAGCATGAATTGATAGAACTTGCTTACACAGTTTAACTTAGACATATAGCATTTGGTAACTAGAATGGAGGAAGCTTGGTATTAGAAAAGCACAATGTTATCCTTTACATGTGCTAAAGAACTTTCTGTTTTATTTCTTTTATTTGGCATTAATATGGTAATTTTAGTAATTATTCTCTTAAAATACTCATGTTTCTTCTCACACTGTCCACTCTAGCAAATTAGAATCGTTCATAAATGCTATATGAGTGGAAATTGAACTTCCTATGGCGGTGAGTCCTTCCCCTACGCTATTGGATTTTGTTTCTTCTATAGTAATTTCCTTGTTCTTCCTTTTAGTTCCTATTTGTTCCTTCAGGTCTTTTTCTTTTGGTTTCTCACTGAGAATCTCAACCTTTTGTCCTTTATTTTTTTACCCTCTGCATACCCATGCAACCTCACTCAACAAAGATATTTGGAAATGAAGATGTTGGGTCACTTTTCTCTTTCTTTCACAAAATCTATAAGGACGAGCCCAGAAGAAACTTACTTATTTGCTGAAGTTTATGGCAGTTTGCCAAATAAAAGACAACCAAATTATCTTAAGGATTAGGAATAGAAACTTGCTTTGAACCTTTTCACCCACTGTGTAGCATGGAAAAGTTTTTGACATTGCGTAATTTAGAGCTATCTGTTAGGAAAGCAGATAGTGTCTGATTTTGCTGTTTAAAAGAAAAAAATCTTGGTTTGGAAATACATTTTCCTTTTTTTGGTTATCAAAACAATACAGTGAAAAATGGATATATGTGAATTCTAGAAAAAAAAATCTTTTCACATGTCTAATCATCTAAATGCCATACATGTTGTTATTTAACCTTTTAGTTATAACTGTAATAGAAACAACATACTTTATTATGATATATTTTCTTGAATAAAAGTCCTTAAAAACAGTGAACAATAATATGTGCATACAGTGCCTATCAGCACTAGAGCATTGTTGTGTACTATTACCAGCAAAGGGCCATTATCTTGTGCGTCGGCTTGAGTAATATGTGTGTGCAACTGAAGTAATGGGCTCCAAATATTTTTGCGTACATGAATTTTTAATAAAATAATTTTTTAGTAAAAATTTAATCATTATTTATGTAATATTTCATCTTAGTCATATGAAATTTCATAGAAGTGGTACTGAAAGACGTGATATCTTTATTATCTTACAAAAAGTTTGGGATCAAAGCTTTGTTGTTATTGTTTAAATAAATGTAAATTTGGATTCTTAACATGAGAATTTTGAACTCTCTCGTTGCTAGGTATTGGCTATGTTGCATATAAGATTTTTAAGAATGAATTAGTGATTTGATTATGATTAATGCAGGTTCTTTATTTCAATTGGCATTTATTCAACAATTAGAAGAGTCATCTGGTATAATTTCCCCCTCATTGGATTTGTCACCATATTGAATTCTTTATGCACAGCTTCCTTGTTTCTTTGGAGCTGCCTTGTTCCCCAATTAAATGTAGAAAATCCATCCAATGACTGTTACTAATTCTTTAAATTATTTTAACATCTTGAATAACAAGTTTTTGATCGGCATGATAGTAGCACTGCTATATAGTTTTGTTCTAAATTTATGCTTTTACCTTGTTCTTGCTGTCATTTTTGGTTTTAGTCATGGAAACATCTTATATGTTCTTTTGATTTTGTCAATTGGATATCCGGTTCAGACTCATATATCCTTTTAACATGTCATGTCATATTAGAATTTAAAATGTTATAGTATTTAGCCATTGAAAATGCTATGTTAATGCACTGTTTCAAATTGTCTTTGTCAAAGAAGTATAACTTGAAAATGTATCGATCTTAAGCCATGCCAAGTTATTAAGCATCCTGAGTTGGCACATCCAACAGCAATTGAGCAGCTTACATCTATCGTATAGATGTTTGTTTCACATTAGGTAAATACATATATTATTAATTATATATTTTTATATTAAATCAATTATTTATCTAATATATTGTAATTGATAGTTGAGCAAATTAAATATTTTTAATTATTCTTATAGGCTCTTGGAGCGTCAGATCCTCGTGGACAGGGTGACAACCTTCCTCCTGCAAATCATTGACCTCAGCTTTTTTTTATTTTATATCTTTCATGTTATGTATTTTTAAATTTTGTTAAATTTTATATTGTATCAAACTATCTCTTAGTTGATTGCAGTGAAATTTATATTTAAAATTTTAATTTGGATGTGAAGAATGCAATATGATTTTATGTTTGTTATGATTGCATTGTATAGGTTTAATATAATTTAGATTGCCAGAATGTACCAAAAACTTGCTCATAACTGTATTCCATTTAGAATAGTAGCTGATCTGGTCAAAGTGGCACCAATCATACGAAGTGACAGATTGATCAAGAGAAATTATACATCAAACTTTACAAGATTTCTATGAAATTTTATATTGCTACGATTCTACTTTGCTTGATAAGTTTGAAAGAAATATCATATAAATCTTAGTGATTTAAAATATAAATTTTGTTCAAAATAAGGTCCATGTGTAAATCATCATTTATGATTAGTAAATTTTAGCTTCTTAGGTACTCTGCATTTTTTATTTAAGAGAAATAGTTATTTTGTAATCTTATTTAACCTATATATATATATATAGTACAAATAAATCAACATAATTAGATGGGTAGACTGACTCGGTTCTTATTTTGCTTAACATAGAAGCGGAGTATAATTAGTTAAATTACGAAGGTTGAATTATAGGCTACTCCTAACTTAGATACGTTATTGTCTTCTCCTAAGGTGCTTTTAAGTGTATATTTGAATCTAGTTTTTGATCTAATTGGAGATATATTGGCAAATGCTTTCTTTCTTTATATTGATAATATTTTGATCATAACAGCAGATGACAACCGCATGAAACTTTTTTTGGTTCACCTTTGGAAACGGCTGAAAACCTCCTTCAATAGTTCATGATAACTTCTCATTGATTTTGCAAATTTAATATCTACATTTCAGTTTTCATGCATATAATCTTTTCAGTTAGGACTAAATTATTAACTTTTTATATCTTTCGATCTAGTCATCAGTTACTCCCAATTTATTTATTAAAAAACCAAATTACAGAACCAATAAGAGTTTAATATTCTTTTTAAGCAGGTGTAATAAACAAACATTAAAGCATCGGGAACAAAAAATGCCGAGCAGAATGGAGCCATATTTCCGATACCGATGCCTTTTAAAGCGTCGGGACAAAAAAATTAGCCGTTTCCAAGCCATATTTCCGATGCGGCTTAGCCGCGCCGACGGAAAACGGAATTGAGCCATAGCGTTGTTCTGTTTGCCGACGCTTGTAGAAACGTCGGCAAAAATCGTTCCGACGCTTTGTAAAGCATCGGTAAATTTTTTTTCCACACCAAGTGTGCCGACGCTTCAAGACGCGTCAGAATGCTGCTTTTCGACACTAAAAAAGTGTCGGTAAATCACTTTTTTAGCGTCGTTATTCTTAAAAATTGCAGTGGTGTTAGTGTGATACTAGCATGGGGTCAAGTATCAACACAGTGAACCTTGGTAGTGTTTAAGCTATAGCCATGCACATGTACTTAGTTAAATCATTATACTATGGTAGAAGGGCAAAAAACAAAATACAATGAATTCCATAATGACTATGTATTTGTATATTAGTACTGCCAAACCAATGCTTCACAGTTAGGATTGAATTATAAGAAAATGAATGAGTAAAAAAGAAGAAAATGTCAAGTGCAAAACATGGGTTTTTTTTAATATACTTTTGGGTGGGGGAGAAGGAGCGGTGGATTCATCATATGAAAAC
The DNA here is from genome assembly GCA_900491605.1 of Calamus simplicifolius. Classification (NCBI taxonomy): domain Eukaryota; kingdom Viridiplantae; phylum Streptophyta; class Magnoliopsida; order Arecales; family Arecaceae; genus Calamus; species Calamus simplicifolius. The sequence goes on along the minus strand of UESW01004733.1, from coordinate 541,455 downwards.
TTGCAGTTGGGATAATATTGGTTCATGTTTTAGTCTCCTAGTTCTAAGGAACTAGAACTTGGGCATCTTTTTTCTTTGAGCACTCTGTGAGGCAAGTTTTCATCTCCAAAGTGGTTGACTGTCATTAAGTCTTAAGAATTTCAATAATCCGTTGCACAAAATATATCTGATATATATCAACTTAGTAGGATATATGAAAACTGCCCATTCAGTATATAATATCTTCTAACGTACAGATGCACCAACAATTGACACAATATATATATTTGTTCGTATAAACACTGAAGGAAACTGCATTTTTATGCTGCAATCGAAACAGTGGTTGACATTGGTTTATTCCAAATGGGCATAAATGTCTGATATTGTTCCATTGAGAGGATGTGCGTTGGTCCAACTCTCAGCAGCCCATTTGATGTTCCAATGCAGTGCCAGCCCTTGATCTTGCATTGAGATTGTGAAAAAGAAGGCCACATGCGATACTCAAAGGTATCAATGCCATCAACTGTTTTTCCATGTATCTCAAATTGAGATTAAGGGTCGGCACTTTGTTGGACGATCAGATGGTCCAATGAGTTTCAAACCCAACTTGCTACCCCTATTTAGTTTGGCATAATTGTCATACTCAAAAGCAAAAATGTTTGAATCTGTTCATCCAGACCTTGGATGTGTTCTGTTCTGTGTTAAATTAGGATAATTATGCGCTGAAGTAAAGGATGTTGATGTTTCTGAGGTTTAATTTATGCATAAATGTTGAAGAAATTTAATGTTTTTGCTTGTTCTTTATTAATACATGTCTGAATATGTGGACAGGTATACATGAGGCTTTTCTCGCTCCCTGTTGCTTCAGCAATTCTCTCAAACGTCACCTCATCTAAAACTTGATATAATTGGAACAAAGCTTTTTTGTCTCTTCTCTTAAGCCCCTTAAAGTATCTTTTTGTGCTTGATTGTACCCTCTTTCTTGCTCTGCTGTAGGCTCGGTGTAGCCATCTTGAACAATTTCCCATAGATCTTAGAGCCAAATAATGACTTTATTTAGATACACCAATTCCCATAATTCTCCTTAGTAAGCTTGGGAACTTGAATATGCACACCATCGTTGGCCATCTCCCTCAAGATTGGTCTTCTTAAAGAAAAACAAGGCTCTGATACCACTTGTTGGAAACAGGTGGGCATACAAGGAGCTTTGATACCAGATTGATGGAAGTGAAGAATATTTTCAATAAGAAAATAACACTCTCTTATTATGAAGATGTTAGAGGGAATACATCTTTTGAGTCTCTCTCTTATTTTCATCATCATCTTCTTCTTCTTCTACTTCTACATTTCATGGGCAAACACCTCCCATATTTAAACATTTAGATGTCCTTTCATATACCACTATTTAATACATGCATAGAAAAACTAAAAGACATTGCAGAAAATTAAGAGTCAATTACAAAATACTAAGAGTCAATTTTAAACTTATGAACCATCTTATCTTTTTAAAATGACTCTTTCTTTCTCTCATGAAGCCTTTGGTCTTTTCAAGAGTGACTCTTCCTTTCTCCCATGAAGCCTTTGGTCTTTCAAGAGTGACTCTTCCTTTCTCCCATGAAGCCTTTAGTCTTTCAAGAGTGCATTAAAACAAGTTTAATATTCTAACATGTTCAACTGTTCTAGACTGCATCTATTACATGATTGATGATGGTACTTCTGTCGATATCCTACAGGACACTTAAATTGCAGACCTTCCCCTGACGCAGTGGCCAACCTTCATGTCCACTAATATCCCTAATGGTATGAGAGTTTGTGATCTTCTTTCCCATAATCATACTGACTGGGACCTTTCGCTGGCTTCTAATTTCTTCGGTGGAGAGCTTATCGCCGTATTATTTCTATTCCTCTCATTCCGAGTCACACCACCGATATTAGGGTTTGGTGAAGATCCTGCTTGACTCGGGCTTCTATCAGGGACCTCATGCATATCTATAGGCCTCTGCCCTTGCAAGTTATGGACTTGGCATGGATTTGGCATCTTCCCATTCACCCTAGAGTCTGTCTATTCATATGAAAGCTTGCTTGGAATGTTCTTCCTACTTGTTCTTTGCTCTCTGGGAGAGGGGATGAGAGTCATGCCTATCTGCCCGGTGTGCAGCCTTGAGGAGGAAACAGTGGATTATGCTATCTTCTTATGCCTCAGAGCGAGACAGATTTGGCAAAGGGTAGGTGCGTGCCCTTGGCTGTACGGTCTGGACTCCCATCGTATATCTTTCTTGAGACAGATCAGACAGGTTCACGGGGAGAGAGAACCATCAGTTGGGTCCGAGGTGGCTTATGTTGCTCACCAGATTTGGTTATCCCGGAACCAGTTGGTGTTCTCGGCATGCTCACTCTTACTTATCGGGTTGTCAGGACTGTTGTCTCCTTATATCTGAGTACACTCTGCATCAGAGGACTATTGATGTTGATAGCACTGGCCTCTGGACTCCTATGCTGCTTTAGCAGCAAACCGGCGTACGATCTTTATCTCTTGGGAGCCCCCACCTCCAGGGTTTGTCAAAATCAATTTTGATGGAGTATTCGTTGTAGATGTGCGGGATCTGCTTTTATGATACGAGGGTCAGAGGGATCGCTGCTTACGGCTGGTGGATTTGGGCTTCTTGACGCTTCTGTTCCCCTTGCTGAATTATGTGCGGCTTGGGCCGGTATCTCTCATGCCCTTTAGAGCCTGGGTGATCGAAGACTTATTATAGAGGAGACTCAGCCACGGTTATTAGTTGGATCCGTCAGGAGTCCAATGTCCACCTGCCGACTATCCCTTTGATTAGTGACATCGACATCTTCTTCTAGTACTGTCAGCATCCAGATTCGGTATATCAGTACAGGAAGGCCAACTCAGCGATCGATTTGGATTGCCGTCAGGATAGCCTATCATTTATTTCTAGAGTTGGAAGTAAGCGATCCTTATTCCTTTATCCTATCATAGATTTTGTATTTGGATATATCGAATTTGACTTATCCTTTATTGATGTGATTATTCATCTATATCAAAAAAAAAAAAAAAAAAAGAGTCCGAGTTTAATTTTCCATCCCATTGAAAATAACTGAAGGTACGCGCGGTGCACGGGAGGCGGGTTTTGTTTGATAGATGGCATCAGCGATCCACCTCGATTCCGTTTCGTATGGAGAGTGGACGCAGCGGAGGCCACGCAAACTGGACGACATGCAAGGCTCGTGTTGACGTTGCATTGTGGCTGCAGACATTTTGCTTTTTCCTTGGGTTGCGTCGTGGCGAGTTTCGAATGTATATCATAGTTATCCGAATTAGATCAGACCGATCGATTGAATCGAATGCTAACTCGGTTTGATTCTAACATAAAATTAAATAAATAAAATATTTAAAATAATTTTATTTAATTTATTTAATTTATTTATAAATTAATTAATTTAATTTAAATTTAATAAAATCATAGATTTATTATTATATAATCTTAAATTATTATTAAAAATTAATTTTTATTAATATAAATATATTTTTATATTAAAATAATTAATTGATAGCTCAATGATGGTTGAACTAATGACCCAATGATCCGAGCTGATGTGGCTGATAAAATCATATGTAAGTTAACGGTCAAAATTATCAAACGGCGGAAGTCGTTTGGATGCCAACGGCTTCAGCTCATAAGCAGCTCCTGGGCAGCCCTTGCTCCTAGGCAGTCCTAGTTCATAAGCGGCCCTGAGGTGACCCCAGCTCATAAACGACCCTGGACGGCCCTTACTCCTAGGCAGCCCAGTTCATAGACGGCCCTAAGGTGGCCCCAACTCCTAAGTGCTCCTATGCGGTCCCAGTTCACAAGTGGCCCTAAGGCGGCCCCAGATCCTAAGCAGCCCTGACTCTTAGGCGGCCCAACTTCTGGCAGCCCCTCCTCCTATCTTCTCTTATCTCCAAGATTAACTTCAACTTTCCAAGCAAGCCTTCACTTCTGACAAGCCCGGGCCCACTAACCACATTTGATTCATATGTGCCTAATAGATAAACTCCATCGGTTTTGGCACAAGCCTTAGAAGTCATAATCCATCATGAAGCATTAATGACTCTGATCAGATGAGCTCAAAAAGTCATCATCTGCAAAAAAGTACCAACCCAGTCAAATGTGATAAATCCCACTAATTTTGACATTTCGTTCTATTCACAATGTCGTGGTTCATCATTAGATTCCAAAGCTTTCAAAGCAAGTAACACGGACCCCAAGTATCAATAAAACAGGTAAAGAGACCCCTAACCAAGGTATAAACACTTAAGCACTCAGAGAGCAATTTTTCATCTCTAACTCTCTTTCTTGAGCTTCTTCAAGCTCACGGCTATGATTCTGATCACTAACTTGAGCATCGGAGGGTTCCCCACCAGAATATCCAGTCCCCGAGACTTCCTACAGATTTCAGCACCGAAGTGAAGCTTCTTCAGCGAACTGACGGCATGTCCACTAGCGCTCAAAGACGTCAGCTTAAGGTGATCATGCATCATCAAATTGGCGCGTCAAGTGGGGGGACGTAAAAAGATAGCTTTGTAAACTCTAAGCTACAAGCCCATCCTCTCTCGAACAACAATGGTGGTGACACATATTTAGGAGGCTTCCACCAGTTATACTGGGGGGCATTCCTATCATGCTAAGCAACCGGAGGCTATTCCCCTGCTCTTTCCTTACCACCAGTTTTGTCTACTCCACATGAACAACTGGCCACCCTTACCTAGCAAGTCTATGCTCTTGTTAGGGCAGTTCGTGAGTTGTAAGGGCAACAACCGACAGCTATCCGACAGCAACTCGGGCATCTTATACTGCTTGCAACAGCCACTCCACTAGTCAACAATCTACCTATAGAAGACCCTCTCGGAAGAGCATCGCCACCATCATGCTCCGTCCAAGCACCACCATCAGGAAACCTCTAAGAGGTCGTGGTCTCCTATCTGCTGCTCGAGCAGCCCCTCCTTCAAACTCGACAGGGGAAGGAGCCTAGAAGGACATGTCGCCATCAGCGCCATCACTCCCCCTACTCATATTCTGAATTAACTAGTGAGGACCTTAATTGCCAGATGGAGAGGCGCTTGGAGGAACAAGATTGGCAATTGGAAGAGCTTAGCCAGAAGCTTAATAACCAACCAGGGGTGGATTATGATACCCGTCCACCACTCACTAGCCAGATTATGGAAGAGCCTTCCCTCACAGTTTCCATCTTTCCGAACTAGATCCTTACGATGGCACTACGGATCCACTTGACTATTTGGAGAGTTATAAAGCTCTCATGCAAGTCCAGGGGATGACTAATGCCCTCTTATGTATTGCTTTCCCTGCTACCCTCTAGAAGGCTACACATGCTTGGTATTCTCATCTACTCCAGCACAGCATCGACTCCTTCCGACAGTTGGAAAAAACTTTCTTGGTGCATTTCGATGCATGTTAGAAGATCCCTCAGATAGTGGATAGTTTGTTCTCCGTTCAGGAGAAGGAAGGAGAACTTTTGAAGGATTTTGTGGTTCGGTTTAAGACAGTAGCCTTGAGGTCTACCACCTCGACGATGCTGTGGCTACTTTGGCCCTGAAATGAGGACTCCGTCCCTCCTGCTTCACCTATTATTTGGACAAAAGACCTTTCAATTCTTATGCTGAGCTTCTAAGTTAGAAATATATTCATACTTATGAAGCTGATTTCACTCACTCGGAGCCAAGCAAAACCTCCTCCCAAGAAGCCTGAGCCCCCGTGCCGTTCAGATAATTGGTGCTGGAATTTCATCCCAAGAGAAGAGAACTTCATACCTCTTCTCACCCCCAGGTCTATATCCTTATGGAGATCGAAAGCGAACCTTATCTCTGGCGCCATCCCCGTTGAGGACGGACGTCACTCACGATTAAAGTCATTATTGCCGCTTCCATAGAGACTACGGCCATAATACTAAATATTGTCGTAATATGAATCATGCCATTGAGGTGATCATCTAATAGGGATACATCGGAAAGTTTACCCAGAAGAGAGGACCTCCACTCATCCCAGCTCTAATGGGGCCTCTGCCAGCTTAGGCCAATGTCGATAATGCTTTGACAGAATGAACGGTAGGCATGCTTTTCTGGGGGGCAGCTACACCTTCTAAAAGATTGAGGGGTGAGGAGGGAATAGAAAATGTAATCTCTTTTTCTGAAGGGGAGTTAGCGGCGGAGGGCAATCTGAATGATGATAGCATTGTCATCTCTATGACAATCGCTAGACATCCTATAAAAGAATTCTAGTGGATAATAGAAGCTCCGTCGACATCCTTACTTATGATGTCTTTGTTCAAATGAATTTATCTCCAGCTCTCTAACCAGTGACAATGCCTCTCATCGGTTTCACATGAGATTCAGTGAAAGTTGAGAGTAAAATTACCCTGTCGGTCATGGCAGGATCACCGCCGTGTCAAAGCACTATCCTGATGAGGTTTTTAGTGGCCCGAGTGCCCTTGGCTTACAACGCCATACTCGGTCGGCCAGCTTAAACCTCTTGGATGCAGTGATATCTACTAGACTCTTGCTCATGAGATTCCTTACTAGTAGGGGAATCGACGAGATGCAGGGGGAGCAAAATCCAGTACAATTATACTATCATATGGCCTTCAGCCCTCAGAAGGCAATGATCCCACCGTTCTCAGTGTTTTTCAATCCCAAAGAATCTGAAAGAAGGAGAGAAACAGCTAAGCACTTGCTATCCTACCGCTGGGGGATGACCCTGTGAAGACTGTGCAAATCGGCGAGCTTCTTCCCATGGAGATAAAGAATCAACTCCTTACTTTCTTACGGGTGAACTCAGATGTCTTCGCCTGGTTAGCTTCGGACATGCCTGGCATCCCTTCGGAGGTAATTACTCATAAGCTTAATATTGACCCAAAGTACCGATCTATCCGACAAAAAGAAGTTTTGCTCCCAAGCAGCAGAGGGCCATCAAGGAGGAGGTCAACAAGCTGCTTATTGCCGGCCATATCTGAGGCACAATACCAGATTGGCTAGCCAATGTGGTGATGGTCCGAAAGGCGAGTGGAAGCTGGTGAATCTGCATCGACTTCACTGATCTTAATAAAGCATGCCCTAAGGATAGCTTTCTGCTACCATGAATTGACCAATTGGTGGACTCTAGGTCTGGCCATGAGCTTCTCAGCTTTATGGATGCTTTCTCTGGATACAACCAAATAAAGATGGACCGATGGACAAGAAAATACCTCTTTCATCATCGAGAATAGTATTTATTGCTATAAGGTAATACCCTTTGGGTTGAAAAATGCAGGGGCTACTTACTAGAGATTAATGAATAAGGTCTTAAAGATCAAATCGGGCGCAATATGATGATATGCTAACCAAAAGCACCTACATTGCTAACCATATTGCTGATTTTGAAGAAACATTCAGTAACCTCCGGCGCCACCAAATGAAGCTCAACCCATGCAAGTGTGCATTCGGAGTCGCTGCCAGGAAATTCCTGGGATTTTGGTGACCCAGCGAGGGATTGAGGAGAATCTAGAGTAGATATAAGCCATTCTTGGCATGAGGCAGCCAATTAATAAAAAGGAGGTGCAGCAGCTCACCGAAAGAGTGTCCGCTCTAAGCTGATTCCTATCGAGATAAGCAGAAAGATACTACCCTTCTTTAAAGCTCTATAAGGCAAATGGCTTCGAGTGGACAGAGAACTGCCAGATAGCCTTTGAGGAGTTGAAGGAGTTTCTGTTCACTCCATTATTATCAAAGCCAAAAGAGGAAGAAAAGCTCTTCCTTTATCTTACCACCTCCTTGGAGGCCATCAGCTCTATTCTAATATGCCTCGACCCGATGGAGTACAAAAACCTATTTATTATACTAGTAAGGTGCTTCACGATGTGAAGATCAGGTATTTCAGAACCAAAAAGTTTATTTTTTTCTATAATCATCTCTGCTCAGCATCTTAGGCCATACTTTCAAGCCCATCCAATTGTGGTACTCACGGACCAGCCTCTTAAAGCTATTTTGGCTTATCCTGACACTTCGGATTAGCTGGCTAAATGGGCAATCAAATTGAGAGTTCGATCTTTCATTTCAATCCCGATCTGCCCTGAAGTCCCAGGTGTTGATGGACTTTCTAGTGGAATGTAGCTGGACGGAAGAGCAGCCTAAAGATTTTCCAATGACATGTTCAGACACTGGTGAGGATATAGCGAAGACCTAGATCCTTCATGTTGATGGTGCTCCAATTCAAGGAAGCGGAGCTGGTCTTATTCTTGAAAATCCAGAAGGCGTAGTATTCGAGTCGCTCTTAATTTCTCTTTAAAGCTACAAATAACCAAGCCGAGTATGAGGCCTTGTTGGCTGGAATTAAGCTCATGTAGGAGTTCGAGTAAAGCACATTAGGGCCTTCACCAACTCCCAACTCATCTCGGACAAGTCTTGGGGAGTATGAAGCTCGAGACCCTATTATGTCTCAATATCTAAATAAAGTCAAGTCACTGACCTCTTTATTGGGTTATTTTACTATCAGTTATATTTTCAAAGGCGAAAATGCTAGAGCGACATCTTGTCATGGCTAGCTACTTTGGCAGATAACATATTAGGGAGAACATATGTTGAGCACCTGGAGCTTCCAAGTATTGACACAGCCATGGAGCTCCCGTATTGACACAGCGGAAGAGATTCTACCAATTGCACAAGAGTTAAGGGTGTAACTGAGTGGAGACAACTCACGAGTAGCTCGAAATTGACTCGAAAAATACTCGAAATCGACTCACTGCTTATCGAGTCGAGCTCAAGCTCGAACTACTCAGTAAATTATCGAGCCAAGTTCGAGTATTAAAATACTCAGCTCAAAAAGCTCGCAAGCTTTATCGAGCTTACGTAATTTTACTTTTTTATCTTTATAATTATATATTTACTAAGATAATTTTTTAAAACATAAAAATCTATTTGATAGATCAGGAGATCAGCGATTAAATTAGGAAAATAAACCATCGTTCGTCTTAGGCTCTAGTAATTCAAATAGGAAAAATGAACCATCATTCATCTCAGTTTTCCCATCATTGGTCTTAGGCTCTCAGCGATCCGAGTTTTCCATCTTTCATCTCAGGCTCTCAGTGATTCAAGTTTTTCGTCGTTTGTCTCAGGCTCTCAGCGATTCAGCGTGCTCTAGAGGAAATTAGGGAAAATGAATCATCATTCATCTCATCACTCATGACTCTCGTCCCTAACTCCTATGAACAACGAGAGGATAGGGCTCATCTTTAAGCGGTAACTGGTAAGCTCTTTCTCCATTAAGCCCTATCTTCATTAAAGATAATGATAATCTTTGGCAGCCGCTAGCCGTGGTGTCACCGTGGATAGCTTTGGCTCAAAAATTTGGTGTGAACTATGAAGGTTGTGGACTTGCGGTGGATTGAAGGTTGGAAGGAGCCTTCTTCGTTGAAGCCGAATTCACCTTCGGATTTAATCTGATAAAACCCACGGTAAGACCTTAAAATTTAATCTATATGCTCTCTGATAGTTTATCTTGATTTTTTTTGGCAATCTTTGTTCAGGAAAATAGACCGTCGTTCATCGGTTAGATTTTCTTCCCTCCGGTGGCGAATACGATAAGGTAATAGACCTCTAAAATCCTTCCTTTGCTTCTTCTTGAATTCAAGAATCATTTAGGAAGGATTAGAGTTGAGCTTTGTTGGAATATGTTGCTTAATATTTGGTTTGGACTTTCGAGGCTCTGTTTCAACTTTCAAAGAAAGAACAGAGCCTATATCTTCTTCTTGCCTATGGCTAAATCCCATTCCGGCAACAAAATAGAATAGGTAAGAACATAGCTCTTGCCTTTTCATTTTATTCGGTCTTAGTTTGGGTCTCCAGCGGTCATCGGAAAGATGAAGATAAAAGTGCAAAGGTTGTACTCTGTCTCTGAATATTATTTGGCTGACGGAGGCCCAGTCAACATGTCATATATATGCCTTCGGTATTCTATTTCCTCCCCAGAGCATATATTTGATTCGGTAAAATACAAGCCTGTAACCTGATTCGGCAATTAAGGCTCAAGAGTCAAGAGTACATTCAAAATTGTCATATATTTGGTTTTATACTAAAATATAATGATCAAATTAAATAATAGAAAGGAACGGAAACATCCCAATGCATTCCTTCATTTTGTTTCCACATAATGGAACTGAAGCAGCGATTCTACTTCTCTGTCTTCCCTTTCTGCTCCATTCTAATTCCCATCCTAATTCCTTTTTTTTTCTATGGCATAAATAAACATAAAAGGTGGCAGGTTGAGGATTTCCAAAAAAAAAATTGAAATCTAATGTCCGCCAAAGTTCTATTTACATCATCAAGGAAAGGATGTAATGATGTATCTACCAAACTAATGTCATATCATTTGCATTTCTCAACAAATAATTGTTTTGTTAATTTAAGCAGTTATTTTTTTTTGGGTAAGAAATAATTTGTAGTTTTTTACACTACAAGAAATACCAACAATAGCGACGCAAATTTAGCGATGCAAATTTGCGTCGCTAAATTGCGACCTCTTTGCGACGCCTTTGTGACAACAAATATTGCGACGCCAATAGCGACTCATTTGACTCAATAACCAAAAAAATCAA
>UESW01004733.1:295562-526247 GCA_900491605.1 Calamus simplicifolius | reverse complement strand
CGAATGAGAGTACTACTTGGTGAAATTTGTAATACCATTGTCGGGATGCTTGCTTGAGCCCGTAGATGGATTTCTTAAGTTTGCAAACCATTTTCTTTGGATCACCAAACACAAAGTTCTCTGGTTACTTCATATAAATTGTTTCATCAATGTCACCATTGAGAAACGTTGTCTTTGCATCCATATGATGTAACTCATGGTCGAAATGTGCCACTAATGCCATGATGACCCTAAAAAAGTCTTTCATTAAAACTGAAGAGAAAGTCTCTTTAAAGTCATTACCTTTCCTTTGAGTAAAGCCCTTTACAACAAGATGAGTTTTATACCTCTTTACATTTTCATTCGAATCCCTCTCGGTTTTAAATATCCATTTGCAACTAATGGATTTCTTTTCATTTGATAGAATTCGAGAAAATCGAATACGAATACATTATCCCATAATTCTATGTCAGTAATATCGAAACAAAAAAGTGCAAAATTCGTACCTTGTTCTGCTATGCTATTATAAAAAATTTGTACTTTGATGTAGTAGTGTTGTTAGTTGATTTTGATTGGAAACGGTGCTTCCAGTTTGTTAACATAATTGCAAAGAATTTTTTTGATAATGATGAGAGTTATCAGAAGGAGAACTTATCCTTTCGTAGAAACCTTTCTGAAGAGACGAGATCTTTTCGAATAAGCATCTTTCTACTGAAAAGATACCCATAACTTTTTCGAAAGGACTTTTCCTATAAATTGTGTTCAAACTGGGAACTATAACCATTTGACTTTATGTAATCATGTCTCTATTCAGCCCATCATAAAATTAGAGTCGTGTTGTTATGAGTATCTACATATTGTGTTCCATATTAAAAAAAAATTAATTCTTAATATTCAATTAACTTTATTAGATCACTTATTATTGGATTAACATTATGATAATCAAATATACATGTTTACATATATTGGTCCACATGATTATTTTCCAATATTTTTCTGAAAAATCCACCTTATGACATGGTTCCTATAATTGACTGCTACTCCTTCAGGATGGCAGCAGTCCACTCTGTTTCATAAACTGCGGTTTTTATATGCCTTCTTATGCAATTTGTCCATTTTTGTCTGCATTGTGTGCAGAATGATAACTTCAATACGGTGAATTTGTACCCCTTGACTTGAGAAAAGAGAGCAGTTACTCCTGTTGTTTATAAAATCTTTTGACTTATGACCCAAAAATTAAGATTAATATAAGTATGTACTTATACCTTTCTGAATTTATTAATTCCTCAAATATCTGTGTCCAGAGAAAATGAAATAGTGCTGATAAAGATTGAGCGGCAAAATATTTTAAGGTCCGTATAGATTGAGAATTGATTTGTTGATCACAATCCACACATCTTGAAAAGTAAGCAAAATTTGATAATTTTGCCAGATAGTCTGCCACCCGATTGCCCTTCCTTAAGATATACTTACATCGGATATCAACTCTTATTGCTACGATGGATTTGAACTTCCTAAGATGAGGATGGAAATAATTCAAAGTTTTTAGTTCCAACCATGATAGTAGTGTAGCAGAGTCACCGACAATCCCATCCACGATTTTCCTTGCTAATTCCGAATAAGAAATCCCGCTCTTGCATTAGCGAGATGCATGGACCTTCAAAGTTGACATTGATATGCCTGGGTGTGGGGGGTTGCCAAAAGAGGTTGATAAAATTGATTCCCTATTGGGCAAGAGAAAACTACTCCACCAGCATAATTTATGGATTCTTGATTATGGAATTCAGCTGTTTGAGTATCATAAATAATTCTTGTCAGGCTAAATCTCATCTGTTGAATATCACTTCATTCCTTGCCTTCAAAGAATTCAATCCTCCTGAGGATGACTGACAAAATTGATACACGAAGGTCAGGTTGTCAAGTGGAATATCATATAGGCAACTTGAGACTGCAGCTAATGTTGAGCAGTGAGCACAGCATGAGGAAGAGACAGGAGAAGAGAACACGCAAATGTTTCCAGTTGTTTCTTCTGGCATTAATCTCGGAGTGGGGAAGCTGCTTGTTTTGAATTGATGGCCTCCCAGCTTGTCTGGAATTAGCTTGAACCATGAAACTGGGTGTGCTTAATTAGTCTTGTAGCTTGTACCACGTTCTTTTGCGTTCAGAGTTAGTCTATGCCAGTACCACTGAAATGGTGAATCCATTGGTCCTGTCAGACTATTCCTTTTCTGATGCACTGTACTCGTAAATTTCCCATTGCCGCTTGCATGGTTCTCCTACCAGATGGTGTTCCAGGCTGGACCCAATCTATCCATTCCCATGCGCTCGGCGTGATCTTTATTTAGTCCTTGGGATTCTGAAAATCTTTGGATCCTTTGGCCAACATATTTAGTCCAAACATTACAATATTCTGAACTCGATGATACATTTCTGACAGACAACAAAAGAACCAATTGAACTGTCTTTCATTTGCAGCTTAAGTTCACCTACTACAATCTCTCCTTTCGAATTTTCTTCAATTTTCTTGCAGTCATTCGGGTCTTAAAGTAGTAATCTCATCATAGGCACATGTTTGCTAAACGAAACGTTTAACTGGTGGCAATAATATATCTGTGCAATGCCCTCAAGCCTTAATTTTTTTTTTTAAGGAATAAAGTTTCTTGAGCAGATAATTGAAAAATCTTTTCAAGACGAATCTTTTAAATAACTTGCATAATGATCTCCAAAGTGAATACAGCCACTAATGAGTTTGAGTGAGGTCCATGATTTTGGCTTCGTAAAAGGAACTAAATCAATTGAACATAAATAAGAACACAACCGGAATGGAGTCAGGCTTCGAGCTTCATAATTCAGACTGGTTTAAGTGAGTCACATCTGAATCCATCATCAAACAGTATTTGGTGACCTCACTGTGACATCATTACGACTATTTTCCAGGGATCAGACTTTGATGGCACTGTGAAGATAATTCGCTTTCTCTACCTTGCAATCTAGAAGTAGGAAAGCTTCTCAGGCTATGTCATCATCTAACTGCCAACTGCATCAACTTCATATCCACTTCCCATTCTAAGTTTAAACCATTCATGTCAGCAATTTTTTTCTCATCTACTGCACAAGCAAAATTAGAAAATTCCTCCCAACTAAGACGGATGATCTGTTAAAAAATATTTTTAATTTTACAAATTTTTTTTTAAAAAAAATGCTAGAAAATTAATCTAAAATTTAAATTCAAAATATAAACTAAAGTTAAAAAGAATCAAACTGGTCGAGGCGTGTTAGACACTGACCTAAAGATAAGTTTTCGTCTCCTCGTACGGGTTGTTGGCGATTTGTCCCTAAGGTACAACGATCCGGCTCGATCCGATCCTCCTATCGCGAGCACGATCGGATGGAGGTGCAAACCCAATGATACTTTAGATGCCCAAATAAAAATATAATAATAAAAATAGTTAAATAAATCTTTTACCATCGGTAGCTTGTTGAGACAGACTTTCTTGTTGAGACAGACTCCCAACTCCAAGTGCCTTATTGAGACAAACTTCCTTGTTGAGACAGACTCCCAACTCCATGCACTTGCAGCAACAGGATCTTCAACAACTGATAGAGCTTTAGGATTTAGATTTTCTTACTTTTCTGTTTTCTTTCCCTTAGTCTATACACACACACATATATATATAATATTATATATTATATATATAATATTTTGGCCATTAGGCCTTGTTATCGTTCCTCCCAGAACGGAAGGAAAAACGGAACGCTTGAGCGAGCGCTCGAGCATTTCCGGAAGTCACGGAATGCTCACCGTGCGTTCCGCGAATGATCAGGCGAACCCAGCGCCTACCCACACGAGCATTTAAATGCTCGCGTGGGTTTGTTACTTTTTTTTAACTTTTTCCCTTTTTTTAAAAATGGTAAAAAGTCAACAATCCCCACAAAAGTTTAAAAAATAAATAAATAAATAAATATTATAATATTAATTTTAGGGCATCTTATACTACGCAATAGGTGAGGTGTCCTGTGGACTTGAACCTCACTTAGTATTGATTGTATACATCTGAAGGAACCATAGTGGATTAGACCTTGAACTAGGTTCTTGACTCAGACTTCTACTAATCACACATGCAGCATGAATCAATTGGGTTTAAGCGGTCAGCACATATTAAAGGCCTTGCGGTTAATACCTTGATTTTTATGAGAATTTCTTAAGATTAGCTCAAACCTTTAGTCACAGCTTAATATAACAATTCTCATATAGGTGAATCCTCCAAGGGTATTTGTGACTAATACCCTGAAGATAACCTACCTCGGATCCATTAAGAGAATTACTCAACCTTACACAAATTTACTTTGTCACTTTATAAGAGCACTCATCATAGGGATGGGTTGAAATTTTTTTTTCAAAACTTGTGCTCTAACATGATCATTCAATCAGCTTCGTTTCTACCATATTGAACCTCATTCATGGGATCTCCAATCACAGAGGTTGGGTATCCACTGCTGGTGACCAAATAATGGGCTTAAGCCCCATCCCCCTCGATGAATCTAAGACTCCACTCCTAGATAATCCCTTGGTTAATTGATCTACCAAATTCTTCTCAGATTTGACAAATTCCAAAGAGATAACATCATTTTTCTTATGTTGTCTTATAGACTTTGACGAAGCCGTATATGGTGATTCATCTTTTTATTGGTACTCTTTTGATTTGTCAGTTCAATTGCAGCCTTATTATCACAATGGATTGATATAGCTAGAACTGGCTTAGGTACCAAAGGTAGCTCTAATATTAGATTTTTTATCCATTCTGCCTCATTACAGGTGGTATCCAGAGCTATCAACTCGGCCTTCATGGTGCTTCTAGAAATGATAGTTTGCCTGGTGGATCCCTAAGCAATAGCAGCACTGCCAAGAAGAAAGAGATATCCAGTGGTTGATTTTAAATCATGAGAATCAGTGACCCAATTAGCATCACTGTAACCCTCAACCACATCAGGGTATTCAGTGAACATCAAAGAGAGATTAAGTGTTCCCTTTAAATATCGGAACACTCTTTCTGAGGCTACCCAATGAGATTGATCAGGATTTTGATTATATCTACTAAGCCTTCCTACAGCATAGGCAATATCGAGTCTTGTCCTGTTTGCTACATACAAGAGAGATCCTATAATTTGAGAATACTTTAATTGATTAATTGGGTCACCTAAATTTTGTTCAGATGAAAGCTAGGATCAAAAGGAGTAGATATTAATTTAAGATTGGAATAACCAAACTTCTTGATCATTTTTTCTATAGAAGAAAGAGAGAGAGCTATCCCTTCATGGGACTTGATAAGCTTCATCCCTAGGATTACATCCGCTTCACCTAAATCTTTCATGTCAAACTTAGAAGAGAGGAAAGATTTAACACTTGAAATAATTTCAAGAGATGTTCCAAAAATTAAAATATCATCTACATATAAGCAAATGGATTACACAATCATTGTTGATGATTTTAGAATACACACACTTATCATGATTATTGATTTGAAATCCAAAAGATAGAATAATTTGATCAAATTTCTTATGCCATTGTTTACGAGCCTGTTTAAGACCATAAAGGGACTTGATAAGTTTACAAACCTTGTCTTCTTGTTCCTTTATAATAAAACCTTCAGGCAGTTCCATATAGATTTCCTCCTCAAGATCTTCATTTAGAAACGCAGTCTTCACATCCATTTGATGAATGATTAACTTATGAATGGAAGCAATAGCAAGAAGTGATCTAAGGGTTGTTATTCTAGCTACAGGAGAATAGGTATCAAAGAAATCTAACCCTTTCTTTTGGTTATACCCTTTGGCTACTAATCTAGCCTTATACTTTTCTATTGAACCATCAGGTCTAAATTTCTTTTTAAATATCCACTTACACCCTAAAGGTTTGCTTCCAGGGGGTAAATCATATAAGATCCAAGTTTTATTTTATAAGATTGAATTAAATTCAGAAAGAATAGCTTCCTTCCAAAAAGGAGCATTAGGAGAAGACATCGCCTCTGAAAAAGAAGAAGGTTCGCCTTCGACTAGGAAAGTAAAGAAACCTTCACCAAGGTCTTTTTCTTTCCTTATCCTTGAACTTTTCCTAAGTTCAAAAGGTCCACCTTCAGGATTAATTTTTTCCTTTTCTTTGACTCATTAGAGGGCCCAGCTTTAAAAGAATCATGAACCAAGAAAGGATTAGAAGAGAGTTGATTTGGTACTTGGTTCTTGAAAGAAAAAACATTTTCAAAATAAGTAACATCTCTAGATTCGATAAGAGTATTATTTAAGATGCCACTTATATCAGAGTTTATCACTAGGAACCTATTTATACTACTATCTAAGGAATAACCTATAAAGATGGCATCTACAGTTTTAGGTCCTATTTTTCTTCTCTTGGGTTAAGGTATTCCTACCTTAGCTAAGCATCCCCACACTTTAAGGTAATCTAGCCTTGGTGTTCTACCTTTCCAAAGCTCAAAAGGTGTTTTAGGACTATCCTTAAAGGTATCCTATTTAAAATATAACAGGCAGCTAAAAGAGCTTCCCCCACAAGTTCTTGGGTACCTGAACTTATTAACATTGAGTTAACCATATCCATTAATGTACGATTTTTTCGTTCAGCTACACCATTGGACTGAGGAGAGTATGGTGGTGTAACTTCATGAATAATCCCATATTCTTGACAAAATAGAGTCATTTCATTTGAGGTATATTCACCACTGCGATCTGACCTAAATTTCTTAAGTTTTTTCTCAGTTTAGGTTTCAGCTTCTACCTTATAAATCTTAAACTTATCTAATACTTCATCCTTAAATTTTATCAAATATATGTAACAATATCGAGAGAAGTCATCTATGAATGTTACAAAGTAACGACTTTTTTCCCGTATAGGAAACTTGGTAGAGTCACATACATCGCTATTGACTAATTCAAGAAGCGTTGAACTCCTATTTACTAATTTAAAAGGTTTTCTTGGAATCTTGGTTTGAATACAAATCGCACATTTAAACTTTCTATCAATGTGAACTTTAGGAATTAGATTAAGATTTGTCATGTAATGAATACGATCAAAATTCACATGACCAAGTCTACTATGCCAAACATTTGAAGATTCAACATTAAAAAGAAGAGGACTTTTATTAGATAACTTAGATGATACATTTAATTAAAAAGACCTTCACATACAAAGCATTTACCAACAAACTCATTATTACGAGTAATTATAACTTTATTTGACTCTAGAACAATTTTATATCCTCTAGATATAAGGAGAGATCCACTAATCAAATTTCTTCTAACACTAGGAACTAACAGCACTTCGTGGACCAGGATCTTCCCAGATGTCATCTTTAGATCCACTTGACCTTTCCGAAGCACTTATGCTGAAGAGTTATTCCCAAGTGTCACACCTCCTCCACTTGATTCCTAAAAGTGGAGAACCAGGAGCGATCAAAATAAACATGAACATTAGCTCCTGAATTAAGCCACCAATCACAAGAAGATTGGGCTGAGTTAATTAAGAATTTTGAATTTACCGATCTGAAAGAAGGCTCAGCACCACTCTCAACCATGTTAACTTGTGGTTTAGATGATTTCCTCAATGGTTCAGTCTTTTGATGGTAGTAGTCTTTCGCCACATGATTTGTCCTTCCGCACACAAAGCAGAATGTGCCTTTATAATTCTTTGACTTCTGATTCGATCGGTTCTGGTTTGATCGGTTCTGAGGAGGTTTGTATGATTGGTAAGATCTAGATTGGAATTTCCTCTTACTAAAATTCTTTCCCTTGGGTTTGAATTGATTTGGAGTTGGATTTGACTCGGTCAGATTGATTTTAGGTCCAAGATCGGTCTTTTAATTTTGATTGAGCTTAAGCCGGTGTTCTTCTTCAATCCTAATAGAGTTAATCACTTCTATTAGGGTCAAGCTACCTTGCTTATGGCTTAGCTCTCGAGTAAAGGATGACCAAGATGGTGGAAGGGCATCTACTAATGCTTGGACCTTATAGTTTTCAGAAAAACTATAGCCAGTCAACTCAGACTTTCTAAGAAAATCTTAGAATTCATGAATTTGAATACTAATAGGTTTGGAATCTACCATTATGTACTTTTGAAATTTTGAGATGGTGAATCGATCTAGACCAGCATCAACCATCCCATATTCAGCCTCAAGGGCATCCCAAAGTTCTTTAGCAGTTTTAGTAGGAAGGTAGACGTCATAAAGGTTATCAGATAGGGCACTTAAAATTCTATGTCTACAATGAAAATCTATTTCTTGGGATGTTTTTGATATTGATGAAGAGGAAGTATCAACTATACTAGAGGAACCTTGTTGAGTATATCTGGTAGTTCTATGGCAGAAAATAGCCTAAAGTTATAACAAGTATTTCACTTGACTTTGCCACCTCCTAAAGAATGATCCATTAAATTTTTCAGGTCTGATAGAACCCATTTTGAAAAGGTTGGTTGCTTAATTCGTTCTGCATAATGGAAAAGTTGAAGGTTTAGCCTTATGATTTGAATTTTTTAAATTAGTGATTTTTCAATATTTCTAGATTTTAAATTTAAATTCAAAAGAATTAAATCTAGAAACTACTTGCAATAATAATAAAACCACTAAGCAAAATTAACTCAAATAATTCAATTTTAAATTTGAGTTTCAAATTTTTTTTAATTTCAAAATTTGAATTTCAAATTTTAATTTTGAATTTTAAATTAAAAACACTTTTTAAAATAAATTCTAAGGTTTCTGCACAGAATCAAAAATAAGAATTTTTTTAATTACTTATAATAAAATTTAGCACTTTCTAATGATAGGAAAACTTGTTCTTAGCTGTTAGAAAATTGTTTTTAATTTTACAAAAATCCTTTTCTAAAAAATGCTAAAAAATTAAACTAAAATTTAAATTCAAAATATAAACTAAAGTTAAAAAGAATCAAACTGGTCGAGCCATGTTAGACACTGCCCTAAGGACAAGTTTTCGGCCTCTCGTGCGGGTTGTTGGCAATTTTTTCCCAAGGTACAACGACCATGTTCGATCCGATCCTCCTATCGTGAGCACGATCGGATGGAGGTGCAAACCCAATAATACTTCAGATGCCTAAATAAAAATATAATAATAAAAATAGTTAAATAAATCTTTTACCATCGTAAGCTTGTTGAGACAGACTTCCTTGTTGAGACAGACTTCCAACTCCAAGTGCCTTATTGAGATAAACTTCCTTGTTGAGACAAACTCCCAACTCCAAGCACTTGTAGCAACAGAATCTTCAATAATTAAATAGAGCTTTTAGGATTTAAATTTTTTTATTTTTTTTATTTTCTTTTCTCTTTATATATATATATATATATAATATTTTTTATCATTAAACCTTATTACCATTCCTTTCAGAACCGAAGAAAAAACGGAACGCTCACCGAGCGTTTCGGAACGCTCGGTGCGAACGCTCGGGCGAACCCAGCGCCTACCCACGCGAGCGTGGGTTTGTTACTTTTTTTTTTTTACTTTTTCCCTTTTTTTAAACTGGTAAAAAAATCAACATGATCGTACTCTTCTTCTGATCTGTATTCATGGAAAATTCGTATCTAAGTTTAAAAAATGGTGATTTTGCTTTCTTTCTGCTTCACTCTATTAATTTCATTCATCCAATTTCTTATAGTAGAGCAAGCAACTTCTTCATGGACATTGGCATCCCACATTCATTACAGATAAGAAAACAAGTCAGCATCACACAAGGTTTGATCAGTAAATCATCCATGCAAGAAAGATGCTCAGAAGCAATTTCACCACCAAGGCATGTAAGGACAGCAAACTTTCCTCTGAACTTCTACATTATCAATTCAACAGCCTCATTTTTGTATCTGAATGATATTCTTCAAGGATCACTACATCAACGAATTAGTTTCTAAATTATCATGCAACAAGGTGCCATTTGTTGGTCCTGCCAGTTGGTAAGAAACTTGCTGATTTATGGTGAATCTGGTCCAAAACTACAGAACACCAGCAACAGAGGAAAAGGACGAGCTATTTGGGTGTTTGAGGCAAGAATGTTGACATTTGCCACAACTGAGGGAATTTGGAGGCCTGCTTTACGGTGGACCAGCGAAAGGCATTTCTAGGTGGATGCATGGCTGTAAATAAAGCATCGTCCAAATATCATTGAACAGTATCTAATGGATGGGAATGAAGCTTGGACAATAATGAGACTCCCCGTATTTAAGGTTGCAAGGAAGAGAAAAGAAGTAATGTTGTTGGGTGGTGCCTCTTGCGGATGGAAAAGCCTGAGCGAGTGCTCTGAGAGCAACTCGTCCTTGTCCTCTGTGTATGGTTGCGCTCTATAGGAGAGCCGCGTTCGGGGATGCATGCTCCCTCCAAGATGGTCGATTCATCAGACAATATGTCAGAGAATTTGATAAGTTGTTGATCTTGAGAGGAAGGAATTAAGGCCTGGCCATTAGCAATGAGAATGATAGAGCTATGTAGGGCTGCCAGATAATATTCCTTGTTTCTTTGTTACGGGGACACTGCATTAGATTTATCCAACTCATTGCTCAAAAGTGGGAGTGTGAGACACAAAGCTCTAGCCAAAGATTGGCTGTCCAAACTCCTCCATGTTGATGCTTGATCACCAGAAAGATAGAAAAATTTCTTTGTACATGATCTTCGGCTGAAGGAAAGAACGAAAAAATCCCCCTTTCTCTCTGAATTCCAGCCCCTTTTATACTCCTTGAATTTCAAAAAAAAAAAAAATCGCTCCTTGGCTTTCGTCATCATGCCGTCAGCTTCAAGTCATATTTTCCTTTCTTTTCCTTTTTCTTATCGAATGAGATTAATGTGTAAGACTAGTGGTCAGCCACAGCGAGGGCTTGCCACGTGATGATTTACTGCTAATCAACACCAGAGGCATTAAGGAACTTGCCCTGGAAGTCAAGGATCATCATGATGGGTTTCGATCTTCCCAAGGGAATGTCAGAGTTAGTGGAAAGTTATCTGGCTCTAAAACAGGTGCTCAGTATCTCCTTTATTTGAGCTTTTCAATGAATGGTGACGTTCTGACATTTGTCTTATCCAAGCCATTTAAAGCGCTATGATGTTTGATAATTCTTGGGCTCTGTTCCAGACACGAGAGCTTGTAGCGTTAAGTGCTCCTGATATGGAAATAGTTTTAAGAGGTCGGGGCATATAGCCTAAAGCAGGGGGCCGTCCAGGACCGAGAGGCCGCCCAGGACCTAGGGGGCCACCCTTGACCAGGGGTCCGCTCAGGACCTAGGGGCCACACTTGACCGGGAGGCCGCCCAGAACTCGTGGACCGCCCAAAGCTTGGGAACCGCCCAGAGTTCGGGGGCCGCCCAGGACCGAGAGGCTGCCCAGACCCTGGAGGCCGCCCAGAACTCGGGGACCGCCCAGAGCTTGGGACTGTCCAAAGTTCGGGAGCTACCCAGGACCTGGGGGCCACCCAGGACCGGGAGGCCGCCCAGACCCTGGAGGCCGCCCAGAACTCGGGGACCGCCCAGAGCTTGGGGGGTCGTCCAGGACTTAGGGGCCGCCCAGGACTTGGAGGGCCGCCCAGGACCAGGAGGCCGCCCAGACCCTGGGGCCGCCCAGAACTAGGGGACCACCCAGAGCTTGGAGGCCGTCCAGGACTTGGGGGCCGCCCAGGACTTGGAGGGCTGCCCAGGACCGGGAGGCCGCCCAGACCCTGGGGGCCGCCCAGAACTCGGGGACCGCCCAGAGCTTGGGGGCCATCCAGGACTTGGGGGCCGCCTAGGACTTGGAGGGCCGCCCAGGACCCGGGGACCACCCAGGACCTGGGGGCCGCCTAGGATCGGGAGCCCGCCCAGACCCTGGGGGCCGCCCAGAACTCAGGGACCGCCCAGAGCTTGGGGGCCGTCCAGGACTTGGGGGCTGCCCAGACTCTGGAGGCCGCTCTTGACCAGGGATCCTGTGCCGAGGGTTCCAACCTATTCCCCGCAGACCGCCCATGTCTCGACCTGTATTTCGTTTCTTGACCATATCATATGCCCCCTCACCCCTGTCCCTTGTGCTCAGCCGCATCGCACGTGCAGAAGGGGGAGGGGCGGAAAACCAAATTTAAATTTGTAAATACAATAGACTGACGTTTCGAAAAAGAGAAAATGAAGGCGCGTATCCCTAAGAGGATAGCACCTTTTTGTCTGTCCGGTCCCACTCAGGGGTCGCCGTGTGGTTTTGTGGCGCTCGAGGGATTATGTTCAAAAAAATATATAAAAAGGGGTTTGTCCTCTTTACTTCCTCGCCTTTTATTCTTGTCACGTCTCCTGTATCTTCATTCTTTCAAGCCTAGGTTAGTCGACCTTTCTTTCTCCTTTTCTTCTTCATGGATCCTCATCAAGACGGGAAAGGCAAGAGCCCACTGATCGAGCCCTCCCGCGAGGATATTATTCAGGCGCGCCGCCAAGCTCTTGGAGGCGTGACCATTCGAGGGAATCAACCAGCCCCGCGGCTAGCGTCTAAGGCATTATCCCAATCCCCTAGGGTTTCCTCTTCATCCACCAGCCATGAGGTGGGTCTCTCGGTAGCCATCCCTAAGTCCGCCGGTCCGACGGAGATTGCTTCAATCACGTCCTCTCAGGATCTTAGGAATTTTAGGGCCCGGTTTGAGATCCCCAACAACATTCGTCTTTCCGTTCCCCTCCCCGAAGATAGGGTCACTCTCCCGCAACTGGGGAAGGTCACACTGTACGAAGAGTTTTTCAAATGTGGCCTTCGACTGCCTTTGCATCCCTTCTTTGTAAATTTGTTAAATAGATACCATCTCATCCCTGCACAGCTTACCCCTAACTCCATCTGTATCGTCTTTTCATTTTTAGTGCTTTGTCATTTCCATGGGGCTCCCGCCCGGCTCTCCCTATTTAGGGCTTTGTATAGGATTCGGAATCCCATAAGGGATGGGTGGTGGAGTTTTGCGTCTAGGCCCAAGAGAGTCCTAGGGCTCAACCTTCCTTCCAAAATCAAGGGGTGGAAGTCGCGGTTTTTTTATGCTCATCTAGAGGGGTGGATGTGAATTGGGGTGTTCCTAATACCAACTCTAATCAGAACTCGACTATCGAAGAGGGAGATTAGGAGTTGTTTAATATTCTGGTGTCCACCATCGTGCCCCTTAGTAAGGAACTGTTATCGGAGGATAACCTTTAAGGGATTGCGTCTATGCCGGTGTCGCTGCCTACAGCGCCCGGTGAGCTTCAAAGAGTTTCATTTTTGTCATTACTATCTCCTATTTTCTTTTTTCTTTTTTTTTTTTTTTGGGGGGGGGGGGGGTATTTCGTATTCAAGTACATGTATGAGAATGGATTTTAGCGCGCACCTTCTACTTACATGTGGCATCTCTAGGGCACTTTTTTGATTAACTTTGGATTCTCGATTTTGCAGCAATGAAGTTCTCTCAAGATGCGATAATATCAAGCCTTCGGAAGAGGAAAGGAGATACCCATGGCGCGACTAGGGCCGGGCTGAAAAGGCCTTGTCAAAGGGAGTCGGGACACTCGACCCAGCCTCCGGCAATTCTCCCTGAGGCGATATTAGTGGAGGAGGAAGAGGGAGAGGAGAACCCCCCCCGCCGGGATACCTATTAGGGGTCTCCCTGTGGAGGGACCATCGGGGGCCGCCTCCCCTCCCGCCAGAGATATTGGGGGCCTTCCGGGAGCAAAGGGTTGGCCGAGACCTGCCCGCCAGACCCGCAGTCGCCAGAAGGAACAGATGTTTCTGCTCCCCTGGACATCTCGAAGGATCCGCCTTAATCCTCAGAGATGCTTAGCCAGGGCATGGCATATAAGAGCCGTTTATCAGAAACGGTTCTCAAACTCTCGGTTTTGCCCCGGTTTCAAGCCAAAATGAGGGGCTTGCCCCTGGAGGAATCCTTCGATACGATGTTTACAGCCGCGCTCCAGGTAAAATCATGGTCTCCCTCCTTTCTTTCCTTTCCCGATTTCTCTTCTTCCTCACTTACAGAATTCCTGCATTCATCAATCGTTTCCAATATAGATGTCCAACGGCCTTTTCGTACTCCGTGAGGATCTGGTCAACGCCAAGTCCAGCAACGAGGGCTTGAAGAAAGAATTATCGGAAGTAAAGGCCCAAGAATTGAAGGCGTCGCTCGACCTTCAGGCCGTTCGGGAGGACAACCGCACGTGGCGGGAGAGGGTCGAGAGGGAGCTGCAGACCCTGGATGCGAAACTATCTGAAACAGGGCAAAGCTGCTACCGACTAAGGAAAAATTGAAGGAAGCCATTCTCAAATTAGAATACACCAAAAATCGGGCTGACAACGCGGAGGCGGCGGCCCTTGATGCTGCAGAGAAGCTGGCCCTGGCCGAGAAGGAAACGAAGGAAGCCCTGGATAAGATGGCTATAACGGAGACAAAGGCTCAAGAAAGGGTGGCCGCGGCCGAGGCTCGGGTTCGGGAGGCCATCGAGGAATACAAAAGTTCCCCGATTTCACCTTGGAATTTTGCGAGGCTGTTATGGACGCCTTTGTCCAAGGCTTCGAGAGGTGTAAAAGAAGATTGTCCCGGCATTTCAAACTAGAAGACCTCGATCGTTTTCAGCCTGCAGACGACGAAAAATTCGATGCTGAGGTTGAGGACACCACCGATGAAGCAGTGATAGTGGAGGAATCTGCCGCCCAAGCGACTGCAGTTTAAGAGTCGAATACTGAGCCGACCACAATGGGTGAGCGTTCCAGGAATCAATAGGAATGCGGCTATGTCGGACTGTATCTCTTCTCCTACTTCCTCTTCTTCTTCTCTTTTTTTTTTTTTTATTTTTGACTGTGTCCTCGACGGACTCTTTTTGGTAAGCGGTCAATGCCAGCTTGTAGGGGATGTTTTTGAAGTTTTGTAACAGCTCGACTTTTAAATGAATGAGTGTCAGTTCTTCATTCCTGTTTGTTTGTTATTGCAGTCGATTGGCTTATGATATTTAACCATCATACATATAGGAAGTAAAGGGACTCATCTCCCCCTTCGGCCCTTCGAGGCTTAATTCATAGATCGATGTTAGGTTCATCCCTAGGATCGTGGAGCCGCCGAGTTCTTTTCCAAGAACCATCTCGGGGTAGTCGGATACCAGCCCGAGAGTTCGACTCGAGGCCGCCTAGGCCTTGGACTTGAACCTCCTCAGGGGTGTGCAATACCGGCCCGGGGGTGTCCTTAGGACCGTGGGGCCGTCGAGTTCCTTTTGAAGAATTGTCTCGGGGGTAGTCGGATACCAGCCCGAGAGTTCGACTCGAGGCCGCCTAGGCCTTGGACTTGAACCTCCTCAGGGGTGTGCAACACCGGCCGGGGGTGTCCTTAGGACCGTGGGGCCGTCGAGTTCCTTTTGAAGAATCGTCTCGGGGGTAGTCGGATACCAGCCCGAGAGTTCGACTCGAGGCCGCCTAGGCCTTGGACTTGAACCTCCTCAGGGGTGTGCAACACCGGCCCGGGGGTGTCCTTAGGACCGTGGGGCCGTCGAGTTCCTTTTGAAGAATCATCTCGGGGTAGTCGGATACCAGCCCGAGAGTTCGACTCGCGGCCGCCTAGGCCTTGGACTTGAACCTCCTCAGGGGTGTGCAACACCGGCCCGGGGGTGTCCTTAGGACCGTGGGGCCATCGAGTTCCTTTTGAAGAATCATCTCGGGGGCAGTCGGATACCAGCCCGAGAGTTCGACTCGAGGCCGCCTAGGCCTTGGACTTGAACCTCCTCAGGGGTGTGCAACACCGGCCCGGGGGTGTCCTTAGGACCGTGGGGCCGTCGAGTTCCTTTTGAAGAATCGTCTCGGGGGTAGTCGGATACCAGCCCGAGAGTTCGACTCGCGGCCGCCTAGGCCTTGGACTTGAACCTCCTCAGGGGTGTGCAACACCGGCCCGGGGGTGTCCTTAGGACCGTGGGGCCGTCGAGTTCCTTTTGAAGAATTGTCTCGGGGGCAGTCGGATACCAGCCGAGAGTTCGACTCGCGGCCGCCTAGGCCTTGGACTTGAACCTCCTCAGGGGTGTGCAACACCGCCCGGGGGTGTCCTTAGGACCGTGGGGCCGAGTTCCTTTTGAAGAACTATCTACAAGAAATCTTTGAAAGTGTACGTTTATTGACTCCTTAGGTAAATACACCTATTACATTATTGATGGTATTGCCGAGATTGCCCGCGTTCCATGTTCGAGGGATCGGTTGTCCACTTAAGTCTTCGAGTCGGTATGCTCCACGATGAAGGACTTCTGCGACTCGGTAGGGCCCTTCCCAATTCGGGGACAACTTGCCCCCTTCCGCCGGTTTAGATATTTCAGCTCTTCTAAGGACCAAGTCTCCCTGGCGGAAGCTTTTTGGGCGGACGCGAGCATTATAATATCTCGCTACTCGTTGTTGGTAGGCCGCCATCCTGACTTGAGCTCGGTCCCTTACTTCGTCAATGAGATCGAGACTGGCTCTTAAATTAGAGAGATTGTCAGCTTCATCATACGACTCCACCCGAATACTAGGCAGGCCAATCTCGACCGGGATAACAGCTTCGGAGCCGAAAACCAGGTTGAAAGGCGTTTCTCCTGTTGGCATCCTGGGAGTCGTGTGGTAGGCCCAGAGCACGCTCGGGAGTTCTTCCACCCATCTTCCCTTAGATGTGTCCAGCCTGGTTCTCAGCCCTCGTAGTATCATACGATTCGTGACCTCGGCTTCTCCATTAGACTGCGGATGGCCGACAGAGGCGAATCGATGAGTGATGCCGAAATCAGCACAGAAGGCTTTAAAGGCAGTGTTATCGAACTGCCGGCCGTTGTCAGTGACAAGAGTATGAGGTATGCCGAATCGACAGACGATAGATTTCCAGAGAAAAGCTTTGACCTTGGCTTCAGTGATCCGAGCGAGCGCCTCAACCTCAACCCACTTAGTGAAATAATCAATAGCCACAAGCAGGAATTTCCGCTGCCCTGACGCCGGTGGGAAAGGGCCGAGGATGTCCATGCCCCATTGGGCAAAGGCCATGGGGCGAAGAGAGGACTCAACAGGAAGCCGGCTGCCGCTGAATACAAGCGTACCGCTGACATTGGTCACATCTCTTCACTAGCTCAGTAGCATCCTCCTGCATGGTTAGCCAATAATATCCTTGTCGGAGAGCTTTACGTGCCAGAGATCTGCCCCCCGAATGATTTCCGCATATGCCTTCATGAATTTCCCTAAGAATATAATCCGCGTCTGTTGGGCCGACGCATTTGAGAAAAGGCTGGGAAAAGGATTTCTTGTAGAGTTGGCCGTCCAGCAATATAAATTTGGAGCTCTCCGTTTAAGCAGCTTGGCTTCTCCATGATCGGCCGGGAGGACGCCGTCTTTCAAGTATTGGATATAGGCGTCCATCCATGTTTCCTCCTGTGTAACTGGCAGAACTTCTTCCATGGCTTCGATACTAGGTATCTCCAGGTACTCAATATAAGTTTTGCCCATGGCGTTATCCGCTGATGTGGCAAGCCGGGCCAACATATCAGCTCTGGCATTCTCCCTCTAGGGATGTAACTGATGGTGAAGCGATCTAGTAAGGGGATTAACAGATTCACCTTGCTTAGATACCGAGACATAATAGGATCTCGGGCCTCGTACTCCCCGGCCACTTGGGCAGAAATGAGTTGTGAGTCAGTAAAAGCTCGAGACGCTTGATTCCCAGCCCATGCGCCAGTTTAATTCCGGCTAACAAGGCTTCATACTCAGCTTGATTGTTAGTGGCTTCAAAGAGGAAACAGAGAGCATACTCCAACACCACGCCCTCCGGGCTGGCAAGGATAAGGCCGGCTCCACTTCCCTGGGAGTTAGAGGCCCCATCGACGTGGAGGATCCACGCCCCATCATTCTCCTCGCCGACATCTGAAGGAATTTGGGGGGAATCTTCTTGATGTTTCTCAGACCAAGTACACTCCACCAAGAAATCGGCTAAGACTTGGGATTTCAGTGCGGCCCGGGGTTGGAAGGATAAGTCAAACTCCCCTAACTTGATGGCCCACTTAGCCAATCGGCCGGATGTGTCAGGACGGGACAAAATGGTTCTGAGGGGCTGGTCAGTGAGTACAATTATAGGATGAGCCTGGAAATATGGTCTGAGCCGCCGGGCGGAGATAACCAAAGCGAAAATAACCTTCTCCATTTTGGAATACCTTTCTTCCGCGCCATGGAGTACTTTGCTAGTATAATATACAGGTTTCTGAATGGCATGGTCGTCGATGCGCACCAAAACGGAGCTGACGGCCTCTGAGGAAGTCGCAAGATAAAGGAAGAGCTTTTCTCCTTCCTCAGGTTTAGACAATAGGGGCGGCGTGGATAAGAATTCCTTAAGCTCACCAAAAGCTCGCTGACAATCCTCCGTCCATTCAAAACCGTCTGCCCTGCGTAAAACTTTGAAGAAAGGCAGACACTTCTCCGCTGATCTTGACAAAAATCGGCTCAGCGCTGCTATCCTTCCGGTAAGCTGCTGTACCTCCTTCTTACAGGCTGGTGGCCTCATATCAAGAATGGCCTGAATCTTCTCGGGTTTGCCTCAATTCCCCCGGGTCACCAGAAAACCCAAGAATTTCCCTGCGGTAACTCCAAACGCGCATTTGCGCGGGTTAAGCTTGATTCTATGGAGTCGGAGGTTATGGAAAGTTTCCTCCAGATCAGTGATATGGTTGGCAGCACAAGTGCTCTTCGTCAGCATATCGTCCACATACACCTCCATATTACGGCCGAGCTGACCTTTGAAAACTTTATTCATCAGCCTTTGGTAGGTGGCTCCAGCGTTCTTTAATCCAAAGGGCATTACTTTGTAACAATAAATGCCCTTCTCAGTAACAAAAGAGGTATGTTCTTCATCCGAGGGGTTCATGTTTATCTGATTATACCCCGAAAAGGCATCCATGAAACTAAGAAGTTCGTAGCCGGAAGTAGAATCCACCAACTGGTCGATCCGCGGCAATGGAAAACTGTCTTTAGGACAGGCTTTGTTAAGATCAGTATAGTCAATGCAGATTCTCCATCCCCCACTGGTCTTCCGGACCATGACCACATTAGCTAGCCAGTCAGGGTATTGTGCCTCTCGAATATGGCCGGCCATAAGCAATTTGTCCACTTCTTCATCTATAGTTCTCTGCCGCTCAGGAGCAAAACTCCTTTTTTTCTGACGGACCGGCCGGCATTCTGGGTTGATATTAAGCCGGTGAGTGATCACCTCCGGGGGAATCCCAACCATGTCTGTCACTTTCCAAGCAAAGATATCTGCATTCGCCTGCAAGAAGGTTAGGAGCTGACTCCGGGCTTCAGGAGAGAGGAGTTCGCCGATTTGCACAATCTTGCCTGGGTCGCCCCTAGGGGGCAAGACACCAAACGCTCCGCCGGTTCCCCCCTCCGCTCGGTCTCCCTGGGGTCGAATGACTCGGCAGCCGGGGGAACCGCAACCGTCTGAGGACTGGGAGCTAGATGATAACAGGGTCTGACTGAGTCTACCTCCCCACGCATCTCGCCAATTCCTTGGTTGGTAGGGAATTGCACCAGTAGACGTTTAGTGGATATAACCGCATCTAGCATATTTAATCCTGGACGGCCAAGAATGGCATTGTATGTCAGGGGCACCCGGGCTACCAAGAAGTCCAGCATCACCGTGCTCTGACGCGCGGCGACCCTGCCGTAGCAGGTAGGGTGATTTCGCCCTCCACCTGTATGGAATCTCCTGTGAAGCCAACCAGAGGAGCAGCCACAGGTCGAAGAGAGTCAAGAGATAAACCCATTCGAAGAAATGCATCATAAGTAAGCACGTTGGCGGAGCTCCCGCTATCTATTAGAATCCTTCTTACAGGATGCTTAGCGACCGTCATAGAGACGACGACGCTATCATCTTTTACAATACTTCCACCAGTTATATCTCCCCTAGAAGGGATTACATTTTCTAACTCTCCCTCTCCTCTCGGCCTCTTATGAAGCGATGCTCCTCCACGGGCAATCATTCCCACCATTCGCTCCGTAGGGGCATTATCGATGTTGGCCTGAGGCGGAGGAGGGCCCATCAAAGCTGGTACAGGCGGAGTCTCCTTCTTCTGGATGTACTGCCCCAGATATCCCCTTTGTATAAGCTCTTCAATGGCCTGCTTCAGATTGCGGCATTCCTCAGTGTCGTGGCCGTAATCTCTATGGAAACGGCAGTAGCGGCTTCTATCACGTACAACACCTTTCTTCAAGGGAGGTGGACGCCGCAGATAAGGCTCATTTTCAATCTCCATGAGGATATGGGCCCGGGGTGCAAGGAGAGGTGTAAGATGATCTTCTCTGGGGGCCAAGCTCTTGCGGCGGTCAGCTGGTCGGCGCGAGGGTTCAGACTTCTTGGGAGAGGGCCCGCTTGACTCCGGGCGAGCTGGCCTCTTCCCAGTCCTTCCTTCGACGCCCCTTCTCGACGAATCGGCCTCGTCGGCGCGGATGTACTTCTGCGCACGACTCAAGAGGTCAGCATAAGAGCAGGGAGGCCTTTTGTCCAAAGAGTAGGTGAAACGGGAGGGACGGAGCCCCGCTTCAAAGCCAGAGTAGCCACAGCATCGTCGAGGTGATAGACTTCCAGAGCCGCCACCTTGAATCGGGTTATAAAGTCTTTCAGAGATTCTCCATCTTGTTGCTGCACAGAGAACAAGCTGTCTGCCACTCGGGGAATCTTCCGACAAGCGTCAAAATGAGCTAGGAAAGATCTTTCCAGTTGTCGGAAGGAGTCAACGCTGCGCGCAGGCAGACGAGAATACCAGGCACGAGCGGCCTTTCGGAGTGTAGCTGGAAAAGCAATACATAAGAGGGCATCAGTCGCCCCTTGAACCTGCATAATAGCCTTATAACTTTCCAGATGATCCAGAGGGTCGGTGGTGCCATCATAAGGGTCAAGTTGAGGGAAACGGAACCTCCCAGGAATAGGTTCCTCCATAATTCGCCGAGTAAGAGGAGGACGGGTGTCGTAATCCGACCCCGGCTGATTGTTAATTCTTTGGCTAAGTTCTTCCAATCTCCGGTCTTGTTCATCGAGACGCCTCTCCATCTGATCAGCCATCTTTCCTCCAGCTGGCTCAGGGGAAGAAGATGAAGACCGGCGACACCACTGGCGGTGCTCCATTTGTGGCTCCTTACCCCGTCGCCGCCTGGCAGGTGGACTACCCGAGGAACGGGTAAGGGAGCGCGATCCACCCGGGAGCCTTGAGAATGAAACGCCGCCGAGGCGTAGGGGTGGAGAGGCCTTGTAGGAGGGGATCTTCCCCGGGTAGACTGCCGGCTAACAGGGGTGGCCGATCTAGATGCAAAGGTGTCTCGAACCGCCGTCTGGCCCCTCTGGAATGTTGCTCCTGCAGTTGCTGGACCATCCCAACAAGGGTTTGAACTTGCTGTGTGAGGGTGGCCAACTGGTCTTGGGGAGTAGCTGATACCGGTGGTGGTAAGGAAGCAGCTGGAGGGCTTGGCCGGACCAGCTCGGTTGGGTCAGGGGTTCCCTCAATCCGATCAGGAGATGAGAGATGCCCCCCAGATCCCTGGGAAAGGTCTTCCTCCGGAGATCTAGTCTTCATGTTGGGAAGATCAGAGCTATCTGAAGGAGTCGAAGGTTCGCCCCCTACCTGGCGCGCCAATCTGTTGATGCTTGATCACCAGAAAGATAGAAAAATTTTCTTTGTGCAAGATCTCCGGCTGAAGGAAGAATGAAAAAATCCCCTTTCTCCTGAATTCCAGCCCCTTTTATACTCCTTGAATTTTCGAAAAAAAATCGCTCCCTGGCTTTCGTCATCATGCCGTCAGCTTCAAGTCATATTTCCCTTTCTTTTCCTTTTTCTTATCGAATGAGATTAATGTGTAAAATTAGTGGTCAGCCACAGCGAGGGCTTGCCACGTGATGGTTTACTGCAAACCAGAGGCATTAAGGAACTTGCCCTGGAAGTCAAGGATCATCATGATGGGTTTTGATCTTCCCAAGGGAATGTCAGAGTTAGTGGAAAGTTATCTGGCTCTAAAACAGGTGCTCAGTATCTCCTTTATTTGAGCTTTTCGATGAATGGTGACGTTCTGGCATTTGTCTTATCCAAGCCATTTAAAGCGCTATGATGTTTGATAATTCTTGGGCTCTGTTCCAGACACGACAGCTTGTAGCGTTAAGTGCTCCTGATATGGAAATAGTTTTGAGAGGTCGGGGCATATAGCCTAAAGCAGGGGGCCGTCCAGGACCGGGAGGCCGCCCAGGACCTGGAGGGCTACCCTTGACCAAGGGGCCGCCCAGGACCTAGGGGCCACACTTGATCGGGAGGCCGCCCAGAACTCGGGGACCGCCCAGAGCTTGGGAACCGCCCAGAGTTCGGGGGCCGCCCAGGACCTGGGGGCCACCCAGGATCGAGAGGCCACCCAGACCCTGGAGGCCACCCATAACTCGGGGACCGCCCAGAGCTTGGGGACCGCCCAAAGTTCGGGAGCCGCCTAGGACCTGGGGGCCACCCAGGACCGGGAGGCCGCCCAGACCCTGGAGGGCGCCCAGAACTCGGGGACCGCCCAGAGCTTGGGGGGCCATCCAGGACTTGGGGCCGCCCAGGATTTGGAGGGCCGCCCAGGACTGGGAGGCCGCCCAGACCCTGGGGGCCGCCCAGAACTAGGGGACCGCCTAGAGTTTGGGGGTCGTCCAGGACTTGGAGGGCCGCCCAGGACCGGGAGACCGCCCAGACCCTGGGGGCCGCCCAGAACTCGGGGACCGCCCAGAGCTTGGGGGCCGTCCAGGACTTGGGGGCCGCCCAGGACTTGGAGGGCTGCCCAGGACCTAGGGACCACCCAGGACCTGGGGGCCGCCCATGACCGGGAGGCCGCCCAGACCCGGGGGGCCGCCCAGAACTCAGAGACCTCCCAGAGCTTGGGGGCCGCCCAGACTCTAGAGGTCGCTCTTGACCAGGGACCCTGTGCCGAGAGTTCCAACATATTCCCCGCAGACCGCCCATGTTTTGACCTGTATTTCGTTTCTTGACTATATCACTCCCCATCTTTGGTAGCTCACCCTTTTCGCTCCTCAGTGTCATGACTACAAAACCCTGTAGTCTTAGAAATTATACAAGGCCTGATTTTTTTTTTAAATTTATTACTATTACTATTTCTCACATACAAGTACATAAGAATTCAGTTTCGTATTATTTAACTTATCAGGATTAACTAAAATATCAAAAGTTCAATCATAGTTTAACTGTTGTCCAACATGAGTGTTTTTAATTAAAATTTAATTCTTTTATTACAAGTGATGTGGCTAATGTAGCTACAAGGGTAATTTCGATAAAATTAAAATATTAGTGCGCCCCGGCATCTCCAAGCCCGCCGAGTCGGCCCCGACCATCCCTGGTCGGCACTTCTTGACCCTGCGCCTCCAAGATTGCCGAGTTGGCCCTGACCATTCCTGGTCGGCCCTTCTCGGCCCCGGCATCTCCAAGCCCGCCGAGTCGGCCCCGACCATCCCTGGTCAGCCCTTCTCGGCCCCGGCGTCTCCAAGATCGCCGAGTCGGCCCCGACCATTCCTGGTCGGCCCTTCTCAGCCCCGGTGTTTCCAAGCCCGCCGAGTTGGCCACGACCATCCCTGGTCGGCCCTTCTCGGCCCCGGCGTCTCCAAGATCGCCGAGTCGGCCCCGACCATTCCTGGTCGGCCCTTCTCGGTCCCGGCGTCTCCAAGATCGCCGAGTCGGCCCCGACCCTTCCTGGTCGGCTCCTCTCGGCCCCGGCATCTCCAAGCCCGCCGAGTTAGCCCCGACCATCCTTGGTTAGCCCTTCTCGGCCCTGACGTCTCCAAGCCCGCCGAGTCGGCCCGACCATCCCTTCTCGGTCCTTCTCGGCCCCGACGTCTCCAAGATCGCCGAGTCGGCCCCGACCATTCCTGGTCGGCACTTCTCGGCTCCGGCATCTCCAAGATCGTCGAGTCATCCCCGACCATTCCTGGTCGGCCCTTCTCGACCCCGGCATCTTCAAGATCGCCGAGTCGGCCCCGACCCTTCTCGGCCCCGGCGTCTCCAAGCCCGCCGAGTCGGCCCGACCATCCCTGATCGGCCCTTCTCCCCTGGCGTCTCCAAGCCCGCCGAGTCCGCCCCGACCATCCCTGGTCGGCCCTTCTCGACACCGGCATCTCCAAGATCGCTGAGTCGGCCCCGACCATTCATGGTCGGCCCTTCTCGGCTCCGGCATCTCCAAGATCGCCGAGTCGGCCCCGACCATTCCCGGTCGGCCCTTCTCGGCCCTGGCATCTCCAAGATCGCCGAGTCGGCCCCGACCATCCTGGTCGGCCCTTCTCGTCCCTGGCATCTCCAAGCTCGTCGAGTCGGCCCCGACCATTCCTGGTCGGCCCCTCTCGGCCCCAGTGTCTCCAGCCTGTCGAGTCGGCCCCGACCATTCCTGGTCGGCCCCGACCATTCCTGGTCGGCCCTTCTCGGTCCCAACGTCTCCAAGCCCGTCGAGTCAGCCCGACCATCCTTGGTCGGCCCTTCTCGGCCCCGGCGTCTCTAAGCTCGTCGAGTCGGCCTCGACCATTCCTGGTCGGCCCCTCTCGACCTCGGCGTCTCCATGACCGCTGAGTCGGCCCCGGCCATTCATGGTCGGCCCCACCCCGGCACGTCCTAATCGGCGGGGTTGGCCCCGGCCACCCCCGGCCGACCCATATAAGCTTCGTCTCCTCCAGGAGAGTCGAGACCTCCCGGTTTCCTTCGAACATGCCGCAATACGGCCCTGGTAGCTCGGGACGCTACCTCTCTGACCCGCGCCACCTAACAACGCCAGATCCAACTACCCACTGGCCGCACTGCTGATGGGACTGAACCCAACTACCCGATAGCCCCGCTGGCTGATGGGACTTAGCCCACCAACCGCCGTTTTCTCCCTTTCCGATGAGACAGGACTCACCAACCAGCGCAGATTTACGTAACTCCCAAGAACTCCGCGGACATCCCTTCCTCACAGAATCCCACGTGATCATGCCAGGGTCAACCCCTATAAAAAGGTGAATCCACTCAACAAACAGGTATGTGCGATAACCCCAAAAAAATTGCTACCCTAAGTCCCAGAGAGGAATCCCTCCTCCCCGGGAGCACCTTTTCATCTAAAAAGAGCTCATTCGAGCTTCTCTTCTGCTGTGACCTCGATTGCTAATTTGGACATCGAAGGGTCCCACCGGAGAATCCTCTCCGGTCCTGAGACTTCTTTGCAGGCAACCTGGTGAAGCGAAGGTTGGAGAATCGGTCCGTTCCCGATGTTCAAGATCAATGATTGAGCGTCATCAACAAGCAACATAGTTGTCGGATGATTTAATTTATCGTTAACTACTTATGTCTCTCTCTAGTTGGCCCACAGAAATCATAACTGAGCAACTTAGCCTCTGATGCTATTTCTGTCACACCCCAACCTTTATTTGAATTGAGTGTATGACATGATCTTGCATAGCATGATAAGGTGTTGTCATGCACTTCACAATTTAAATCACAATTCAAAGAAGGATGGCAATATTCACTTCTGTAATATTTTTCATTCTAATGTATCATTTCTGTGGAGTAAAAAAGTAGCAGTTAATGGGGAAAAAAATAAACAGCTAGAGAGAGAGCGAGTCCAACTTCCAAGCCAACACGCTGACGACAAAGAGTTCAGAAAATTAAGCTGATGAATGGGAAATTAATGGTTAGAACTTGCCAGATTTGAGAAAAGACGCATGATGATACAATAGTTTGTCTTCTTCTGTTTAAATACAGGACATGAGATACTCAAGCACTTATTGGTTGCAATATAAAAATATCCTTAACTTGTTCTATTAAATTAATTTTCTTTTTCCCTTTCTTTGAAGGTTTTTTCTATCTTTTTCTGTTTTTCTATGAAATAACTAGGCCTTGAAGTTGGAAGATTCCAGCTGATTACTTCCTTGATCTATTTATTATAATAGTCTACCAGCAGCCAAACTTGCAGCCATTAGTCTACGTCCAACAAAACAGTCTTATTTGGCCGCAACGGCCGACCAAAAGTCGCTCTCTTGCCTTAATAGATGCTCTTTGTGATCTTAGGACAATCCATCTCCGCGAGGACGTGTGATGGTGATATTTTTATTAGATATGTCCTGCAGCCAATTAAGATACGACAGCCATAATATCTTGCAATCTGATAACTTAACTAGATGATCATTTGAAATGACTGGATTTGATTCTCAAATATTGAATGCGATGAGGATGGTGGATCCACATCAAGATAAGCAAAACCTGAAATCCTACAGGCATAACACTGGAGCTATTTGGAACCATTAAAAAGAACGGGTGAATAGTATCTTGAAATCAAAACCTCTGGCTATAAAATCTGATGATATTCATATCATAAGATTCCTTTGTGTCGAAAATAAATTAGCAATGCTCGAGTTTAATTTAAAAATTGTTAGGAAGAAAATTGTTTGGCAACATGGAAGAAATTTTAATGATTTATTTGGAAACTATTAAAATTCTCTGTAAATCAGGTTCCTCCATCCATTTCATGCAATATGGAACTGAAGCTGCTGCACTAACTGGGACATCTTATCTACCAATCACTCTTCTCCTCAGTAGAAAAGTCTCTGATGCAAAGAGCCAATGGGAGCAGAAGCAGGAGTTGCTTTCAGGTGGCTCAATTAAACTTTATCCTATATATTTAAATCACTAGACTTTTTACTGCAATCAGCCACCTCTACTACATGTGGGCCACCATCGGTGGCTCGCAGTAGAAAAGAGCATGGAACGGTGCCACATGATAGTGAAAACAGCTCAATGCCATGGCCTAAATGTCAATCCTGATGCCCGCCTGCCATACCACTGTCCCATCATGTGTGTGCTTTCCCGATGGAACCTGTCATCTGTCCCTCTTACCAAGCTTATGAGCACATGGTCAGCAAGCCATGATAAAGAGAAGGCCTCAAGAACATGGCAAATAAAATTGGGTAAGATCTCTCATAAGAAATTCAACTATATAAATTCTTCATGCTACTGAATTGGTGAATGCTGTGCCTTCTGAGATGTTAGATTTATAAGTGATGTTGGGGGCGCAAAAAACTAGCTCAATATTGATCATGCCGAGAAGGTGATGGTAGGATACATCATTATGATGAATGATGAGAATAATAAAAAATAAAATCATCAACAAATCCAACTATAAGAATTAAGATATTCATTTTGAGTTAATTTGCAAAGGTTTCTCAAATAATTCAATTATAAGAATAATAATTTAAACATTATTGTAAATCAAATTTGATGGACCAAATTCAAATTTAATCCAGCTCAAATTGCACCCCTATACCTTACTGAACAATGGACTATATATATATATATATATATATATATATATATATATATATATATATATATATATATATATATATATATAGTAATTTGAAGCTTTTCTTTTATTATAGGTATGTTATATGTTTGATGATGAAACATTATAGGTTAATCATACCATGAGTTAAGTGCGTTATTGTAATGAATCTATATTTTAGTATAAGTGATGCATTTGTATTTCTGCATACAAGTAACCATCTTCTCATTTGCTAGGAGATATGTGCATACTATACTAACTTATTGAATGTGGGTCGCCTACCAACTTTTTGGAGTCATTCTTACTCTTTTAATTGCATTGTTGGTTGCACCAATGTAGACCTAATCAACACGTGCCGCCCGCCCAGAGGCTGAAAAATCCTGTCTCATAACGCGTGTCAACGTATTTTTTTTTTTCAAAAAAAAAAAAAAGCACCGTTAGCGACCAATGTGTGGAGCGCTGATGAGGAGTGAGGACTAGCGAGAGCGACATGGAAATTTTTTATTTGAACGAAAGACTGTAGCTTTTGATGGGTAGGGCTCGGTTTAGGGGAGAGACTCCATTATTTACGATGACTAAGATATTATTTTACTATATAAATTGTGCATGATCCACGCATGAGATCTTGTTTTGGATTAATAAAATATATTATAGTGATTAACCATCAAAGCATGAACGACGCATGTATTCGTTTATGGTCAAGGAGTTTTCATGATCACCAAATTATGGCTCTAGCTAGTTTGCTAGTAAAGTCATATTAATATTAGAATCTAGAAATTTTTCTTTTTCTTGTCAGAGTTGAGAGGCTTTGAAGTGCTGGATGGTTAAGCCATATATGAACATTGTAATCAACACTCCTCATCCATGGGACATGGATGACAGCCACTGAACATAATATAATAGTGCTGTGAATAGTTTGGAGCTTAACAAATAGTTCTATTACCGAGTATGATTAACATTATTACAAACACCCTACTATATCTCAAGATGGCATGATAACAGGAGGAAAAAAAAAAAAGAAGAGGGGATCGAGTTTTATGCCAATATTCAATTCCTCTAATATCTCAGACTCATCTTTAACCATTTTGGCAAGAGATTTGCTTTAAATTTTAAAGAAATGGATTGGTCTAGCTCCTTTTTGTCTGATCCCACGTAAGTCTATAATGTTTAGCAGCTGTCAATTATACTGTAGAGCTATTTGACTTACCTTATAATCTTATAATATGAATATGTATTTTTTAATAAAAAAATTTGTATTAATTTATTTGCCACAAAAAGATGTGTTTATTCTTATTCTATAAATATTACGATTAATACAACCGTATATTTTCATTGCTCATAGAGAAGAGGGAAACTCTCTCTCTCTTAATATACATATAAAATCTTAATTAAATCTTAAAGAAAAAAAAGTCATGAATCCTTTGAAAAAAAAGTATAATTTATATGGTATTGTTGATGTGGAATTCTATTCTTCAGCTTGAGAACGACGCACATCAAGATCCGGATGACGATCTTCCATCCGATTGAACCTGCAAGACAATCTTCACGTAGGAAGCGTTGGGAGTGGTTCCTGCGGAAGACCCT
Source organism: Calamus simplicifolius (assembly GCA_900491605.1). Taxonomy (NCBI): domain Eukaryota; kingdom Viridiplantae; phylum Streptophyta; class Magnoliopsida; order Arecales; family Arecaceae; genus Calamus; species Calamus simplicifolius. The sequence continues at coordinate 497,369 of UESW01004733.1, read as the reverse complement.
CTGATGCCCAAGTCAGTGATGGTTTTTCAGTAACAGATGAGAGGAGAAGGCTTCAGCAGAAGGATCTCTCAAGGATGGCCTCACAAGAGCTATGAACTCTGTTAGAGTTCTTAGAATTAGTTTTCGCATTCCTGAAGGGATCTTAGGACGTAGTATTATAAACTGCTGGAATGATGGCGGGTTATTATCTGATATCTTGAGCGCATTTTAGGAAGTTAAGAGCCGATATGATTCGAATTTGATTAGTTACAGGACCGTTAGGATTCGAATCTTGGCGGTTAAGAGGATCGATGGCGGATTGGTGCTCCATAATTTAGTTATTCATAGGCGTTGTTAATATGTCTTGAATTTATATATCGGGCCTGGTTTTTTGACCCGACCCGATATACTTGTTGGGCCCGGACCAAACCGGTCCGCTAGGGTTTTATTTTATGGAAGTATTTTTTGGGGCGTATATATATATACGTGTGAAACTTCTGTAACCCTAACCTTCTCCTCCTTTTTGATAATGGAACTTTGTTTGCCTTGCCCGTGGATGTAGATCACCATGATCGAACCACGTAAATTCTTGGTGTTCCTTTGTTTGTTTATTGCTTTGATTTGTTTATTGATCTGATTTCCGCAACAAACTGGTATCAGAGCCATGGTTTGAAAAATTTTGTTGAAAAAAAAGGGGATAAAACCTAACCCTATTTTTTTTGGTTTTTGTCTTCGTCTGCCTACTCTGTTTTTTCTTCCGACGGCTCTGTTTTCTTCCGACGTCTCTATGGCTTTTGGAGGGATCTGAGGAGTCCCATACCTCGGTGCCGTTCTTGTATGGCTTTTGGTTCCGTTGCAGCCCTAGCTGCTGCAACTTGACGAGGACGAGCAATCCGCCCATTCTCTCCCGACCGAACCTCTCCTTCTTGGCCGTCTCTTCCTACCGTTTCGATTCCGCGCGCTGTCCGTCCTTCTCTCTCAGTGGCGAAGTCGCGAAGGCGCTCTTCTTTCCTCCCCGAATCCAGCAGAGGACGTTTGTAGGCCGCGACAGAAGAAGACGGCTCTGGTGCGGCGACTTGGAGGGGCGATCGACGGGGGTAATGCCCGTGTAATCGAAGGAGCAAGACGGAGAGGGGTTCGGGGATCTGACCTTTCCCACGGTTTTGAGGAAGGGATCGCCTGGGGTGCACCTGGGATGAGGCGGCTGCCGGTGTCCTCGTGAGCAGCGTCACCGAACTTGGGCCAGGAGCGGCGCTCGAGGGCGCGCTTACTGAGGCGGGCGCGGGCGAGCTTGCGAACACGAGTGGTGTGGTGACCTTGACCTTGTTGCCCTCGTCGTCGAAGCGGTACTCGATCGTCTTCTTGATCCCGTTCTCGTCAGGGCCCAGCACCACCAGCGGCGGCAGCAGGAAGTCGAGGGAGTCCGGATCTTCTCTGACGGTCTTCTTCGACTCGTCCGCACCTCGTCCGCGCTACCGTCGTCTTTGGAGGGGATCTGTCAGGCGATGTGAAGTCGGTGAGCATCGGCAAAGAAGATCTCCTTGGCCGGAGGAAGTTGGTGGACAATTGAAGTTGAAATTCCAACTGTTTTAGGACTCCACTCTCTCAGATCGAGAGCAGCATAACTATCTCGTTGTGGCCCTTGGCAGCGGCGAAGTGGAGGGGGGAGTTGAGGCCGCAGAATGTGGAGTACTTGGCGAGGCCAGGGTTGAACTCGAGCAGCATCTGGGCCTCCACCAGATCGCCGTCCCTCGCCGCCGAGACCAGCCGTTCGCCAGAGGCGGAGCACCCTAGCAAATTCCCATCGCCAATCGGACCTGCTCGGCCTCGGCGGTGTAATTAGCAGCGGGATACCAAGGACCTCTTCTTCTTCTTCAATCAAAATAGAAAGATCGTTTCGTTCTTAGAAATTTTGGGATGTCATCTTTGAAGTTTCAGATTGCACCATTTGATGGACAGAACAACTTCGGATTATGGAGAATAAAGATGAAGGCTTTATTGAAGCGAGAGGGTTCTATTAGGGCTCTGGATAATAATTATACAGATGACATGACCACGGCTGAGATTGAAGAGATGGATGAGAAGGCGCATAGTGCGATCCAGTTGTCTCTAGAAGACAATGTTTTGCGAGAAGTCGTAGATGAGGAAACAGCGGCCGGTCTTTGGAAGAAACTGGAAAGTCTCTACATGAAGAAATCTTTAACATCGAGACTTTATTTGAAGCAGCATCTTTATACCCTAAAGATGCGAGAAGGTACGCCTATTAAGGAACACTTGAATGAGTTTAATAAGATTGTTATGGATATGAAAAATCTAGATATTAAACTCGAGGAAGAAGATCAAGCTTTGATTGTGTTATGCTCATTGCCTGCCTCATACGAAAATTTTGTGAACTCGATGCTTTATGGACGTGAATCCATAACTCTAGAGGATGTTAAAGCATCCTTGAATTCTGCAGAATTGAGAACAAAATTGAATGGAAATACTAGTGGAGACAGGGCAGATGGTTTATTCGTGAGAGGTAGGGCAAAGAAGAAGGATAAAGCTTTTAGAAAGAAATCTGTTGGTCGTTCAAAATCTAGGCCACCTAGAGATACGACGAACATTGAGTGCTACTATTGTCACAAGAAAGGACATTATAAGTCAGATTGTCCTGTGCTCAAGAGAAAGGATAAGCAACGTAGTCAACGCCAAGATGCCGCGAATGTTGCTGAGAAAGATGAGTCTAGTGTGTCAAACAGAGTTCTTACGACATGCTCTGTTGTTAGTCTTTCAAACGATGTTTGGATAATGGATACAGGAGCATCATATTACATGTGCCCAAATAGGAATGGTTCACCACATACGAACCATTGAATGGTGAATCAGTTTTTATGGGAAATGATACAGTATGCAAAATTGTGGGAATTGGTACTGTTCAGATTAAGTGCCATGACAAAGTTGTGAGAACCTTGACTGAAGTTAGGCACATACCAGACTTAAAGAGAAACCTTATTTCTTTGAGCTGTTTGGATTCCATTGGGTGTATGTACTCAGGTGGAGGTGGAGCTCTAAAAGTCACCAAAGGCAATCTAGTTGTGATGAGAGGAAACAAGGTGAATCACTTGTATCATCTACAGGGTAGCACAGTTATGGGTTCTTCAATTGGCACAGCAAATTCTGTTTCTGCTGATGATAGAATAAAATTGTGGCATATGCGTTTGGGCCATATGAGTGAGCGTGGCATGACAGTTTTGAGTAAACGTGGTTTACTATGTGGTGAGCGGACAACCTCACTAGATTTCTGTGAGCACTGTGTTCTTGGTAAGCAGTGCAAGGTCAGTTTTAGTACAGGCACACATTCAACGAAGGGTACACTCGACTACATACATTCTGATTTATGGGGATCGGCACAGGTTCCATCTAAGGGTGGTGCTCTTTACTTTGTGACATTTATTGACGATTATTCCAGAAAAGTTTGGGTTTATTTTCTGAAAAGAAAAAGTGAAGTGTTTGAAACCTTCAAGAAGTGGAAAGCCCTTGTTGAGAATCAGACAGGGAAGAAGATCAAACGTCTGAGAACCGATAATGGTCTTGAGTTCTGTGGTGGTGATTTTAATAAATTCTGTGCAGATGCAGGTATCGTTAGACACCGTTCAGTCAGGTACACTCCACAGCAAAATGGAGTGGCAGAAAGGATGAACAGAACTCTATTGGAGAGGGCAAGATGCATGCTCTCTAATGCTGGCATGGAAAAGGCTTTTTGGGCTGAAGCAGTCAACACGTCTTGCTATCTGGTTAATCGCTCTCCTTCAACAGCAATTGAATGCAAGACTCCTTTTGAGATGTGGTCAGGTAAGCCTTGTGATTATTCAAATCTAAAGGTTTTTGGATGCCCTGCTTACTATCATGTTAAGGATGGTAAACTTGAACCTAGAGCAAAGAAGTGTATCTTTGTTGGTTATGCTGATGGCGTGAAGGGTTATCGTCTGTGGTGCATAGAACCTAATTCACCTAAATTCATTATTAGTAGGGATGTTACTTTTAATGAAAAGTTTATGCTAGATCAAAGGAATGCTGTTGATGAGTCTGCAGGAAAACATGAGAGTGATACAAATGAGGTGGAGGTTCAGGTCGAGCTTCGAAAAAAGGACTCTCAAATGATTTGAGCGAGCAAATTGTTACTATTGATTCTAGTTCAGATGAGGAAGCTCAAGATGAGGTGGAGCAGCCATACTCTATTGCTACTGGCAGAGAAAGGAGGGAGATTCGAGCCCCTCAAAAATATGGGTTTTCTGATCTGGTGGCTTATGCCCTTACGACAGCAGAAGATATGGGTATTCAGGAACCATCTACTTATACTGAAGTTGTTACTTGTTCAGAATCAGAAAAGTGGACTGCTGCTATGGCTGAAGAACTGGAATCACTTCACAAGAACCAGACTTGGGACTTGGTGCCATTGCCTAAAGGAAAAAGAGCCATTGGGTGTAAATGGGTCTTTAAGAAAAAGGAAGGTATTCTAGGCGTTGAAACTAGTAGATGCAAGGCAAGACTTGTAGCTAAAGGCTACAATCAGAGGGAGGGAATTGATTATGATGAAGTGTTCTCTCCTGTTGTGAAACACACTTCTATTCGTGTGTTGCTGGCTATAGTTGCTCAATTTGACTTAGAGCTTGAGCAACTCGATGTGAAGACAGCCTTTTTGCATGGTGAGCTTGAGGAGACTATTTATATGGCCCAGCCTGAGGGCTATTATGTAGAAGGCAAGGAAGATCATGTATGTCGATTGAAGAAATTATTGTATGGTTTGAAGCAGTCTCCAAGACAGTGGTATAAAAGATTCGACAGTTTTATGATACGGAGCGGTTATCATAGGAGCAGCTATGATAGTTGTGTGTACTTCAGGAAGGTGTCAGATAAATCCTTTGTCTATCTCCTTTATACATGGATGACATGCTCATTGCTGCAAAGAACATGACAGATGTGTTGTTCTTGAAGAAATGTCTCAGTAAGGAGTTTGAAATGAAAGATCTTGGTCCTGCCAAGAAGATCTTAGGAATGGAGATTCAGAGAGACAGAAAAGCAGGTAAGTTATATCTCTCACAGAGGAGATATATTGAGAAGGTACTTGAGAAGTTTGGGATGCAAAACTCTAAGCCTGTCAGTACACCTTTAGCATCACATTTTAGACTCTCAGCTATACATTCACCTCAGTCAGAGGTCGAGGAGGCTGCAATGTCTTCTGTCCCATACTCCAGTGCAGTTGGTAGCTTGATGTATGCTATGGTATGCACTCGTCCCGACATTGCGCAGGCAGTTAGTGTGGTGAGCAGATATATGGCACATCCTGGAAAGGTCCATTGGCAGGCAGTGAAATGGATACTTAGGTATCTTAGAGGCTCCACAAAATTGGGCCTAATGTTTGATAGAAATAGTTCTAACTGTACTTCTGTTGTGGGATTTGTGGATTATGATTATGCTGGGGATATTGATAAGAGAAGATCTTTGACTGGCTATCTTTTCACATTATCTGGCTCGGCTATAAGTTGGAGATCAACCTTACAGTCGACAGTTGCTTTGTCTACAACAGAGGCAGAGTATATGGCAGCAGCAGAAGCAGTAAAAGAAGCTATTTGGTTACGAAATCTTGTTCAAGAACTTGGGCTCAAGCAGGAAGACAATTAGTTGTCTTTTGTGACAATCAGAGTGCTATTTGCTTGATTAAAAATCAAGCATATCATGAGAGGACTAAGCACATTGATATCAAGTATCATTTTATTCGAGAGGCATTTACTGAGAGAAATATTACAGTAATGAAAATAGATACTGCTGACAATCCTGCTGATATGCTGACCAAGATAGTTCCCGCCAACAAGTTTAAGCATTGCTTGGACTTGATTGGCATGCTTGTTTGAGGTTTGCTCCTTCTGGGGCTTGGTGGCGAGGTGAATGAAAGCTCTATTTTTGTGTTTCCTGAAGTGGATATGTTTTTCGCTGCATCCCTTGTTTCCTACACCGAGTTAGCTCACGTAGGCTTAGGGATGCTGAGAGAACATGTTCGACTTCTAGTTTGTTAAATTCAAGCCAAGGTGGAGATTTGTTAAATATGTCTTGAATTTTATATATCGGACCCGGTTTTTTGACCTGACCCGATATACTTGTTGGGCCCGGACCAAACCGGTCCGCTAGGGTTTTATTTTATGAAGTATTTTTTGGGGCGTATATATATACGTGTGAAACTTCTGTAACCCTAACCTTCTCCTCCTTTTGATAATGGAACTTTGTTTGCCTTGCCCGTGGATGTAGATCACCATGATCGAACCACGTAAATTCTTGGTGTTCCTTTGTTTGTTTATTGCTTTGATTTGTTTATTGATCTGATTTCCGCAATAGGCGTTAGGTCATATTTAGTCTCCATTTCCGTATTGGGAGCCGATGTGATTGGAATCTCGCCAGCTGATCGGGGATTTGAAATTTCATTGATTAGGATCAGAGGGTCATATTGGGCTCCACATCCCCGTTTTAGGAAGATTGTTATGAGATTGGAGCGGTCCATCTTCCGCAATCCTCGGCGGAGCTCAAGGCGATGAAGGTGCTTGAGTCGAAAAGAAGAGTTCCTCGGTCCTATCGAGGTATGTAGATAGCTTGGTTCTGCCGAGGTATGGAGATGGCTCGGTCCTGCTGAGGCACAAAGGTAGCTCGGTTCTGCTGAGGTATGGAGACAGCTTAATTCTATCGAAGTACAAAAGTAGCTCAATCATATTTTATCCTTTTCTGGATGTAGCTGTTAGTGGATTAAAAGTCAAAAATACTCTTTTCTTTTTGCTACATATACTAATACTGATGCGGCAATGATTTTACTCTACATCAGTATTATCATATGGACATATACTCATCATACTGAGGATAGTAATTATATTTTAAATTTATAAAATCTAATTCAAGCCGTCATGCCAGAGACAATTTGATAGCTTTTGCTTAATTGAACCTGCAATGGATTCCTTCAGGTGATACACCGTTGCGGTAGTACTAAGCCTTGGCGCCATCATAAATCTTGGCTTCCATATATTTCAAGTAAAGGACACTCATTAACGTGGGGATTCACTATGTTTCCTTGTTATCCAACTGTAATCCCCTGGATTTCTCAGCTGCTCGTGAAAGTTGTCACGAAATCGTGATGATAGACTCTAAATATTTGAATTTCAAATATCTCTAACTAACAGAGTCCCTTGATTTGAGGACTTTGCATCGCCTTTAAAGGATCACCGAACCTCCTTCCCATCATCCGCGAACACCTCCTTCCCATCATCATCGTGCACGCATCTGCTCCTGGTAAGTCCTCTATCTATGCTGAGAGGGAGAGAGAGAAAGTTAGAGAGAGAAAGTTAAAGAGAGATAGGGAGGAGCCGGTTACAGAAAACCCCGGTCCCTTCCCTGTGTCAACACGGGTTCAGGCCCGGCGCGTGCCCGCCGCCTCGTCGGGCCTGAGCCCTGGCCGATAGCCCCACCGGCACAGGGGGCGGCGTCCGGTGGGGTGCCGAAGGAGAGAGAGAGAAGAGAGCTGAGACGGGAGAGAGAAGCCAGCTGGGAAGATGGATTGCCGGCGGTCCGATCCTTGGTTCGGGCCCGGTGGCGTGCTCGTCGCTTCGCCGGGCCTGAGCCTTGGTCGGCGACCTCCACCGGCGACGGGCGTGCGTCTGTTGGAGATCCGGCCGGCCATGGTGGCCGGCCGTGCCATCGGCACGCCTCCTGGCCACGGTAGACAGTGAGAGAGAAAGAGAAGAAGAAAGAGGAAATTGGTGAGAGAGAGAAGGAGGGAAGGCCGCGGTCGGCTCTGGTCCGACCAACGGTGGTCGGACCGATGCCAATTTGGTCGGAATTGACGCCGGCACCATGAAGGACGTGCGGAAGACGAAAGAGAGAAGAGAGAATGTGAGAGAAATTGATGAGAGAGAGAGGGGGGAAGAGGTCGGCCCGGCGGCGGTCGGCCCCGGTCCAGCCAATGGCGGCCGGGCCACCTCCAATATTGCCGGCGGCAGCCCTAGCCGCCGGCACGGCTCTCGGCTCCTCTGTTTCAAAGAAACAGAGGAGCTGGGTGATACAGATTGATGGGCCGTTTGGGCCGTCCAGTCTTTGGGCCCTATTGGGCCGTTTCTGGAGCCTTATTTGAACGGCGTTTTGGGTCCTGTATCGGGCCGAGAATGACAAAGTAAATATATGGCCCGAATCAGGATTGATTCTAGTTTCTGGGGATAATTTTGTTTCCCTATTTGGGTGTATACATTGAGAATATTCGAGGCCAAAGTTGGGCTCGTGAAGTGGCTTGGGTAGAGTTTAAGAATCATTTTATAATTCAGATTTTAGAAATTTAATATTGAAAAATGATACTGTAGGTTCCCAGGTGTCCAATTAGCTGGGTCATCAATTGGAATTTGCGTACTGTGGTAAGTAAGTCAAGTATTATAATTTTATAAATTAAATAATTTGTAAACTATAAACTTACAGTTAAATGTGATTATGTAATCTTGCAAAATTATGTTGTTACTATCGAGATGATAATATGCAATTATGATAATGATAGTAAAGATTTATGTGTCGCCGCGGTTCTCATATGATAGATTATGATATGATAGATTATCACATGACAGATGACAGAATACTGGTACCAGGACCCTTCCTCTTAGGGAACATTTAAGAGTGATACACAGATGAGTGTTGTAGGGCCGTGGGACACATAAAGAAAAATAATGATAGTATAAACAATGTTTTATTTACATCACATATATTCTAGTAATTATTATTGAATTAAGTTTCAAATTATTTGATCTGATGACATGAACCTGCTGATAGCATAATAAATAAAAATTTAAAATTATATTAGGCTTACTTATTGAGTGTGAGCTCATAGAATTCTCACAATGTTTTCAGAGCCTCAAGAATAAAGAAGGATAATTGGGATAGACGGAGCTTCTATTAAATAAACTTAGTTCCATTATTTTGATTTAGTTCAGATTCGTTTTGTGTGTAGGGCGGGTAGCCCAAGACTGATAATTATGATTTATAATAAATCATGGATTTAAATTTTTGCTTTATATTGATTTATGTGATGAGGTTCGAGACGCCTTGCATGCCTGGCATGCGGCGGGTTGTCACCCTAGCTCGAATTTTGGAACTGGGGCGTGACAGCTTTAGTGGTATCAGATCCAGGTTATGACATTAGGGACATATACATGATGACACCTTAGGCAAAATACTCGAATGACATTGAGACAATTATAAATTTAAGAGAATTTCAAATATTATGCTTTGAAAGCCTAACAATTAATGTTTACAATGATATTAATTATAACTAATTTATCAGGAGAAAAGAATGGCACGTCGCACTAGAAGTCGACAAAATGATGAGAGTTCCCAGGTTGGTAATGCTGGCCAACCTGGAGGTCTGAAAGCCACCAAAGATACTGCCCCTGCCAATTCAGTCGGGACTGATCAGCAGCAACTCCAGACCGAGATGCTTCAGGTTCTCTCGGGTATGGCGCAGTCGATGCGGGACTTGTAGCATCAGATTATGCAGGCCTTGTCCACTCAGCCTGCTCACACTACCCCACAGACACAACCTGCCCCTTCTGTTCCACAGACTCAGCCCGACTCTACTGCTCCACAGACCCAGCCTACTCCATCTCAATCCTGGATAGGGGTTGGTCGCAGCTTTGTAGACTTCAAGAAGTTTGCCCCTGCCCCTTTCTCTGGATCCACCAACCCTGTTGATGCTGAGCGATGGGTGCGAGACATAGAGAGGCTTTTATGGCCCATGGTAGTCAGGATATGGAGCGGATCAGATTGCCACCTACCTTCTCCAGGGAGAAGCCTATGATTGGTGGTTAGTTGAGGAGCAGTGTCGGAATAGATAGATTATTTTTTAGGGAGAGTTTAGAGAGATATTCTTCGATGAATACTTCCCCAAGAGTGTACAGAGACAGATGGAATCAGAATTTATTAAATTGAAGCAAAAGGATCTTTTTGTGGCCCAGTATGAAGCCGAATTCACCAGGTTGGCCCATTTTGCTCCAAATATTATGACCAATGAAATGGCCAAGGTCACTAGATTCAGTGAGGTACCGCGACCCAGACTGAGGCAAGCGGTTAATGCATTTGAGCTCATCACTTACAGTGCTGTGGTGAATAAGGCCTTGGTGATTGAGAGGGACATGAATGTTATTCAAAAGGATTGGGAGCTACGGAAGAAGAGAAAAGGGCCTACTTCTGGCCAATCCTCTACTCGGGCCAAGAAGAAGGGTGCACAACAGGCTCCAGCTGAACCACAGAATAAGGAGACTCGTTGCATTCATTGTGGTAACTCCCACCCTGGAAAGCCTTGCCGCATAGTGACTAGTGCCTGCTTTGTCTATGGGAAAACTAATCACAAGATTGCTACCTGTCCCTTTCAGAAGGATCAATAGCCTTCTTCAAGTCAAGGAATGAGCCAACAGTATCAACATCAGCCACCGAGGACCCAGGGAAGGGTCTTCTGTTGGGAATTGTATCCTAAAGCCAATCATTTGATGATTGTGCTAATATAAATTGTATATAAATTGATATATTAATAAAAGTTATTTGGTAGTTCGACCGCTACACTTCCCTCACAGTGCCAAGAGTGCAGATCTTGATGGAGATCGAGCGGCAAATTCCTTAGCCTTCCCCTCTCCAAGGCATCGGAGGGACCTGACCAAGTACTGCCGCTTCCATCGAAATTATGGGCACGATACTAAGGACTGTTGGCAGCTCAAGAACGAGATCGAGTGATTAATCCAGTGGGGCAGACTGGACCGGTTCAGGGGTCCCCCTGAGCCGAACAATGAGGAGAATTGCCAATCCGAGCCTCGCCAGCTTCCTCCACCATATCCCCCGGTCCTCGGCAATGTCAATGTGATAGCAGCGGCTGAATCCCCATCTTCTTGGTCAAGCGAGGAGGAAAACTCGCCAAAGAAAGCTCGAGTTGATGAGCTCATGTTCTCTGATGAAGACCTTCGGAAGGTACAGTACCCCCATGATGATGCCTTGGTTGTATCTTGAACATGAACAATTATGATGTACACCGTATCTTGATTGATAGTGGAAGCTCTGTTAATGTTTTGTACTTTGATGCCTTTGTGAGATTGAAATTCTGGGAAGAAAGCCTTCAACCCGTGGAGTCCACCTAGTGGGCTTTCGAAGCTGCAAAAATTCATTCTCCAACTTGGGTGCGCTTCTGGCTCCTGATCCGGACACCGATCAAGGCATTCTGCCGAAGCTCAAGTGGAGCCGCTTGTTGAAAGGCTGATGGAGGTCGAGGTGCCTCCCGCTGCGGGTCTCTCTCTCGCGGTCCCCGGGGACGTCGTGAAAGAGATTAAAGTTCAGGTCGAGTCTATCAAAGATGAAGCAATAGTCAAAGAGGAAGAGGAGGAAGAAGAAGAATCATTGAATGAAGGGGATGCTCGGGCCGAGGTTCCCTCAGCCGGGGCCGAAGCATCCGAGGCCCTGCATGCTAAAGTTTTGATGGAGGAAGCCGAGCGGATGGCGGTTCCTTAGGCTGGAGTCCCTCAAGCCAGTTCTTCGACTATGAGTTCTCTTGTCCACAGCCCAGAGGTGGATGACATGCTCACTGCCTTGATAAGGTTTGTTTTGCGCGCGGGAAGAAGTTCCTCAACGGACGAGCCTGCAGTCGGGGATATCATTGATGCGGCTTTCGGTTGGCTCGGGGCGCTGAAGGATATTTATCTTCTTCCCGAAATTAGTAACGCTACTCTTATGAAGATTGCTTCGAATTATGCCTCCCGGGTAAGTTATTGTATCGAGGTTGTAATTCCTGATTGGTCAGTTTGGTCGTGGTTTCTTACTTGTGTTTTTCTTGCAGAATGCCTTGATTACAAGGGCACTGAATTGGTGCTTAAATTTGGCCACTGGGGCTTGCGCTCAGGCCAGGAAGGAGGCGGCCGACCTTCAGACGAGGGTGGATTCAACCAGCCGGCTTTCCAGGGCCTTGGCGTCCATTAAGGCAGACTTTGAGAAGATGGGCGAGTCTTACTGAATTACAGCCGAGAGGGCCTCTCAGCTCGAGGCTCAAGTCAGAGAGCTCCAGGGTTTCTGTGAACAATCAGACAAGGCTTTCCTGGAGTTATCCCAAATTAAGGCTAAGCATACCAACGAAGTTAAGGCCATGCAGCAGTATTTCGACAAAAGGTGGGACCAGCTGAAGGTTAGTCATGCTGAGGAGAAGAATAGTTGGGGCAGGAGGCTCGAGGAGGAGCACAGGTGCCGGCGGCAGCGGGATTAGCTTGCCGGTCTAAATAAGGAACTGCCGATATGGAAAATCGGCTGAAATGGCAACATGAGCAGATTGCTAGGCTTACAGCTGATCTCGATCAATCTCGACGGGAAATCAGGGACAAGTAGTCCCAAATTAATGACCTCAAAGAGGGTCTCCAACAGAATAAATTGGCCAAATTCGATTGCCGTTGAACGATGTCATTTTCTAAAGGGGATTTCCTAGGCCTGCCCATATCTCAAGGACCTACGGCCAATTTCCTGCATTTAAGGCTCTTGATTCGAGATCAGAAGAAATCTTTTGCCTTTCGTCACAGCTTGGGAGGCATGCTCGGCGTGCTTCGGAATGCGCTCCTTTCTTTTGCCCTATCACGTGGTGGCGTGGCAAGGGTGTTTCAAATTCCGGAGCTTTCTTCTTTAATGACTGCCCTCGGCTTGCTTGCCTATAAAATGAGGAGAGCGGGCCGTGTTAGGCTATCTCCCAAGGCCTTCTCTTTCTGTGAGTCGTAAGGGCTTCCATGGCGCTTGTTTCATCGAGAATGGGGAGATTGAGCTTCCCTTTTGAAAGCTGGTTCATCCCGGATAACTGGGGTGATGGAGAAGCTGCTAAAGAGCAGGCAGTCCTCAAGGGAGGAGTCTCGGAGGTCATATGGAGAGTGCACGGGATGCTCACAGAGGTCATATGGGAAGCACACGTACACTCTTCATGTGTGTCCTTTGTCACTTGCCATGGGAACCATGGGAAATGCAAAGCATACGTACTCCCCATGGTAGATATGGAGTTCACCTCCTTCCCCAATTTGGATTCCTCAGTTCATCCACTTGAAGAATCTTTTTCCATGTGAAGAGGGAGGAGGGTGGTGTTGGTCTGCTAGTTCTCTGCCTATGTTGTTGGGTAGTGGCTAGCAGCCCAGCATCCCACTTGGGGGATGCTTCATTGGCATAAGCATCCACAGGTCTTTGACTTGGTTATGATCCCCCAACGTGTCCGTCTGAGGGATCCGTGGATGGCCTACTTTGTTCTTTGGCATTAACCAATGGCTCAACAGAGTTTTTTGGTTTCTCTGATTTCTGGGGTCAGATGCAGAGACATCGTTATCGATTGAAACTGCTCAGTCGAGCTTTTATCTTATTTATATTTTCTGTACTATGATGCACTTGTAATGCCTCTTAGGAGATTGTAATTCTTTTATTAATAAAGAAAGTTCCTACTCTTTCTTCTTCTAACATATGTTTCTTTTTTCGATGTGATTGTGTTGAGAGTTGCTACTCTCATTTTATGCTTTTTGAACCGTAGCATAATCTATAAGTCCAGCAGTGCTTTTGCTACTTTGTTTTTGTTAACATGATATTCAGTCCTCTGTGGAGGAAGCGTTCATCTCTGTTTAGGTCAGAGGGAGACCTGGGTGGCCCTGTGAACTCATGTGGTAAACATAATCTTATTTAAGGGATGAAGTAGGTATTTATTTGAAAAGGAATAACTTGCATAATCTTGCTGGTGAGCGAAGAAAGGTTACTTACCTCTGCCAAAGCATGATAGGACGCCTTAGTCATGTCAGAGTGTTTGAGGAATCACTCGATCAGGCCGAAGCTTTAGAACTATATCACTTGGTTTGGCCGAGGCTTCGGGGATAATTCAGAAATATATCACTCGGTTTGGCCGAGGCTTCAGGAATATATCACTCGGTTTGACCAAGGCTTCAGAAATATATCATTCGGTTTGGTCGAAGCTTTAGGATTATATTTTACTTGGCGCTGCCAAGGTATGGAGACCGTCACTCGGCTTGGCCGAGGCTTCAAGATTATATTTTACTTGGCGCTGCCAAGGTACAAGCTCTCTCGGCCTGGCTGAGGCTTGTCAAATATATTTTACTTGGTGCAGCCAAGGTACGGAGATCGCTCAGCCCGACCGAGGATTTAAGATTATATTTTACTTAGCACTGCCAAGGTATGGAGATCGTCACTCGTCTTGGCCAAGGCTTCAAGATTATATTTTACTTAGCGCTGCCAAGGTACGAAGCTCTCTCGGCCTGACTGAGGCTTGTCAAATATATTTTACTTGGCGCGGCCAAGGTACGGAGATCGCTCGGTCTGGCTGAGGATTTAAGATTATATTTTACTTGGCGCTGCCAAGGTACGGAGACCGTCACTCGGCTTGGCTGAGGCTTCAAGATTATATTTTACTTAGCGCTGCCAAGGTACGAAGCTCTCTCGGCCCGACCGAGGTTTGTCAAATCTATTTTACTTGGCGTGGCCAAGGTATGGAGATCGTTCGGCCCGGCCAAGGATTTAAGATTATATTTTACTTGGCGCTGCCAAGGTGCGAAGACCGTCACTCAGCTTGGCCGAGGCTTCAAGATTATATTTTACTTAGCGCTGCCAAAGTACGAAGCTCTCTCGGCTCGGCCAAGGTTTATCAAATATATTTTACTTAGCACGGCTAAGGTACGAAGATCGCTCAGCTCGGTTGAGGATTTAAGATTATATTTTACTTGGCACTGCCAAGGTACAGAGACCGTCACTCGGCTTGACCGAGGCTTCAAGATTATATTTTACTTGGCACTACCAAGGTACGAAGCTCTCTCGGCCCGATCGAGGTTTGTCAAATATATTTTACTTGGCGTGGCCAAGGTACGGAGATCGCTTGGCCCGGCCAAGGATTTATAAACCTGCTTCTCATTGTAGCTTTCAAGGAGAGTTATAAGAATTTTGTGAGTCTTTGAGAATTAAATTTAATTCAATGAACAAAATGAGTTTAGTAAGAGTGTACTTTCACTGATGATATGCATGGAGATTATCCGAGTTCCATGTCCGAGGAATAGATTTTCCATCCAAATCTTGGAGTTTGTAGGTACCGGGTCTGATTACTTCCGTCACTTGGTAGGGACCTTCCCAATTTGGGGACAATTTTTCCTGCTCCAGTGGCTTTGAGATGGATGCCTTCCGAAGCACCAGATCGCTGGGGAGGAAAAACTTTCCTCGGACTCTGATGGAATGATAGCGAGCTACTCTTTGTTGGTAGGTGGTCATCTGGATTTGGGCCTTCTCCCTGACTTCTTCTATCAAGTCAAGATTAGTTCAGAGCTGCTTGTCATTGGATTCTTTTGAATAGCCTTCCACACGAGGGGAGGGGAGTCCGACTTCCATAGGAATGATGGCTTCTGTACCAAAAGCCATCTTGAATGGGGTTTGCCCTGTGGGTACTCTTTCAGTAGTTCGGTATGCCCACAATACATGGTGGAGTTCCTCGGCCCATCGGCCTCGCGTCCAGTTGAGCCAAGCTTTGATTCCCTGCAGGAGAGTTTGGTTGGTTACCTCGGCTTCTCCATTAGCTTGAGGATGTCGGACCGATATCAGGCGATGGAGAATGCCATGATCCTCGCAGAACTCTTGGAACTTAGGGTTGTGGAACTGCTTCCCATTGTCGGTGATGATAGTGTGGGGAAGACCGAACGGCAGATGATAGACCTCCACACGAAGTCTTTAGCGCGGGCTTCGATTATCTGGGCGACTACTTCGGCTTCAACCCACTTAGTAAAATAATCAATTGCAACAAATAAGAACTTCCTTTGCCCCGTTGCGAGGAGGAAAGGGCCAAGAATATCTATCCCCCACTTGGCGAAGGGCCAGGGGGATGATATGGAAGTCAGGTGCGCCGAGGGAAGCCTCTGGACATTTGAATGCCTCTGGCATGAATCACAAGTTTGAACGAGGTCATCGGCATCTTTTTGCATCGTCGGCCAATAATACCCTTGACGTAGCACTTTGTGGCATAGGGCCTGACCACCGAGGTGATTGCCACAGATGCCTTCGTGGACCTCCCAAAGAGCATAGTCGGCCTCTGTTGGTCGGAGGCATTTGAGCAACGGCATTGAGAAGGACCGCTTTGAACAGTCGGTCATCAATCAGAATATAATGAGATGATTGCATTTTGAACTTCCTTGCTTCCTTTCTATCAGTGGGCAGCAACCCTTCTTTGAGGTACTTGTGCAGGGGGTCCATCCAGGATGGTTCGGTGTCAATCTGCATCATCTGATCAGCATCAGCGATGCTGGGCTTCTCCAGGACCTCCAAGTGGAATTTTCACTCGAGATCCATTGACTCCGTAGTTGCCAGGAGGGATAGAAGGTCGGCGCGCGTGTTTTCAGTCCTTGGGATCTGGATAATTTTAAATTCATTGAAATAGGAGGATAAATCGTGCACCTTTTGGAGATACCGAATCATACTCGGCTCTTGAGCCTCGAATTCTCCCTGCACCTGGTCAGCCACCAATTGGGAGTCGGTGTAGGCAATCCGTTTTTTGACTTTAAGCTCATGGGCGATTCGGAGTCCGGAGAGCAAGGCTTCATACTCTGCTTCATTATTTGAAGCCGGAAAGGAGAAGCGGATGCCATATTTGAAAGTTGTTCCCTCTAGACTGGTGAGGACCAGGCCAGCGCAGAGCTGCCCGCGTTGGAGGATCCATCGGCATGAAGTAACCACGGGGCGCTGAGCTTTTGTTGTCTGGGTGTATCCGAAGCTGAGCCATCTTCGGGTATGGTGCGTTCGAGGAGGAAGTCTGCCAGAACCTGGGCTTTAATGGCTAGACGAGGCTGATACTGAATGTCATGCTCGTTCAGCTCGACAGCCCATTTGGTCATTCTCCCCGATGCTTTCGGACAATGGATAATTGCCTTGAGGGGTTGGTCAGTCAGGACGATGATAGTGTGCGCTTGGAAGTATGGCCGCAACTTTCGGACTGATATTACCAGAGCTAGGACCATCTTCTCGACTTGAGTGTACCTCATTTTAGCGTCTTTGAGTAGTTTGCTGACATAATAAATAGGTCTTTGGACTCTGTTCTCCTCTCTAATTAGCACCGAACCAACAACGTTTTTGGAAACAGCCAAATACAGGCTCAGCATTTCCCCTGGCTTCGGGCTGCTAGGAGAGGTGGTGAGCCAAGGTATTTCTTGAAGTCTTCAAAGGACTTCTGGCAATCAGGGGTCCATTGGAAGTTTTTGGCCGACCGGAGCACTTTGAATAAGGGAAGGCATTTCTCTGCTGATCGAGCAATGAAGCGGCTGAGGGTTGCTACTCTTCAGTGAGGCGTTGCACGTCCTTGACTGACCCAGGCGGGGCCATTTGTTGTAGGGCTTGGATCTTCTGAGGGTTTGCCTCGATGCCTCGCTGAGAAACCATAAAGCCAAGGAATTTCCCGGAGTTGACCCCAAAGGCGCATTTGGTGGGGTTGAGCTTCATCTGATACTTTCGAAGTGTGGCGAAGCTCTCCACAAGATCCTTGACGTGCTGGGATGCCTCCTTGCTTTTTACCAGCATATCATCAACATACACCTCCATGTTCGACCGATTTGCTCCTTGAAGACTTTGTTGACCAGCCTTTGGTAGGTGGCACTTGCATTTTTCAAACCAAAGGGCATAACTCGGTAGCAATAGATACCTCGATCGGTGATGAAGGCGGTTTTCTCCTCATCTTTGGGCACTATTCGGATCTGGTTGTAGCCCAATAGGCATCCATAAAAGTCAGCATTTGATGGCCTAAAGTTGAATCCATGAGCTGGTCGATCCGCGAAAGAGGGAAGCTATCTTTTGGGTAGGCCTTGTTGATGATGCAGGACCGATTCACATGCAAGTAAATTTTTTTTAATGATTAATAATTGCAGTTGATTATTCTCCCAAAGTAATAGCCTAAGAGGGATTCAGAAAAATTCACAGTAAATCCGCACGTGAAATAGTTCCTAAAAAATAAGGAAGAAGGACCCGAGGCTAAGAAGCCCTGGTAGGGCTTGCTCTCCTACAATAAAGTTACTAGTAGATTAGAGGGGTATACCTGGCAAGAGGGGGAAGATTAAAGTATTGAAGGGGTTGCTCTGCCTGGCGGATGCACCCTAGATGACCAAGCCTTGAGCCCACGGATATGCGGCCAAGTATTCGCTGACCTAGATGACGATCATCTTGAATCCTGGATTCGTGGCTACTGAGGGATCTGCAAGATCACCATACAAGGGTTAAAGAATAATAGAGAAAATTTAGAATAGAGGCAAAGAGACAAGGAAGGAGTAGAGAAAAGGGAGGCCGCCAAGGGCTCTTGGGCGTCCACTATTGGAAGATAAAGGTGGCGACCAGGGTTTCTCCTGGAGACTTGGGATGTTGGCACGCGCAGGAGAGGAAAACAAGAGCACCAGAGAACCAATTAACAAAAATCACAATAACTCAAAACTTGGATTGATTGATTAATAATAAAAGATACATCATTCATACAAGAGGGTCTCTTTTATAGAGCAAGAGACTTGGGGCCCAAGAAAATATAGATATGGAAAGAGAGAAAAGAAAAAAAAGGCGTCCTAATCAAATTTGGCATGAAATCTAGCGTCAGATGAGGAAGGTGATCTTCTAGATGCAATTAGTGGTAGCTAAATTTGGCATGAAATCTGTGGCGTCCAGATGTGGCAGGTGATCTTCTAGATATGATTGAGATGTAATCAGCAGCTTAATTTGACATGAAATCTGCAGCATCCAATGAGGAAGATGATTATCCAGATCGGGAAGGTTGCTTGCTCTGCTAGGTGGCATGTGGTCTGCTTGAAGTAGGTGTGGCACCAACTTGAATTTAGCAGCTGCTCTGTCTGACTGTGATGGCCTTGTCTTCTGCTCCAATACTGATGTCTCCTCTTGTAAGCTGATGAACTTACTACAAGACTCATTAAAATAAACTGAACTGGATAGGACTCAATTTAGAATAAAATGAACTGGACGGGACTCAAAATAAACTAAACTTTATTTCCAACTCAAGACTTGAATCATAACTAATCAGATATCCACAGAGGATTAAGAATCCTTTGCTTGATCCTGGTCCCGCACCAATTCTCCAGGATGGGAAGAACTCGAACCCATCGAGTATGGGTCATTCTGGCTCTGGTATCTCTCTAGTAGGTCTGGGTCGAGGTATTGCAAGTCCTCTCGAGTAATCCATGAATCAGATTCGAGGCGACCCTGCCATCGGACCAGGTAGCATTGATAACCGCGGTTCCGGTCGTAATGGCTTGATCGTCTAGGATACGCTCGATCCGCTCTCCTCGCTCAGGTAAAATTGGTGGTGGACACTCTTGGGTAGGTTCGCTCATGAAAGGAGGGTTAGGTCCAAAGTACTCACTAGGAATTGCTGGTTCCCTATATTCTACTAGGTCTGCAATATTGAAGGTAGAGCTAATGCCCCAATCCAAGGGCAGATCTAGCACATAGGCATTGGGTCCTACCTTCTCTATTATTTTAAAGGGACCAGCTGCGAGCATGAAGTTTCTTAACGGTACCTGGTGGGAACCGTTCAGGCCTAAGCCTAACCATGACATAATCCCCTACACCGAACTCTTTGGCTCTTCTTCGGGAGTTAGCCAGTCTTTTATAAGTTTCATTACTTGGATTTATTTTTGGCTAATGTCCTTATGTAAGTCTTTGATATGCTGTGCAAATGCTTGTGCGGACTCTGAGACTCGTGTGTGGAGGGGTAAAGGAATTTGATCAAGTGGATGATTAGGCTTGTACCCATGGACTATCTCAAATGGACTCTTGCCCATGGACCTGTTCACTGAGCTATTGTAGGCGAACTCTGCACGAGGCAGTAATAAATCCCACGTCCCTAGGTGTTCGCCTACAAGGCACCTAAGAAGGTTTCCTAGACTACGGTTCACCACTTCAGTTTGCCCATCCGTTTGGGGGTGAAAGGCTGTGGAAAAATTAAGTTTGGTCCCTAACAGATGCCATAGCATTTTTCAAAAGTAGCTGGTGAACCTAACATCCCTATCAGAAACAATGGTCTTAGGTAGGCCATGGAGCTTGACCACGTTGTCTAAGAAAAGTCGGGCTACCTTAGACGCGTCAAAGGTTTGCGAACAAGGGATGAAATGAGCCATCTTAGAGAACCTATCGACCACTACAAAGATGGAGTCGTGCTTCTTCTGGGTTTTAGGTAATCCTAGAATGAAGTCCATACTGAGGTCTTGCCAAGGACGATCAGGCACTGGCAAAGGAGTATATAGACTGGTGTTCTGCTATTTTGCAACGGCACAAGTTCGACATCGGGCTATTATCAGGGCAACGAGCCTTTTTAATCCTGGCCAGTAAAATTGGTCCTCTATCGCTAGAATAGTCTTATCTCTTCCAAAATGACCAGCTAATCCCCCAGCATGCGTTTCCCAGACTAGGAATTCTCTAAGTGACGTCCTAGGGATACAAAGTCTATTGCCCTAAAAAGGTAACCATCCTGGATGGTATAATCTTCACTGGTACTGGATGGCCCTAGCTGAAGGATCTTATAAATTTCACCAAAGTCATGACAGGTCTCATACTCATCTTTTATCGGTCGAATCCTATAACTTCGGTGCTAACAGTACTCAACAACAAAGACTTACGGCTTAGGGCATCTGCTACCTTATTTTCTATACCGGCACGGTGTTTCAGACAAAAGTGTATGCCTGGATGTATTCAACCCATTTGCCGTGTCTAGAATTTAGCTTCTTTTGGGAGTTCAGAAATCGGAGTGCCTCATGATCAAAAATAAGACAAACTCCTACGGTAGTAAGTAATGTCTCCAATACTTAAGGGCTTGTACTACGCATAGAATTCCTTATCATAGGTGGAATATCTAAGTTTAGCTTCATTTAGTTTTTCACTAAAGAAAGCTATGGGGTGATTTTCTTGGCTTAACACTCCACCTATGCCTACTCCCGACGCGTCGCACGCAACCTCAAACACCTTAGAAAAGTCTGGAAGTCTAAGTATGGGTGCATGAGTCATCCTATCCTTAAGCTCTAGGAAGGCCTTATTAGCTGACTTAGTCCACTCAAAATTACCCTTCCTAATACAATCAGTGATGGGTGCGACGATGGTGCTAAATCCCCTAATGAATCTCCTATAAAAGGTTGCTAGGCCATGGAAGCTGCGGACATCGTGGACGTTCATGGGTACGGCCACTCTACGACGACCTAACCTTTTCAGGATCCGCTGAAACACCTTCTGGGGTTACCACAAAACCTAGAAAGATAACCCTATGCGTCATGAAATCACACTTCTTAAGGTTTGCATATAGGCTATTCTCTCTAAGGGTCTAACAGATTAATCTGAGATGGTTAAGATGGTCCTCTTTGGTCTTGCTATAAATTAATATATCATCAAAATAGACCACTAAGAATTTTTTCGTATACTCTTTCAGGACCTGGGTCATGATTCTCATGAATGTACTAGGTGCGTTTGACAGCCCAAAAGGCATCACGACCCACTCAAACAGACCATCTCTAGTCTTAAATGCAGTCTTCCACTCATCCCCTGGTCTAATTCTAACCTGATGGTAGCCACTCTTAAGGTCTATTTTGGAAAAGATAGTGGCACCCGCCATCATGTCCAACATGTCATCTAGTCTGGGATAGGGAACCTATACTTGATAGTGATTTTGTTGATGGCCCTACTGTCCATATTCTCCAGGTACCATCCTTCTTAGGGGTTAATAGTGCAGGAACTGCACAAGGACTTAAGCTCTCCCTAATGAAACCTTTCCTAAGTAATTCTCCCACTTGTTTTTGTAGTTCTTGATGCTCAGTGGGGTTCATCCTATAATGGGGAAGGTTTGGGAGGGTGGATCCTGGGATCAGGTCAATGGCATGTTGGATGTTTCTCAGGGGTGGTAACTGATCATGCAATTCTTCAGGGAAGACATCCTTAAACTCCTCTAGGATCTCAATTACTTCTGGGGGTTGTTCCTTTTGGACTGATTCATTGATCTCTTTAGTGGTCAAAATCCAAACAGGATTACCCTCAGTGATGTCTTTTCTAATTCCTTAGCTTTAATCAGATTAACTCTTGGCTTGCTATCCTTAAGGTTGCTAGATCCTTTCTTGATTGGGTCCCTAGGTGGAGTTGGATGTATCACATACTTGTTCCCATTGTGTTTAAAAGAGCAGATGTTGGATCGACCAAACAAGGTGGCATCGTGATCGTAAAGCCAAGGTCGACCTAATATAATACTACTAACACCCATAGGAATTACATCGCACCAGACCTTTTCCTCATAATTTTGCAATTTGATTAGTATTTGGCATCTGGACTTGATTGGGATAGAGGTGGAATCTACCCACGAGACCTTATAGGGACTAGGATGGGAACTGCGGTCAATCCTAATGACTTAACTGTATTGGTAGAGACGACATTGACACAACTCCCGCTATCCACTATGATCTTGAGCACCTTATCCCCTATCTTAACAAAAGTCTGTAGGATGTTAGTCCTACGCCAATCTTCCTGGTCCTTAGTTTGAGTCTGGGTCAAGATACATCTAACCACTCCTAGTAGGTCTTCAGACTCAAATGTTTCCTCCTCTCCATCGTACTCATCTATCAGATGGGTATCAGCCTCATAGACCTCTCCCTCAGGCTCAACTAGGGACTCGGATTCAGTCTCAGGTAACTCATCTATATGAAGGGATCTGACTGGGCACTGGCTGATCATATATCCCGGTTTGTTGCATCTAAAGCATTTGATCTGGGGGTTGGAATTTCTTTGGACCTCAATAGATTTGCCCTTATCCTCTCTCTGGGGTATAGGGGTACTATTCTGGGGTCGACTCAACTCAGTTCTGCTTGTACTGGGTCGGCTAGTGTTGGGTCAACTCGGAAAATCTGGCGGGGTCTGAGTACTGGGTAGGTCTGGGACGACTAGATAGGCCTGGCTAGATCCTGGATATGGGCTAGGGCTCTTGGTAGCCTCTGATCTACGATAGGGTGGCCCTCTCTGAAAACGTTCATAATCCCTAGCAACTTGGTAAGCTTCTTCTAAATCGTGTACCCTTCTTAGGTAGAGTTCTCTTTGAATATCTGCTCTCAGGCCATACCTAAACTTGGATAGGGTGACTTCCTCAGACTGAACGATATTACACCTCATGGTATACTCTTGGAATGTAGCAATGTATTCATTCACAGTTTTACTACCTGAATTAATCCCTGCCACTGGTCCAATAGGCTCTGTTCATACGATGTGGGGACATAATTGGACCTAAGTCTAGCCTTCATGGCGTGCCAGGTGACTATGGGGTCTCTTCCCTCTAATAATTGCCTTCGCTCTAAAGTGGCCCAGTATAACCTAGCCTATCGTACTAACTTGAGCTTGGCAAACTTAAACTTATGCTCTTCAGACATGTTGTACCAGTCAAAGTACTGGTCCATCCCTTCCTCCCAATCTAGGTAGTCCTTAGGGTCCATAGAGCCATCGAAAGTAGGTGCTTCAAGTCTGACACTTCTAAGGGCTCTTTCTTCTTGGTCTACTGCCTCATGATTGGGTCTCCTAGGGAGGACATATAGGACTGGATCAGGTCGAAGTGGTCTCCTAGGGTTTGGCCTTATGTAGAGGTCAGGCTGTTGGGCTCTCTAGGATGAGGTGGGGTCTCATGATCAGACTCAGTGTGGGGCTCACGGCTTCTTCTAGGATGCCCAACCTAGTTTCGACTTGATCGAACCTGGACCCTAATCTAGCCTCAGATTGCTTGATGTCTTGGTTCATTTGGGCTAGTTGTTCAGTGATGATCCTTAAGTGATCATCAATGCTTTGATTAGCCATGGGTTCAGCCTGTAATGGAGGTGGTGACGGGCGAAAAGATGCTCCTGATCTAGTGCACATGCAAGCACAATCAAGCATACAAGACTCAGACTGACTCGGACTATGGTATGCTAGACCTAGTCATCCAGAGTAAAGGATTTGGCTTAATGCAAGCCAATCTAATAGTAACTCTTCAATTGGCCAGTTGGGACAGTGGAAGGGGGAGGCTCATCCCGCAAATTGCAGGTGCCTAATTAGAATAACCCCAATACTCCGCTTAAGTCGTTTGACATTTGACCTCCCTTCTAGACACCAATTTCACACGTCAGATTGATTTGTACTAGTCTCCTCCAGTACACTAAACGACTGTTGGTGTCCCTAGCCCTCTAGGACAAATGTCAATTAAGTTGCTACTCAGTTTTAGATTAGAGGCTTGGGATCGGAATGCACGGGTGGTTGTTTTGGGTCAAGGAAGGGGTCTCAATCCCTCCCTTATCTGACATCAATGAAAGCCCTTAAGAGTAATTTAATGCAGATGAATGACATGTAAAAACAAACCCTAATCCAGAAATCTGTAAATAGCAATAAATCTCAGAAATTTTTTTATAGATCGAATTAAATCCTCAAAAATTAACAAAATGTCAAGAATTTTTACATTTTTTATGAGTAATTAGGCATGCAATTAATTCACAGATTGAATTAAATTCTTAAAAAATAACAAAAAATACTTTAAATTATAAAAATCTAGAGAAATAAATTTCATAATTTTTGATGTGTATATAGGCAAAAACAATTTAATTAATAGATGATATACTGATAAAAACGTGAATTAAAATTAAGCCCTAACTATGCTCTGATACCAAACTGATGCAGGACCGATTCACATGCAAGTAAAATTTTTTTTAATGATTAATAATTACAATTGATTATTCTCCCAAAGTAATAGCCTAAGAGGGATTCAGAAAAATTCACAGTAAATCCGCACGCGAAATAGTTCCTAAAAAATAAGGAAGAAGGACCGCCAAGGCTAAGAAGCCCCAGTAGGGCTTGCTCTCCTACAATAAAGTTACTAGTAGATTAGAAGGGTGTACCTGGCAAGAGGGGAAAGATCAAAGTGTTGAAGGGGTTGCTCTGCTTGGCGGATGCGCCCTAGATGACCAAGCCTTGAGCCACGGATCTGCGGCCAAGTATCCGCTGACCTGGATGACGATCACCTTGAATCCTAGATTCGTGGCTACTGAGGGATCTGCAAGATCACCATACAAGGGTTAAAGAATAATAAAAAAATTTAGAATAGAGGTAAGAGATAAGGAAGGAGTAGAGAAAAGGGAAGGCCGGCCAAGGGCTCTTGGGCGTCCACTATTGGAAGACAAAGGTGACGGCTAGGGTTTCTTCTGGAGACTTGGGATGTTGGCACACGCAGAAGGAGGAAAACAAGAGCACAGAGAACCAATTAACAAAAATCACAATAACTTAAAACTTGGATTGATTGATTAATGATAAAAGATACATCATTCATATAAGAGGGTCTCTTTTATAGAGCAAGAGACTCGGGGCCCAAGAAAATACAGATATGGAAAGAGAGAAAAGAAAAAAAGGCACCCTAATCAAATTTGGCATGAAATCTGTAGCGTTCATATGAGAAGGTGATCTTCTAGATGCAATCAACGATAGCTGGATTTGGCATGAAATCTGTAGCGTCCAGATGAGGCAGGTGATCTTCTAGATATGATTGAGATGCAATCAGCGGCAGCTTAATTTGGCATGAAATCTATAGCATCCAGATGAGGCAGATGATCATCTAGATCGGGAAGGTTGCTTGCTCTGCTAGGTGGCATGTGGGCTACTTGAAGTAAGTGTGGCACCAACTTGAATTTAGCAGCTGCTCTGTCTGACTGTGATGGCCTTGTCTTCTGCTCCAATACTGATGTCTCCTCTTGTAAGCTGATGAACTTACTACAGGACACATATTAAAATAAACTGAACTGGATAGGACTCAATTTAGAATAAAATGAACTGGATGAGACTCAAAATAAACTAAACTTTATTTTTCAACTCAAGACTTGAATCATAACTAATTAGATATCCACAGAGGGTTAAGAATCCTTTGCTTGACCCTGGTGCCCGCACCAGTTGAGGTCAGTGAAGTCAATGTAGATTTTTCATTTGCTATTCGACTTTTTCACTATGACCACATTCGCCAGCCAGTCGGGGTAATTAACCTTCCGAATAAATTTGGCTTTGATGAGTTTATCCACTTCTTTTTCGATGGCTTTTTGGCGTTCGGGGGCAAAGCTTATTCTCTTTTACTTGATTGGCCGAAACGTCTTGTCTACACTGAGGCAGTGGATCAGGATGTCTGGACTGATTCAGGGCATATCTGATGCAGACTAGGCGAAGACGTTGGCATTCCTCCAAAGGAATTCAATTAATTCTTGCCGAAACTTTCCTATCAGCTGTGACCCGACTTTTATAGTTCGGTCGGTCCAAGCTTCGTCGAGCGATACTTCCTCTAGTTCTTCGGCTGGCTCTCCTCGTTGCTCGGTGAAATCTTCCCGAGCATCCAACCCATCCACCTCGAGCTTCCTGGACTGGAGGTCGGTGATAAAGCAATGCCGAGCTATGATCTAACTTCCTCGAATAACCCCCACTCCCCATTCGGTGGGGAACTTCATGGTGAGATGGGGGATGAAAATGATAGCCTTGAGAGATATTTGCCCCGACCTTCTAAGGATGGCATTGTAAGGGGACCGAAGCTTGGTCACGAGGAAATCCATGAGCACGGTAGCCACGCGGGGCCAGGTTCTGGCTCGAACTGACAGAGTGATGACTCCTTCGGGGATAATGGAGTCACCTGTGAAGCCCACTAGGGTGGACTCCATGGGTCGAAGGCTTTCTGCCCAGAATTTTAATCTCACAAAGGCATCAAAGTACAGAATATTAACAGAACTTCCACTATCAATCAAGATACGGTGTACATCATAATTGTTTATATTCAAGGATACAACCAAGGCATCATCTGGGGGTACTGTACCTCCCGAAGGTCTTCATCAGAGAAAGTGAGGTCATCAACTCGAGCTTTCTTTGGTGAGTTTTCCTCCTCGCTTGACCAAGAAGATGGGGATTCGGCCGCCGCTATCACATTGACATTGCCGAGGACGGGGGATTTGGTGGAGGAAGTTGGCAAGGCTCAGGTTGGCGATTCTCCTCATTGTTCAGCTCAGGAGGACCCCTGAACTGGTCCAGTTTGCCCTGCCGGATCAATCACTCGATCTCGTTCTTAAGCTACCAACAGTCCTCGGTATCGCCCATAATCCCGATGGAAGCAGCAGTACTTGGTCGGGTCCCTCCGAGTCGCATTGCCTCGGAGAGGGGGAGGCTAAGGAATTTGTTGCTCGATCTTCATCAAGATCTATGCTCTTGGCACTGTGAGGGGAGTGTAGTGGTCGAACCTTCAGGCTGGACTCTAGGTTTGGTCTCGAGGCGGCGGCGGAGGAACTCTATGGTGGCGAAGCGGGCTAGCACGGTGGTGGGCCCGTTGCTTATCCGAGCCCTTTGCCTCTTTGTTCTTCAGCAGCTCGGCCCGAGCTGATCTCCTCGATTCTTCAACTCTGGCGTACTTATTCGCCAGGGACATCATGTCCGAAAGGCTCTTCGGGTAGTTAACCTCCAGAGCCAGGTAGAAGTCTCCCTCCTTGGACACTCCTACGGCCAGGGCGGACATGGCCATCTCATGGTTAAGATGGTCGACTTCTAAGAGGGCCGTGTTGAAGTGGCCGAGGTAATTCTTCAGTGATTCTCCCTCTCTGCTTGACCTCGGAGAGGGAATCGGATCTCCGTCGTTGGCGATGGCTGCTAACGAACTAGCTGATAAGCAAACAGCTTAGCTCGTCAAAAGAGTCAATGGAACTCGGCTTCAAGCTGTTGAACCAGGTTCGGATAGATCCCCTTAGGGTGGAGAGGAAGGCTCGACATAGGATCGTGATGAGGGGTAAAATTGTCATTGCATTAATGACCGCCCACATCGACAATTGGGTTAGGTCCAATTTCAACATCCTACCAGCCAGCTGGCATAACAGCCAAGCGACAAAGCTGAATCACCTTTGATAAAGTCGGGTCACCCCGACAACCCGAACCACTCTCATACCTCGGCAATCTGAGCCGACCATACCTCGGTAATCCGAGCTATCCTTATACCTCGGTAATCTGAGCCGATCGTCCTTGGTAACCCGAGCTATCCTCATACCTCGGCAACTTGAGCCAAGCCATTCTATACCTCGGAAAACCAGGTTATTCCTTGTTCTGGTCGGACCAAGGCATTCAAAATACCTCTGCAGAGTCCGGCGCGGGAGAGTTTGAATTCACTATAACTAAATAAGATTCCATACCCAGGAGTGGCCTAAAGCCTATGTAATCACTGAATCTCAAGGAATCAACCAGCTCTCCCAGCCATCGATCCTTTAACCGAAAAGATACGGATCCTACTGGTCTTACAACAAACTTGATTCGAATCCATTTCGAATCATAACGACTTTCAGAGCTCTCCTCATTCACTGGCTCATATGTTCCATTGAAGCTCCCCCTAAGCTCAGAGCTCTCGAGAAAACATCCGCTTAAGGGGAACTCTTCTGTGAGAGTCTTCTCCTCACATCTGCTTGATGTGAATCTCCACTGACTTGGGCGTCGGAGGGTCCTTCACATAGGGCAACCCCCAAAGCACCCTCTACGTATGGACTGTCTTGTAGGTTCCGCCCGAGGCGGCGAGATCGACGTCCGGATTAGAAGCCAGAAGTGCACCCGAGTCAGAGAACATATTTCCGCAGCAACAGATTGGCGCTAGAGGAAGGGCCTTAAGTCCCATAAACTTGTGATACAAGAGACAAGACTCAAAGAACCAAAGGAAGCATCCTCTAATGGCCAATCGAAAAAGAGCTACATCCGAGGCTCAAGACCAGGCCGCCTCTCAAAGGCTTGATCCAATCACCGGCGTGGCATCTCCGCCTTCGCCGCCGATTGAAACTCCTTCGCTGCCGGCAACGGTGGTAATGTTGGACCAGTTCGCCACTCTGGTCCAACAGGTTCAGGCATTGACCCAGTTGGTCTAGGGGCTCCATGCAATCGTTGGCTCTGCCGTCCCCGCTCCTCAGCTTCATGAAGAGGCTGTTGCCCCTGCTCCACCAGCGATCTCTTCCTCTAATCCACAGAGGCGGCGGATCATCATCGTCAGCCCACGAGGGAAAAACCAGCGCCATAGCGAGCTGGAGGGAAGAGCCCGCTCAGATCTAGGCGGGTTTGTTCCCCTTCTCCGGTGTCTTCCTAGAACTCGACACGCTACCGCCTTCCCATCGCCCGATCCCTCCTACCACTCTGGATGAGGGGATCATGCAGCATATGCAGGAGATGTGGCAAGAATGGCGTCGAGAGTTAGACGCCACGAGGTAAGCCCCTCCGTCCCAGCCGAAAGCAGAGCAGGGCATCTGCTTCTCCAAGAGGATCATGAGGGAAGTGATTCCCCCTCATGTTAAGCTCTACCATCGAGCCATACCATGGATCCAAAATCTCGACGACCATCTCAGCAGTTTCAGATCCATCATGATGTTCCATGGAGCGTGGATGCGATCCTGTGTCGAGCCTTCCCCTCCACCCTAAGGGGGTCTGCTCAAACCTGGTTCAACAGCTTGAAGCCGGGTTTCATTGACTCTTTTGACGAGCTGAGCTGTTTGCTTATCAGCCAGTTCATCAGCAGCCATCGCTAGCGACGATATCCGATTCCCTCTCCGAGGTCAAGCAGAGAGAGGGGGAATCACTGAAGAATTATCCCGGCCGCTTCAACACGGCCCTCTTAGAAGTTGACCATCTCAACCACGAGGTGGCCATGTCCGCCCTGACCAGAGGAGTGTCCAAGGAGGGAGACTTCTACTTGGCTCTGGAGGTTAACTACCCAAAGAGCCTTTCGGACATGATGCTCCTGGCAGACAAGTATGCCAGGGTTGAAGAATCGAGGAGATCAGCTCGGGCCGAGCAGCTGAAGAAGAAAGAGGCAAAGGGCTCGAACAAGCAACGGGCCCACCACCGTGCTAGCCCGCTTCGCCACCATAGAGCTCCTCCGTCACTGCCTCAAGACCGAACTCAGAGTCTGACCCGAAGGTTTGTTCGCTACACTCCCCTCACAGTGCCAAGAGCGCAGATCCTGATGAAGATCGAGCGGCAAATTCCTCGGTCTCCCCCTCTCCGAGGCAATGCGACTCGGAGGGACCCGACCAAGTATTGCCGCTTCCATCAGGATTATGGGCACGATACCGAGGACTGTTAGCAGCTTAAGAACGAGATCGAGCGATTGATCCGGCAGGGCAGACTGGACTGGTTCAGAGGGCCTCCTGAGCCGAACCATGAGGAAAATCGCCAACCCGAGCCTCGCCAGCTTCCTCCACCAAATCCCCCGGTCCTCGGCAATGTCAATGTGATAGCGGTGGTCGGATCCCCATCTTCTTGGTTAAGCGAGGAGGAAAACTAGCCAAAGAAAGTTTGAGTTGATGAACTCACTTTCTCTGATGAAGACCTTCGGGAGGTACAGTACCCCCATGATGATGCCTTGGTTATATCTTTGAACAAGAATAATTATGATGTACACCGTATCTTGATTGATAGTGGAATTCCTATTAATATTCTGTACTTTGATGCCTTTGTGAGATTGAAATTCTGGGCAGAAAGCCTCGACCCATGGAGTCCACCCTAGTGGGCTTCATAGGTGACTCCATTATCCCCGAAGGAGTCATCACTCTGTTAGTCCGAGCTAAAACCTGGCCCCACATGGCTACCGTGCTCATGGATTTCCTTGTGACCAAGCTTTAGTCCCCTTACAATGCCATCCTTGGAAGGTCGGGGCAAATATCTCTCAAGGCTATCATTTTCATCCCCCATCTCGCCATGAAGTTCCCCACCGAATGGGGAGTGGGGGTTGTTCGAGGAAGTCAGACCATAGCTCGGCATTGCTTTGTCGCCGACCTCCAGTCCAGGAAGCCTGAGGTGGACGGCTGGATGCTCGGGAAGATTTTGCCGAGCAATGAGGAGAGCCAGTCAAAGAAGTAAAGGAAGTACCGCTCGATGAAGCTCGGACCGACCGACTATAAAGATCGGCTCACAGCTGAAAGGAAAGCTTCAGCAAGAATTAATTGAATTCCTTCGGAGGAATGCTGATGTCTTCGCCTGGTCTGCATTAGATATGCTCGAAATCAGTTCAGACGTCCTGGTCCACCACCTCAACGTAGACGAGATGTTTTGGCCAATCAAGCAGAAGAAAAGAAGCTTCTCCCCCGAGCGCCAAAAAGCCATCGAAGAAGAAGTGGATAAACTCATCAAAGCCAAATTTATCTGGGAGGTTAATTACCCCGACTAGCTAACGAATGTGGTCATGGTGAAAAAGTCGAATGGCAAATGAAGGATCTGCATCGACTTTACTGACCTCAACAAGGCCTGCCCAAAAGATAGCTTCCCTCTTCCATGGATCGACCAACTCATGGATTCAACTTCAGGCCATCAAATGCTGACTATTATAGATGCCTATTCAGGCTACAACCTGATCCGAATGGTGCCCGAAGACAAGGAGAAAACCGCCTTCATCACCAACCGAGGTATCTATTGCTACCGAGTTATGCCCTTTGGTTTGAAAAATGCTGGTGCCACCTACCAAAGGCTGGTCAACAAAGTCTTCAAGGAGCAAATCGGTCGGAACATGAAGGTGTATGTTGATGATATGCTGGTAAAAAGCAAGGAGGCATCCTAGCACGTCAAGGATCTCGTGGAGAGCTTCGCCACACTTCAAAAGTATCAGATGAAGCTCAACCCCACCAAATGCGCCTTTGGGGTCAACTCCGGGAAATTCCTTGTCTTTATGGTTTCTCAGCGAGGCATCGAGGCAAACCCTCAGAAGATCCAAGCCCTACAACAAATGGCCCCGCCTGGGTCAGTCAAGGACGTGCAACGCCTCACTGGGAGAGTAACAGCCCTCAGCCGCTTCATTGCTCGATCGGCCAAGAATTGCCTTCCCTTCTTCAAAGTGCTCCAGTCGGCCAAAAACTTCCAATGGACCCCTGATTGCCAGAAGTCCTTTGATGACCTCAAGAAATACCTCGGCTCACCACCTCTCCTTAGCAGCCCGAAGCTAGAGGAAATGCTGAACTGTACATGGCAGTCTCTGAAAATGTTGTTGGCTCGGTGCTAATCAGATAGGAGAACAGAGTCCAAAGACCTATCTATTATGTTAGTAAACTACTCAAAAACGATGAAACGAGGTACACTCAAGTCGAGAAGATGGTCCTAGCTCTGGTAACATCGGTTGAAAGTTACGGCCGTACTTCCAAGCGCACACTATCATCGTCCTGACCAACCAACCCCTCAAGGCAATTATCCATTGTCCGAAAGCATCGGGGAGAATGACCAAATGGGCTATCGAGCTGAGCAAGCATGACATTCAGTATCAGCCTCGTCCAGCCATTAAAGCCCAGGTTCTGGCGGACTTCCTCCTGGAATGCACCATACCCGAAGATGGCTCTGCTTCAGATACACCCAGACAACCAAAGCCCAGTGCCCCGTGGTTACTTCATGCCGATGGATCCTCCAGCACGGTGGCTCTGGCGCTGGCCTGGTCCTCACTAGTCCGGAGGGAACAACTTTCGAATATGCATCCACTTCTCCTTCCCAGCTTCAAACAATGAAGCAGAGTATGAACCCTTGCTCTTCGAACTCCGAATCGCCCACGAGCTTAAAGTCAAAAAACTGATTGCCTACACCGACTCCCAATTGGTGGCTGGCCAGGTGCAGAGAGAATTCGAGGCTCAAGAGCCGAGTATGATTTGGTATCTCCAAAGGTGCGCAATTTATCCTCTTGTTTTGATGAATTTAAAATTATCCAGATCCCAAGGACTGAAAACATGCATGCCGACCTTCTGTCCCGCCTGGCAACTACAGAGTTAATAGATCTCGAGTGAAAATTCCACTTAGAGGTCTTGGAGAAGCCCAGCATCGCTGATACTGATCAGATGATGCAAATTGACACCGAACCATCCTGGACGGACCCCCTGCATAAGTACCTCAAAGAAGGGTTGCTGCCCACTGATAGAAAGGAAGCAAGAAAGTTGAAAATGTAACCATCTCATTATGTTCTGATTGATGACCGGCTATACAAGCGGTCCTTCTCAATGTCGCTGCTCAAATGCCTCCGACCAACAAAGGCCGACTATGCTCTTCGGGAGGTCCACGAAGGCATATGTGGCAATCACCTCAGTGGTCGGGCCCTATGCCACAAAGTGTTGCATCAAGGGTATTATTGGCCGAAGATGCAAAAAGACGCCGATGACCTCATTTGAACTTGTGATTCATGCCAGAGGCATTCAAATGTCCAGAGGCTCCCCTCGGTGCACCTGACTTCCATATCATCCCCTGGCCCTTTGCCAAGTGGGGGATGGATATTCTTGGCCCTTTCCCCCTCGCAACGGGGCAAAAAAATTCTTATTTGTTGCAATTGATTATTTTACTAAGTGGGTTGAAGCTGAAGCAGTCGCCCAGATAACCAAAGCCCGTGCTAAAGACTTCGTGTGGAGGTCCATCATCTGCCGCTTCGGTCTTCCCCACACTATCATCACCAACAATGGGAAGCAGTTCAACAACCCTAAGTTTCGAGAGTTCTGCGAGGATCATGGCATTCTCCATCGCCTGACATCGATCGGACATCCTCAAGCTAATGGAGAAGCCGAGGTAACCAACCGAACTCTCTGCAGGGAATCAAAGCTCGGCTCAACCGGGCGCGGGGCCGATGGGTCGAGGAACTCCACCATGTGTTGTGGGCATACCGAACTACTAAAAGAGTACCCACAGGCAAACCCCATTCAAGATGGCTTTTGGTACAGAAGTCGTCATCCCTGTGGAAGCCGGACTCCCCTCCCCTCGTGTGGAAGGCTATTCAGAAGAATTCAACGACGAGCAGCTCCGAACTAATCTTGACTTGATAGAAGAATTCAGGGAGAAGGCCCAAATTCGGATGGCCGCCTACCAACAAAGAGTAGCTCGCTATCATTCTACCAGAGTCCGAGGAAATTTTTCCTCTCTGGCGATCCAATGCTTCGGAAGGCATCCGTCTCGAAGCCACTAGAGCACTAAAAATTGTTCCCAAATTGGGAAGGTCCCTACCAAGTGATGGAAGTAATCAGACCCGACACCTACAAACTCCAAGATTTGGATGGAAAATCTATTCCTCAAACATGGAACTCGGATAATCTCCATGCATATCATCAGTGAAAGTACGCTCTTACTAAACTTATTTTGTTCATTGAATTAAATTTAATTCTCAAAGACTCACAAATTTCTTATAACTCTCCTTGAAAGCTGCAATGAGAAGCAGGTTTATAAATTCTCGACCGAGCCGAGTGATCTCCGTACCTTGGCCGTGCCAAGTAAAATATATTTGACAAACCTCGGTCGGGCCGAGAGAGCTTCGTACCTTGGCAGCGCTAAGTAAAATATAACCTTGAAGCCTCGGCCAAGCCGAGTGACGGTCTTCGTACCTTGGCAGCGCCAAGTAAAATATAATCTTAAATCCTCAGCCGGGCCGAGCGATCTTCGTACCTTGGCCATGCCAAGTAAAATATATTTGACAAACCTCGGCGGGCCAAGAGAGATTCGTACCTTGGCAGTGCCAAGTAAAATATAATCTTGAAGCCTCGGCCAAGCCGAGTGACGGTCTCCGTACCTTGGCAGCGCCAAGTAAAATATAATCTTAAATCCTTGACTGGGCCGAGCGATCTGTACCTTGGCCGCGCCAAGTAAAATATATTTGACAAACCTCGGCCAGGCCGAAAGAGCTTCGTACCTTGGCAGTGCCAAGTAAAATATAATCTTGAAGCCTCGGCCAAGCCGAGTGACGGTCTCCGTACCTTGGCAGCGCCAAGTAAAATATAATCCTGAAGCCTCGGCCAACTGAGTGATATATTTCTGAAGCCTCAAACAAACCGAGTGATATATTCCTGAAGCCTTGACCAAACCGAGTGATATATTTCTGAAGCCTCGGACAAACCGAGTATATATTTCTGAAGCCGCGGCCAAACCGAGTGATATATTTCTGAAGCTTTAGCCAAACCGAGTAATATATTTCTGAAGCCTCGCCAAACTGAGTGATATATTTCTGAATTATCCCGAAGCCTCGGCCAAACCAAGTGATATAGTTCTAAAGCTTCGGCCTGATCGGATGATTCCTCAAACACTCTGACGCGACTAAGGCATCCTATCATGCTTTGGCAGAGGTAAGTAACCTTTCTTCACTCACCAGCAAGATTATGCAAGTTATTTATTTTCAAAGAAATACCTACTTCATCCCTTAAATAAGATCATGTTTACCACATGAGTTCACAGGGCCGCCTAGGCCTCCCTCTGACTTAAAAGAGATGAACGCTTCCTCCACAGAGGACTGAATATCATGTTAACAAAAACAAAGTAGCAAAAGCGCTGCTGGACTTATAGATTATGCTACGGTCTGAAAAGCATAAAATGAGAGTAGCAACTCTCAACACAATCACATCAGAAAAAGAAACAGATGTTAGAAGAAGAAAGAGTAGGAACTTTCTTTATTAATGAAAGAATTACAACCTCCTGAGAGGCATTACAAGTGCATCATAGTACAGAAAATACAAATAAGATAAAAGCTCGTCTGAGCAGCTTCGATCGATAACGATGTCTCTGCATCCGACCCCAGAAATTAGAGAAACCAGGCAGCTTTGTTAAGCCACTGGTTAATGCCAAAGAACAAAGTAGGCCATCCACGGATCCCTCGGACGGACACATTGGGGGATCATAACAGGTAAAAGACTTGTGGATGCTTATGCCAATGAATCATCCTCCCAAGTGGTATGCTGGGCTGCTAGCCACTGCCCAACAACATAGGCAGAGAACCAGTAGACCAACACCACCCTCCTCCCTCTTCACATGGAAAAAGATTCCTCAGGCGGATGAACTGAGGAATCCAAATTGGGGAAGGAGGTGAACTCCATGTCTACCATGGGGAGTATGTATGCTTTGCGTTTCCGTGGTCCCCATGGCAAGTGACAAAGGACACACAGGAAGCGCATGTGCGCTCCCCATATGACCTTTGCGAGCATCCCATGCGCTCTCCATATGACCTCCGAGACTCCTCCCTTGAGGACTGTCTACTCTTCAACAGCTTCTCCATCACCCCAGTTATCCGGAATGAACCAGCTTTCAAAAGGGAAGCTCGATCTCCCCATCCTCGATGAAACAAGCGCCATGAAAGCCCTTACGACTCACAGAAAGAGAAGGTCTTGGGAGATAGCCTAACACGGCCCGCTCTCCCCATTTTATAGGCAAGCAAGCCGAAGGCAGTCATTAAAAAGGGAGCCCCGGAATTTGAAAACCTTGCCATGCCGCCACGTGATAGGGCAAAAGAAAGAAGCGCATTCCGAAGCGCACCGAGCACGCCTCCCAAGTTGTGACGAAAGGCAAAAGATTTCCTTTTGATCTTGAATCAAGAGCCTTAAATGCAGAAAATCGGCCGCAGGTCCTTGAGATATGGGCAGGCTTGGGAAATCCCTTTAGAAAATGACGTGTCCAATGGCAATCGAATGCTTATCGCGTATGTTAAAAGACCCGCATTGGAAAAGGCCAGCGGAATAAATGCCATGAGCAGAAACAAAGCGTCCTTCAGCAAAGCCGTTTTGTATGCCTCGGCAAAAAACGTACCAACTTTTTGCTTCGAACAAACCGAACTATCTAACCTCGGCCCCAGCCGAGGTATTTGAGCCATTTTCGGTCCTCTCGCGCCGAACCATTTCATGCCTTAGCAAACCGAGTAAGTTTGCACGCACCTAGCCTCGGCCCCAATTGAGGCAAAGTCGGAGTTACGTCCCACGACAAAACTGAACAATTTTATGCATCAGCAAAACAGTCGATCTAGCAGAATCTTCAAATCGGAACCCCCAAGGGCTATCTGACCTTAAAGCGCATTTTGTTTCCGATTCGAAGGAACTCCCAGCAAAAAGGTCGTTAGGAAAAACAATGACCAAAGTAATAAGGTGAAGCAGAAAGAAATTCATTCATTGAATGTTGATCGGATTACAAGCTGAAAAAGCAAAAGTACATAAGCGACCCTTAAGAATCAGGGTTCGGATCGGTCCCGAGAACCTCCTTGATAACATCTGGAAGGGCTTAACTCACTTCACCCGCTTCAAATGTTGTTAGAAGAGAAATCTCGGGTTCCTCAGCAGCAGACTGAGGGCATTCTTTAGGAGCCACAACCTCATTAGGGCCCAGGGTAGCGTCAAGATCGACGTCCGAAATATCCTCATACTCGGCTTCTTCGGCCCTTGGGGTACGAGTATCGAAACATTCGGCCTCCAAAAAGGATAAATCCAACTCGGGATATGCTTGAGAGATCTTCTCTCGAGTTTCCTCCTTGCCGAACCGGAATGCATCGGCACAAGCCTCTCTACGCTTTTTGAAAACTGAGCAGAACTTTTGTACTCATCCACAGCCGTGGCAATTCGGTTGTTAGCTTCAGCTAACTGGCTCCCAAGATCGAAATTCATCTGGCGACTCGCAACAACTCCACCCTTAGATCTTTAAATTGCTCCTGCACCTTGAGCCTGATTTTGCCCATCTGCAAACATCAGGACGTTTGAGCCCACAAACAAAAGAAAAGTACCGAAGCAAATAAATGAGAAGACACTATACCTCTTCCTCCTACCGAGCCATTTTATTGCTCAGCTCGTGAACCTTTTCCAGGGCCTTCAATTTGGCCGATTTATTCTATTGGAGACCCTCCTTGAGGTCATTAATTCGGGACTGCTTGTCCCCGATTTCTCGCCGAGATTGATCAAGATCAACTGTGAGCCTAGCAATCTGCTTATGTTGCCATTTCAGCCAATTTTTCATATCGGCAAGTTCCTTATTCAGACCAGCGAGCTGATCCCACTGCCGCCGGCACCTGTGCTTCTCCTCCTCGAGCCTCCTGCCCCAACTATTCTTCTCCTCAGCATGACTAGCCTTCAGCTGGTCCCACCTTTTATCGAAATACTGCTGCATGGCCTTAACTTCGTTGGCATGCTTAGCCTTAGGTAGTGTTTGATAGAAAAAATATTATCCATGTATAAGTGTACGGATAGAGTTTGTCCTCTGGCTATCCCTAGGGATATCCCTTGGCTTTTCCATTGATCATATCAAATGCAAAAAGGTAAATGCATAGGATAATTTTTTTTTACTCTTATTTGGAGGGATAACCAGCTATTCCTGCATTTTCTAGGGAATAAATTGAGGGGATATCCCATGGTTAACCATGGATTATCCCTTTAGTTAACTTTATTCCCAGCTATCCCTTATAGTTATGGCTTTTGGGAATAAGAGGGGATATCCCCTCTTATCCCCTATTTCAAACACTACCTTAATTTGGGATAACTCTAGGCAAGCCTTGTCCAATTGTTCACGGAAAACCCTGGAGCTCTCTGACTTGAGCCTCGAGCTGAGAGGCCCTCTCGGCTGTAATTCGGTAAGACTCGCCCATCTTTTCAAAGTTCACCTTAACGGATGCCAAGGCTCTGGAAAGCCGGTTGGTTGAATCCACCCTCGTCCGAAGGTCGGCCGCCTCCTTCCTGGCCTGAGCGCAAGCCCCAGTGGCCAAATTTAAGCACCAATTCAGCGCCCTTGTAATCAAGGCATTTTGCAAGAAAAACAAGTAAGAAACCATGGCCAAACCGACCAATCATGAATTACAATCTTGGTACAATAACTTACCCAGGAGGCTAGTTCGAAGCAATCTTCAGAAGAGTAGCGTTACTAATTTCAAGGAGAAGGTAAATATCCTTCAGCGCCCCGAGCCGACCGAAAGCCGCATCGATGATATCCTTGACTGCAGGCTCGTCCATCGAGGAACTCCCTCTCACGCACGGCCATCCGCTCGGCTTCCTCCATCAAAACTTTAGCCTAGGGCCTCGGATGCTTTGGCCCGGCTAAGGGAACCCCGGCCTGAGCGTCCCCTTCATTCAATGATTCTTCTTCTTCTCCTCTTCCTCTCTGACTGTTGCTTCATCTCCGACAGACTCCACCTGAACTTCAATCTCTTTCACAACGTCCCCAGGGTCCGCGAGAGAGAGACCCTCAGCGGGAGGCCTCGACCTCCACCAACCTTTCAACAGGCGGCTCCACTTGAGTTCAGCAGCCGCCACTGCCTCTCTGACCCCTCCACTTGAGCAGGGGCCTCTTCCATGCGCAGTGGACTCCCCACTGCTGGTAACTGAAGAACCTCTGGCAGGAGGATCGCCAGACGGACCGACGACACCTCCTCGGCATCGTCTGACACGATTACTATTTGGAAAGGGGAAACCTCAGCAGCTCCTTCCGAGCTCCCCCCAATGGTTTTCTCTGCTATCTTGCCCCCTCCGGCAAGGAGGGCTCATCAATTACGGCTGGCACTTTCGCTTCCTCTCTCTTTGAGATAGAGGAGTGGTGGCCGACGTAGTCTTTCCTTGGCTCCCTTGAACAAGACCCAGAAGGACAAACCCTCTTCTCGGACCTATGCTTGTTCCCGGAGCTGGAGCCCCTGTGGCGCTTGCCCATCTCCTTCCTTATTTGGCCCACAAATGCGGACCTCTTGACTGAAAACACAGCAGATGTTCAGTTAAACAATAGCGGAATTACATAAACACACTGACCATTAGAGCAAAGACTCACCTTGAGGGTCAATAGAGCTAAGCCCGGCGGCGAAAAGGGCATCATCTGCTAACAAAGTGCTGGCTGAAACCTCCTGACCACTGCAAAGGGTAACCAGATCTCTTTTCTCCTGCTCGCTCAACTCCGGGCGTGCCTCCGGATCCTTCACATAACTCGCCCATCCCCTCGGAAAATCTGAACCGATGTTTCCTTCGCGATGAAAAATCAAACTTCCACTCCTTTATCGAAGATGGGTTATCAGAAATCATCTTGAATGATTTTCGAGGACCAATGTAGGGCCACTCAGAGCTCCTCCTGGAAACCAGGTTGTAACATACTTGGAATATGGGAAGGGTCGCAGTCACCCCACACTGCATATCGAGATGAACCCGATAAGATTGCGCCAGCTATTTGGGGCTACCATTGTTGGACATATGTTGTAAAACCTCATCACCTCCGTATCAGCGGGTGAAGAGGGAATCGGAGACCTGCCCTCAAGCTCTCCTCGTAGAAGAAGACTCCGCGGCTTAACTCGGTCGAAACCCGTGCTCGGCCCTCGGCACTTGTAAGGCTACATCCCGAGGAACCCTATAATGGCGACGGATCCTATCCAGGTCGTCAAGGGTTACCTCAGAGGCAACATCACCTGGTCCCTTCATATTGGCTGAATGGGGGGCAGGATACGAACAAGCAAGCAAGGGCTCAGAGAAAGAATGGAAAATCTCTATGACAGGGACAAAGAAGCGTTGCTGTGGAAATCCGTTCTCGACTCGGGTGCGCTTCTGGCTCCTGATCCGGAAGCCGATCTCGCCGCCTCGGGCAGAACCTGCAAGATAGTCCGCATGCAGAGGGTGCTGTGGGGGTTGCCCTCTGTGGAGGACCCTCCGACGCCCAAGTCAGTGGAGATTCACAACAAGCAGATGTGAGGAGAAGACTCTCACAGAAGAATTCCCCTTAAGCGGGTGTTCTCTCGAGAGCTCTGAGCTCAGAGGGAGCTTCAATGAATATCTGAGCCAATGAATGAGTGTGAGTATGAATAATTGCGTACCTGAGAGATTGGAGGACCGTGGCATTTATAGGGGATCACCTGGTTCCTTGGGCATGTGTGAGGAGAGGTCTAAAATTCGTTATGATTCGAAAGATTCGAATCAAGTTTGTTGTAAGACCAGTAGGATCTGTATCTTTTCGGTTAAAGGATCGACGGCTGGGAGAGCTGGTTGATGCCTTGAGATTCAGTGATTACATAGGCTCTAGGCCACTCCTAGGTATGGAATCTTATTCAGTTATAGTGAATTCGAACTCTCCCGCGCCGGACTCCGCAGAGGTATTTCGAATACCTTGGTCCGGCCAGAGCGAGGAATAACCTGGTTTTTCGAGGTGTAGAATGGCTCGGCTCAAGTTACCGAGGTATGAGGATAGCTTGGGTTACGAGGTACGGTCGGCTCAGATTGCCGAGGTATGAGGATAGCTCGGATTACAAAGGTATGGTCGGCTCAGATTGCCGAGGTATGAGAGTGGTTCGGTTTATCGAGGCGACCCGACTTTATCAAAGGCGATTCGGCTTCGTCGCTGGCTGTTATGCTGGCTGGTAGGATGTTGGGATTGGACCTGACCCAATTATCGATGTGGACGGTCATTAATGCAATGACGATTTTATCCCTCATCAATATGTATATGTGTACATATACATATATATGTATACATATATGTATGTATATGTATATGTATGTATACATATGTACATATATATATATATATATATAATCCGTTACAAGTGCTATCATGCTTAAACTTAATCAGGGCCGTCCAGAAGACCGTGTCATGATGACCCCGCTGAGATACCAACTGACGGACGGTCCCGATCTTACGATCTCCTCCAATACGTCGAATTAAGCCGCTTCGGATACCTCTCCGTACAGTTACCGTCACGGCTTCTAAGTCTCTGTGAAACCGCTTCGCTCCGTTCCACCCAACGGCCATCACCCCGGCTTCTTTCCTTCTTTTTAAATCCTTCGAACGCCGATTTCAATTGCTCTTCGTTGCTCCCGTCCCTGTCCAAAGAAAGCCGAGAAGCTCTCCAAATTCTTGATTGAGAGAGAAAGAGAAAGGTAGTAGAGAGAGATGGTTGGATACGGCGATCCCTGCCCCTGCTGCGGCCACAAGCGACGGCTGCCAGGCTTGGAGCGCTGGCATTCATCCCCCGCCAGCTTCTCCGCCGCCGCCGCCCGATCCCGCGGCCCGCCAAGTTCGCACGCTCCATCTCCTCCCCGTCTCCCTCCGCCGTCGCCTTGGCCATCGCGACTCCGGCGCCACTCGCCCCGCTTGCTCCGGCCCTGACCCCTTCCGACCCTCAAGCCCCAGCGCCGACCAAGAACGTCGTCGGAGCACCGCCGCTGCCCCCGGATTCTTTCCCCGATCCGGCGCATCCGACCACCACGATCCCCGCCAGCAGCGGTCGTCTCTCGACTCCGACAGAAGTAATAGAAATCAAAGTTAAGGTCATCTACAGATATAGTACTGCCGCGTCTGTTGCAGTCCTGCTACCAAGCAATCGTAACACTCGCTGAAGAGATGATAACTTTATCGGTCTTTTTGTGTTTTAAGGTGAATGCTATACAATTCTAGACATGCTAGACTTGGGCTAATTGATTATTTTATAAGAGTCATAGCAGATTCAATTCTTAAAGAGGAACCATTAGTTGCTATGGTGAATATTGTGCACCCTACTAGATATGGTGAATATGGTGAATATTCTTAAAAGAACGGTTGATGAATTGAATGCCCTCAGGCGCGTTTTGCGACATCTTTCTTTCGTTTATAAGCTAAGAATTTTTTAATCAAATAATTTTTATATGGTAGTACTAAGTAATTTACTAATTATAAATTATATATAACAATTCAAATAACCAACCATATAATAACTACGTTAATTGTAGCCGCATCTTGATTTTGTAATAATATAATAATAATACAATATAATATAAATCAAGAAAAAAGAGTGAAGAGCAAGGGAAATGGATCACAAGGGGCATGAATCAAGCTAGATAGGATCGAGGATAAAAGAGGAACCTAAGGTCTTGGATGGATCAAATATACCTAATTTGAATCTGGTCTAACAAAAATCTCTCAACGCCTAAACTTATTTAATCCATATTTATATTATAATTATATATTATATTTATAAGAAAAATGAAGCATCTAAACTGCTAAAATCCTTTGTCAAGCCTTTAACACATTATTATTATTATTATTATTATTATTATTATATAGACTTAGTTAGCTAATTAAGTTTAGGATTCAATCATCTTTTTGACTCTTGAATTTATACGAATCCTTGAGTCATCTTACCTTTTTATCTTTGGGATTGTTGAGAAGGTTTGAAAAAGGATTCCAACACATCTCATGCCGATAAAATTAAAGGTTTGAAAAAGGGTTCCAACACATCTCATGATGCTTTATCAATCCTACTAGCAGTTTTTTTTTTCTCTTATAAAAATATTATATATAATTATATATAAATATGA
The DNA here is from genome assembly GCA_900491605.1 of Calamus simplicifolius. Classification (NCBI taxonomy): domain Eukaryota; kingdom Viridiplantae; phylum Streptophyta; class Magnoliopsida; order Arecales; family Arecaceae; genus Calamus; species Calamus simplicifolius. Next base: position 454,299 of record UESW01004733.1, on the reverse strand, counting down.
ATAAAATTATATTTTTATTGGATCAAGTTCATATTAGGTACTGGCTCCTCTTTTTATTCTTGACCTTATCTAGTTTGATCGATGTCCAACTCTATGCCCAAACCCTAGACCCAAGTCTTTGATTCAAAAATTGAAAAAGGTATCTAGGTTTCAACTAGAATAGGTCAGATCGGGCCTGTGCTTTAAAAAATTAAATTTGATTAAACAGAGAAGAATAAATTTGGCTATGTTCAAATATAGATAAATTTAGATATGATCACCTTTTCTATCCTTGAATTCATATAGTTCAAGAATCCCAAAGATAAAAAGGTAAGATGACTCAAGGATCCGTGTAGATTTAAAAGTAGAAAAGATGATCAAATCCTAAATTTAATTACATTCAAAGCTAACTAAGTATAATAATAATAATAATAATAATAATAATAATAATAATAATAATAATAATAATAATAATAATAATTTTGTTAAAGGCTTGACAAAGGATTCCAGCAATTTAGGTGCTTCTTTTTTCTTATAAATATAATATATAATTATAATATAAATATGGATCAAATAGCAACTAATGGTTTCTCCTTAAGTATTGAATCTTGCTATGACTTATAAAATAATCAATCAGCCCTAGCATGTCTACAATTGTATAGCAAGTCTAGCATGTCTACAATTGTATAGCATTCACTTTAAAACACAAGAAGACCGATAAAATTATCATCCCTATAGCGAACGTTACCCATGCTTGGCGACTGCAACAGACGCGGTGGTACCACACCTGCAGATGATCTCGACTTTGATTTCCAGTACTTCCGTCGGAGTCGAGACGGCCGCTGCTGGCGCGGGGATCGCGGTGGCCGGATACGCCGGATCGGGAAAGAATCCGGGGCAGCGGTAGCGGCGGTGCTCCGACGACGTTCTCGGTCGGCGCTGGGGCTGCAGGGTCGGAAGGGGTGAGGGCCGGAGCGAGCGGGGTGAGTGGCGCCGGAGTCGCGATGGCCAAGGCGGCGGTGGAGGGAGACGGGGAGGAGATGGAGCGTGCGAACTTGGCGGGCCGCGGGGATCGGGCGGCGGCGGCGGAGAAGCTGGCGGGGGATGAATGCCAGCGCTCCAAGCCTGGCAGCCGCCGCCTGTGGCCGCAGCAGGGGCAGGGATCGCCGTATCCAACCTCTCTCTCTACCTTTCTCTTTCTCTCTCAATCAAGAATTTGGAGAGATTCTCGGCTTTCTTTGGACGGGAGCAGCGAAGAACAGTTGAAATCGGCGGTCGAAGGATTTAAAAAGAAGGAAAGAAGCGGCCGTTGGGTGGAATGGAGCGAAGCGGTTTCACAGAGACGTTAGAAGCCGTGACGGTAACAGTACGGAGAGGTATCCGCAAGCGGCTTAATTCGACGTATTGGAGCGTGTAACGGATATATATATATATCCAAAAAAAATCACTAGTATACCTCCCAACAGTCATAATTATACACAATTTAGAGAAAATCACCGAAAATCTTTTTCAAAGAAGTCTTTTAAGAATTCTTCTCTGCAACATCAATTTAGCTCAGTCTTCTTCTCATCTTGTTATCTTTTAATGCAATTTGAGCACGTTTGTGTAAAGCAATATTAAAATTTGATGTTCCATTTATTTGGTAATGACTTTCTTTTTTTTTTTTTTGTAAGCAAAGTTGGCATTCATAAGTTTTCGTTCGAAATAAATGGGTGTGAATAATCAAATTAATGGGTGTGGATTATTTGATTGTCATCATTTGAATTAAGATCAGTCTTGATTGTTAAAAAGGAATAAAGATTAAATTCTTGGTCTAGAAGTTATAGGCATTAGGAAGCAGGTGTGGAAGCAGAATCAAGGGTTTGGGATGCACTCTGTCATTTTGGTTAAGAAATTTTCACTACCAGGGTCTTATTAGAGTATATTTAAGGAAAAGCATATATAGTCATGCTTATGGGTTAGTAATGCGATCTTTGAAATTATGTAAACGCAAGTTTTTTTTTTTTTTCTGCATTTGTTCATATTTTACCTTCTTGATCGCTTAAATCATTGCAAGGATTCAATGCTGCTGTGCATGCCAATTGTTCTGTGCTGATGCATTCCATGCTGTTATGAACTCATGATCTTGTTATTAGTAATAGTGCATTCCAGTGTCAGTAAAATGTGCTTGCATGTACGCATTTAGTTAATGTTTATGGGCATTCTTGTTGGGTAGTGTTGGTTCTTGATGGTATGGTGGTATCATTTGTTTGTCTTCAAGGTGCATAAAAAGGCCATCTTATGAGGTAGATAGATGTTTTAATATTTTTTGTTCAAAGTTCTATGAGAAACTCATTACTGACGCTCTACTAAAATACAAATGCAAAATCCAAATTTATCCTCCTTGTAAATTAGTCATGAAATTTTACAGTGCTACAAAAGTTATCCTTTCTAGCTATCCTCATTTCGTTGCTTTATATTCCACTTTAGTAGCTGGTGACGCTCTACTTCTTAGGAGTGATTCCTGAATTCTGGTAGAAAGGTTGCATCTTTTTCTTTCTTCTTATTTTTTTCTTTGGCGGTTGATGGTATCCTTTTATATCGACTAATATTATTGATATAGACAATGATAACAGGTTCTAAGCCTGAATTGTTCCAGAATTGTTCCACAAATCCTAAAACAATTGGGAATCATGTGCATATCGATGGTTCTTAATATGAATTGGTTTGGTTGTTGTTAAGTGGAAGGTTTTGTAAATTGTCAGTGAACTACACTGGATTTAACAAACTTCTTTTAAGGAAAAATTATCACAAAAATTTGATGAAATCATGAATTAATCCATCTATTGCTGCTTTTTGTTACTTAAAAATGTCACACAACATGGTGTCACGTGGTTTATAAGGTATCACATTTCATTTCGGATATTTTGCTAGTGGATCTGTTTTTTTGGATTGCCATCGGTATGCAATACAGATCCACATGCCAATATACTTTTGTTTAAATTAGTGCTTGAGGTTTTGATGGGATCTGTTTGATTTGTTCTTTATTGTCATATGCCTTCTGAAATGCATTTAGAGGTTTATATATTGTTTGTGTGATATCAGCACACTCTATTAATATGTATCTGTTAACATCCATAACTTATTTATTTATTGGTTTGATCCCCAAAATTTTTTTTCCCTGTTGTAATGATTACAGGCAGGTATACATGGCAAGAGAAATAAAAACAGGGGAAATAGTGGCCCTGAAGAAAATTAGAATGGATAACGAGAGAGAAGGGGTACCTCTTTATGTTCTATCTATGTGCTTATGGAAATTCTTCAAGTTGAAGAGTTGAAATGTTCTCCCTCTACTGAGGCTAAATTTTTTTTGATCTTGCAGTTTCCTATAACAGCCATACGTGAAATCAAAATTCTGAAGAAGCTGCATCATGAAAATGTCATCCAATTGAAAGAGATTGTGACCTCTCCGGGTTTTATTCAAGACTGCTCATAAGCTTCTCTTCATACGTGACAATTCATATCATTCTAACTCTTTTTTTTGGGTTAAACATGGCCAGGACCTGAAAAGGATGAACAAGGAAAGCCAGGTATGTTTTGTTCAGGACCTTAGCTACCTAGTTTCACTTTGAACTTCTCGGTTAAAAATCATCTATTTCCATCAATTATGAATTCAGTTTTGTTATTCTCTTCTCGTGCCTATCATTTTTTCTTGAAGAGATTCTGAAGTTCTTCAAATCGTCGAGTACTGCAGATGGTAACAAGTATAAAGGAAACATCTACATGGTTTTTGAGTACATGGATCATGATTTGACTGGCCTAGCAGATCGTCCTGGGATGAGATTCACTGTACCCCAAATTAAGGTATTAAATAAGGGATCTATAATTCTGTGTTCACTATCCATTTTACTGCCTACTCATTGTCTGCTTCTGCTGCTTGGTCATGCCCAATCAGTGCTACATGAAGCAGTTGCTAACAGGTCTTCATTATTGTCATGTCAATCAAGTGCTCCATCGTGACATTAAAGGTGGTGCAAAGTATCACATATGCAATGTGGAAGAAACTTTGTTTTCAACCTTTATTTTGCTTCTGATTGTTATTATGGTTACTGCTGCAGGTTCTAATCTTCTAATTGATAATGAGGGAAATCTAAAGCTCGCTGATTTTGGCCTTGCACGATCATTCTCCAGCGATCACAATGGAAACCTAACAAATCGTGTGATCACATTGTGGTACAGGTAAATTTCTTCATCAACCTTCAAAGGAAATGCTGATCTCCATATGTTTATAACTTTTTGTTTCTTCTGGTTCAACAAAATACACCACTTTTTGCACCTAACTTGTTTAAGTTTCATCTTGTTTTTGATGACAGGCCTCCAGAGTTGCTGCTTGGAACTACAAATTATGGTCCAGCTGTTGACATGTGGTCTGTTGGTTGTATATTTGCCGAGCTCCTGTATGGGAAACCAATCTTGCCAGGAAAGAATGAGGTATTGTTCTTCTAAGTGACTCTTTACATTTTCTTCCTCTTGTAGCGGTCTTATATCTTCTAGTTTATGGTAGGTCAGCTTGGTCTGAACAGAATTAAACGTATGATGTCTAGAGGAAGTCTTAGGTGTTGCAGATGGAATTCAGAATTTTCTGTTGATGCACAGGAACAAGAAGTAGAGGAAAAAATGGTCTACATGCTTTTTTCAGTAGATAGTCACATATTATAATGACTAGCTGACGTGCAATTTAAGAGCATGTGATTGCAATAAAGAAGGTAATGATGGACGATCAGGGAAGGAGTTTGTAATATGCTTAATTACTGAAGGAAATAAATTTTATTTGGGAACATACTGGCTTTTTTGAGAAAAGTCTCCATAATTTTTATCTACATCTAATAAGCTGACCAAGATGAGCAGGAGAGAGAGGATTTTGGGGTTATAGTTGAATAAATATTTTAATGACGCTTTGATTTTTTTTAAAAAAAAGAAACATGTTTTTGTATGTCTAGGCTAAGCATGCTCTTAGTTTTATTTTTGGCTTTCAGAATTTCGGAATCTGCTGAACCCCTGGCATGTGAATTCAGCTGTTGACATCCATTCATAATGCATTTTAATTACTTATTTTTGTGATATTAGATGAGCCCCTGGCATGTGAATCCTATACCAGTCAGGGATAGTTGAATGCACATCTTTTATGCATCAATTTATCAGGGAAACTAAAAGAAATGCTGATGAGTTCTTATAAGTCAATGATTATGTTAAAGTAAAACATTTGAAAGTGTTTGGGGGAACAAACGGAGTCTAAGCTTTCTTGTTGCCAAGCATTAGGGTTTCATTCATTTTATAAGGGTATAAAGAAGGAAAATGATGGTATCTAGAGGTTGCATCACATCAAAGTTGCAAGAGCTTGAGTAATGGTATAATTTTTGTGTAGTTCACAATGCACCAGGGCTTTCTTGCCAATTGATGTTTCTTTGTTGCTTCATGAAGGAAAAAAATTAAAAGTTAATGCAATAATTAGGTGTTTCCATTGATACAAACAACAAACCATATCTTCACATCTTTATGTGTTGGATTGTTGACAAGCAACAATAACAATCAGAATTACAATATATTAATAATAAAATAATAGTAATCAATAAGAACTAGATAAGGCGATGCCTTATATTATAAATAGTTACTCGTAATTTGGGGAAAAGGTGGCTTGTGTTGCTTTTTACACGTCAAGAAGCATATTCATCACCAGATAACATGCATGTGCTTGTAAATGAAAAGGTATGTTTAGTGATGAGTGTTTGTTATGTTCATGAAAGAAGTGAGCACTATCTTATCCATGTCAAACCTAACATTGGTAATCCTTGAATTTGTTTCTTAACATCTTCAGAGTACAGCTTTTTTTAATGGATTTTTTTGTACATGCAGTTGCATATAAAGAGCTTATTACGATGGTCTTCTTGGATACAAACACTCAAACATGGACTGCAGTTTTCAGTTGCTAAAGAAAGCATGAGACATCATAGTTTTCATGTTGTAAAGTCTTAATTGTATACTAATTATTTGGTTAGTTCTGCACATTGATCAGTAAGATTGTTTTCTACAATTATTTTTTATCTATGAGAATCATAATATTTAACCATCCGTAAGATTTTACCGGTCCAAGATTTTCATTTGTGAAATAAGTTGCATTATCATTGTTTGAAACTTAAAAGCAATATTTTCTGCATTGGTATCTAGTATGTTACACTGCTGTATTGGCAGAGTACCGTACAGGTATGGTATGGTACACCAGGTATGGACTCTTACAATGGTAAAAGTTGACCCTTTTACCCTTTGCTAAATATAACCCACCCTTTTGGGAAATTCTATTTGGCCCACGCTTTCTCCTCAGTAGCCCCCCACCCCCATTTAAAAAAAAGACATATTTATCCCTAAAATATTTGGACCAAAATACCCCTCAAGTCAAAACAGCCCCCCTTGCCTGCCCCTTCCCTCTCCTCCCTCACTCCGGATCAAAACACCCTCGGATCCGATCATTTGAAGCTTGGTTGAAGAGATTTTAACCTATAATCGAGCAATGGACAAGCAACTAGCAATTTGGAAAGGTTCTACGATCGCTAAGGTTAGTTTATATCCCCGTCTTTGAATATTTTTTTTCAGTTCGTGAGTTGTTCGGCCCTGTGTGGCCGAACATGTCAAATCTGTTCGGCCACACAGGGCCGAACTGAGTCAACATGTTCGGCTCTGGTTGGTCAAACTGAGTCAACATGTTCGGCTCTGGTTGGCTGAACAGAAGGATTTTGTTCGGCCACAGATGGCCGAACAGAAGAATTTCTCTGTTTGGCCCAGCGTTCGGCCTGCTGGGCCGAACAGAACTAATTTTGTTCGGCCTTCTTGGCCGAACATAGAGTGTCTGTTCGGCCATGGTTGGCCGAACAGACACTCGGCCAAATGTGAAGTGAGGGGTGTTGGGGAGGGTGAAGAGGGAAAGGGGTAGTTTAGGTATTTTCTAAATTTAGGGGAGCTATTGAGTAATTTTGGAGGGCTACTGAGTAAAAAAAATGGGAGGGCTCCTGAGCAAAAGATCAGGGCCAAATAGAATTTTCCCACCCTTTTCTTGTAACTGACTTTGGGATGTTGCATTAATCTTAAAGGTTATGTTTAAAAGGGATCAGTTTTTAGTTTGAGGTAAGGGCCTGTTTGAGTAACTAGCAAGATTGGACTGGATTTCCTGCTGGATTCATGGATCAGGCAGCCAATTTGGTCATGACATATACCAACCCAACACCCCCTCTTCCTGCAAGAGGAAATATATCTAAGGGTTCTTACTTCTTTCTTCCTACTGGTACGGGATGTGGGCCTGATAGCATTCAGCTTGATACCAAGTAGGACTGGTAACTGAAAAAACCTGATGTTTATAGCAGCGCAGGCTGGGACTTGGGTGGGCCAACAGGCTATTGCTGCAGGATTACCTAAACAGTCCCTGAGATGTGGATTTACTATAGGACTTCGTTCATAATCATCTAAATGCTTCTACCAATTTTTTGATGTAACTGAATACTTTCTTTACTGTAAGTCTGTTTTGACTTGTTATTGAGGTCTTGTTTTTTGTTTGATGCGTTCTGACTATTTTCTTCATTATATATACAGAATTCAGCTAAGTCTGTTTGGCTTGTTATTTGTCTCAAAGATGAATATGATATTGTGTTACTGACTGTTTCCTGCAGCCAGAGCAACTAACTAAGATATTTGAACTCTGTGGAACGCCGGATGAGGTCAACTGGCCTGGTGTTTCTAAAATTCCCTGGTATAACAATTTTAAACCTTCACGGCCAATGAAGAGAAAGCTCAGGGAGACTTTCAAGAAGTAAGTGACTCAGTATATTTGCTCTCTTTTCATCCATGTTTTCAGCTCTGGCATGAGATTTTTATTTTTTTGATAAGCAAGGTTTTGATGAGCAGGATTGAAGTTTTGAAATCCTGGATGTTACTTTGTTCATGTCCTTGTCACTTCCACTAAAATATTTGTGATTTGACAGTTTTGACCGGCATGCTTTGGAGTTGCTGGAAAGAATGTTAACACTGGATCCATCCCAGGTAATTTCATTAATAAATTTTCTGTAATGTATTCACAAAAGCATAGTCACTAAGGGCTAATGAGTACAGACCGAATTATTTTTGCATCATCACAATTGATTTTATGCAAAGTGTTAGCCTAAATATCATAAGTTACTTTTGTGCTTGATTGTAGCTTCACTCTTGCGTGATAATTTTTCACACTGGCATTGTATGTGCTTTATCTTATTATTTTAACCTAGCAGAAATGAGTCAAAATTATCTTCTTCTTGTTCCTATAATATCTAAGGAGAAACTTGATGCCAATGTATCATATGTTGAAACACATCAGTACATTGAAGTAGCATTATAATTTGATTATAAAGTTGAAGCAGAATATGCTTCATGTAGAAGAATTTGGAATTGTGATCAACATGGAAACAAAGCCCATGTGAATGAAGCAACAAAAAAAAAAGTCTTGCTGTAATTTAACTATACATCAGCTGGATAGATTATTGAGTGGGGCATGATTTTTTGTTGAATGTTGTGGTATGAGACATGGCAGCAAGCAGATGGTCTAACTATGGGACTATTTCTTCTAGATTCCTCATGTACACATGTTAGTGGCGCGTAGTAATCAGGCATGGGAAATGAAGAGCTTTTATTACAGTTATCCAACATCTTATATGTATGTATGTATGTCTCTGTGTGCGTGCGCGCGCGGTGCGCGTGCGTGCATGAATTTTTCTTCTCAAATGAAGTTCTTTTGTTTTGCTCTTCTCAAATGAATTTTTCTGTTTTTTAGCTTCCTTACGTGTAAAACATTTGAGTTGATGTTGCATCTATTAGTCTTTTTGCTTTGATATATGACAGAAGTTTGATGTTTTCTTTCTTTTTGCTGTGTTGGTCTTTGTTGCAATATTTCGGAGGATTTCTGCGAAAGATGCCCTGGATGCGGAGTACTTCTGGACTGATCCCCTGCCTTGTGATCCTATCCTAAAAGGTACTTGTTTTTCTCCACAACTTCAGAACCAAATATTCTTTTTTTGCCCCGTCTGGATTCTTGATCTTGGCTCAGCCATCTGGTTTGAATCAATCTATAATTTACGCAGCCCTTAGTGCAAATTAACTTTTTCTTTCTTTCTTTCTTTTTTTTTTTTTTTTTTGATAAGAACAAATTACTCACCTTCAAGTCATTGCCCTGTGTCTATTTCTTGGTGATACAGCTTACCAAAGTATTGAGTCCTCGCATGAGTTCCAGACAAAGAAGAAGCGTCAACAGCAACGACAGCTGCAAGAGGAAACAGCAAAGAGACAGAAAATACAGCATCCACAACCACATGTCCGTTTACCTCCCATTCAGCAATCTGGGCAACCACACCCTCAAATCAGACCTGGGCAGGGCCAGCCCATGCACAATGCGCCACCTCCCATGCCTGCTGGCCCAAGCCATCACTATGGCAAGCCACGTTGACCTTCTGGAGGGCCTAGCAGATACCCGCATGATGGTGGATATAACCCAAATCGTGGTGGTCAAGGTGGTGGTTATGGCAGCAGCCCATATCCCCAGCAAGGACGAGGACCACCTCCTTATGGTGGGAGTGGCATGCCGGGTACTGGTGGTCCTAGAGGTGGTAGCAGCAGTGGTTATGGAGTAGGTGCCCCAAATTACCCCCAAGGGGGGTCCATATGGTTCTTCAGGTGCAGGCCGAGGTTCCAACATGATGGGTGGGAATCGAAACCAGCAACACCAGCAGCAGTATGGTGGCTGGCAGTAGTGGAGTCAAAATACTTATTCATGTTTAGATTTTTTGGATTGTCTATTTGGTAACTTGAGAGTAACTTGTTGGTCACAGGTAAGTTAATTAATTGTGTTGGTGCAGAAGTGGAATTACCTTTGAACTTTGAACTGCAATTAGAGGTTAGGTGTTCTTTTGACTAGTATATTAATTACATGGATGTGATCATTAGAAGTTGGTGCAGAGTACTATGGTTGCATTTTCAGATATCTTCTCAGGCCGTTTTTGTAGGTGGGTATGTTGGCAGATAGTGGCTACCTAATGAATCAGACTGAAGCTAGAGTTTCACTCTATATCCTTAAGACAATTTCGCCCCGCAATAGTGCTTACGGTCAGTATGACGATTGTCTCCCAGGATACAACAGTCTCCTTTTGATGAAAGCAGCACTATAATTCACCAAAACTTTCAAACCAAGAATGCTACTCTCTTTTCAATGTACTATTGCTATACTATCCTTAGGAAAGTATGCAAATGCCTAAGAGAGAAGAAGACTAGAATTGATTCAAATTGAACTCAATTCGGAATGGCTTGGGATTGATTAAAATGAGAGGGTCTAGGGTCCTATTTATATGTTTTTAGGTGCCCCTTGGAAGCAACCCTACGAATTTAATTAAATTTAAATTCTATTATCAAAGGATGTGAGGGTTAAGGGCTTATCACCCTTGATATGCCCTTTAGACATCGTGATCTTCAGATCAGGCGATCGGATAAGCCTTTTCATGGCTGTGATCTGAAGATCAGCCGATCAGATAAGTCTATCCTTATCCTGATAAGCCTTTTCATCATCGTGATCTGATGATCACGTTATCAGATAGGCGGATGCCTATCACAACCGTACGATCGAACGGACACCTTATCATAACCGTCATGTTGACTGGTCAACCAACCGTCTGTTGACTAGTCAACTTGACTAGTCAACCGACGGATGTCAGCCATTGGATCATGATCAAGATTATGATTTGATCACCGCATCTCGACCCTTCATCCGATCGATCAACGATCAATTGATCTCAGCCCCTTATCTTGATCCGATCAATCTCCATCGTCGGATCATCTTGATCTATAAAAATTTAAAGCCCCTTAAGCTCCTCGCGAAGTGCAAAGTGCGCCTACAAAGCGCCCATTGCGCCCTTCGCACACGCGCGTGCGCGTGCGCGTGCGCGAGGGTGATGCAACGCATCACCCTCAAGCTCTCCACTTGTGGTGAGCCTAAGGAACTTAAGCTTCAAGGAAGTGGTTTCCATATAAGTGAACCTTCCTTTCTTAATTTTTTCGATATGGAACTAAATGTCCCCGCAATTTCTCATTCACACACATAAGCGGTAATGGGCTTTCAAGGCCCATTAGGGTATTTAGGGTCTATTTTGGCCCATTACCCAACAGTTTTAAACTGGAGTGGGGTATATGGAACTGTTGATATACATGTGTTTGAGATTCATCTATCAGTGTTATGGTTTACACACACACACGATTTATCTATCAGTGTTATGGTTTAGACACACACACACACACATCATTTAAAACATTCTCCTGTTATATTTGTTTGTTTTGGTGTGCTAAGTATGCAGCGGTTATGTCCATGTCTCGTCGCCTCGGTTATTTGTGGGTGTCTCAGTTGGAGCACCTGCTAGAAACAGGGTTCTTAAATTTTATTGTTAAGCTATCATTACCTTTCAACTCCTCTTTACTCTCTTAGAGCCAATTCTAATTGTATGGATGGATGGGTGAGTTTAGCCGACAGATCCATTGAAATCTCCAATCTGATTTCATGTAATATGGATCCTGGTTGGATATGTTTATTTCATATAGCTTCTCAAGGGTGTTTAATCTACTCTCTTTGACAAGATCGTCTAGGTAGGCTTCAAGCGCAAGCACGGTGATTCCTACTGGAAATATCAATCAGGGTCGCATGATATTTCTTTTGCCCTCGAGATTGGTTTTATTCACTTATTCATCAAGAGATTGAAAGTTGCGGTGGGTTTAGCTAAGGGTGGGGAAACCAGCCTGCCATTGTAGGAAAAGCAAAGCCAAGCGAATGTTACAAGAAGGAAATTTTGGAAGGTAAAATAGAAGAACTAAGAAGCTGGTCGGTCCTCATGTGCATTACAAATGAAATTCAACAGCACATGAACATCAGATATGAAATCTGGTAGCATGAGAAACACATCCATCTGAATCATGCCCTTATGTTTGTGTAATGTAATCATCACAGTAAATTCAAGTTATTTAAATAGAACTTCAAAGCCTAGATTGGAAAGCAAGAAGATGATGTTGAGAAAACATAATATTAAGAAAATAAGGTTGCATTTAAGTTTCAAAAATATTTTTTATTTTTTATTTTTCTGAAAATAATTTTCATTATCTATTTTCTAATATCTAAAAATACATTTGGTAAGTGGAAATGAAAACTATTTTCTATTTTATTTTCGTTATAAAAGATATCTTTTAAAATGGTAGGAAATAAATAAATAAATAAAAAGAATATAATTAATTCTTATGTTTTTAAGCCAAGTATTATGTTTTTAAGTTCTTTTTTCCCTTGTTTTCTATTTTCTTTTTTAGGTAAAAAATAATGAAAATATCTTTAAATTATTTTAAAGTTTTGCCCATTTTGGAGTTATGTTTTGGAGAAAATTGTTCTCATTTTATTTATTAAATATGTTTTTAAAGCATTTTTTATTTTTTTATGAAAATAAAAATATAAAAGAGAACTCTTTTCAAGAGTTAAATTTGACTTGAATTCATAGAAAGAGAAATCCTAGGTTTGTAGAAAGTGTTTGATTCATGGAAAGTTTGTTCTTAGAAGACATTTTTTATGTTTGGTCAGTCTTGGAGAGGAGCATTGGAAGGTATAATTTTTTCTTTTTTGGACTGATGTTAAAAAGGGGGCTCATATTTGGTTTGTTATTTTTTATTTTTTCAAGGTGAGTGGAAAAAAAAAAAGTTTATATGACTTTGAAACAAATTTTCCCCTTCTTGGCTGAGGGTATTTTTTAAATGAAAGTCATTATTTCTTGGACCCCACGGCCTAATTGTAAAATGTATTTTTGGTTTGCTCGAGTTGGAGGCCCTGCAAAATATGGGTATTTGATTTTTTGATCTGCATGGGTTCTATGTTTTTTGAGATTGTCTTTGGGCTGGTTTTAATGTTTTACATTTTAGTCAAACCTGATTGAATTATGAAGTTCGATTGACATTTCTAGCCCAAATAGAGGTTTGTATGCGCCCAACTCAATGGAAATTGTGATTTTTGTTAATCGGTCCCATGGAGTTCATATAGACCAATTTTATATTGTATGTAAGAGCTTACACTGATATATATTTAGTCTTATGTTGGCTATACAATGAATAAAACTTAGGAACTTATATCGGATCAATGAGCTTAAATAATTTTTTCACTGATCTTTTTTATGAGATTCTTAGTTATTATAAATGGTCTCATTAAATCTTTTGGTTTGCAAAGGTTGTTAAGGCTTAAATGAAAGAGAAATGAGAGTTCATGTTGATGCGCATTTAGTTTCATATTCGATTGCTTTTATATGATCAATGTATCTTAATAATACTTTTTATTTATTTATTAGATAATTTTTTTTGTTATTACTAGTTTTGTGGTGTCACTATTTTTTAAAGGAGTTCTTTGGTTGTTACAATAAAAGCCTTTAATTTTGGACGATTAATTTCAGTTCAAAAACATTATAGAGGGCTTGAAGGAGGGTACGAAAGATAACGCCAATTTTTTGTCCCCTTAATAACCTAAAAAACATCAAATTTATTATTTGATAAAATTTATTGTTCGACAAAATTATTTATTTGTAAGCTGAAAGAATACTCAACTCATCTAAGCCTTTTCCCAATTACATGGGGCTTGCTTCCTTCAGTCTCCTCTATTTTAGTCTATTCTGGATAAAATCAATATTCAAATTATTAATAATTATATTTTTTAATTATTTTTATCTATATTAGTTTAGGTCTATCTCTATTTAAAGATCACTCTTTTTATCTAGAGTATCTAAAGGTGTTCGTTGTATATGTCCAAACTATTGTAATTGATTTTCTCTCATTTTATCTTCAATTGGAGCTACTCCTATCATTTTTCTTATATGTTTATTTCTAATTCTATCTTTTAAAGTTTTACCATATATTCATCTTAACATATATTTCTATTATACTTAATTTATTCACATGTTGTTTTAGTATTGCCCAACACTCTGTTCCATATAGCATACCTAGCCTAATAGCAATTTTATTAAATTTTTCTTTTAATTTTTATGGGATACGTTGATCATACAATATTTTTGAAGCACTCCTCCATTTAATCAATCATGCTTTAACTCTATGATTCACATTTTTATCTATTTCACCTTCTTGTTGGATAATTGATTTATATTTTTATAGATGATATTAGTAATAATTTATATTATTATAGATATTGTTAGTAGTGAAAGCAGCAAAATGAGGAGCCACCCCAATAGAATGGATATAAAGGGATTAAATGAGAATGAGAATTGAGATGAAAGAAATTTTTAAAACCCATCAAGTTCAAGGGCAAGGATGAAGACTGTGATCTTCATTTTCAACCCATTCCGAAAATTCAATCTTTTCCTGCTAATATAAATATTAATTTAGACTTTTAAATTTTAAAATTTAAAATTTTTTAAATATCTACTGATTTATAATAAATTTTGGACTTCAAATGTATTTTTTTTATCTAATAGTATTAGGCTTAAATTTAACAATACAATTTTAGAAATAAAATAAATGAGAAATAAGAATTCCTTATGAAAATAACTAAAAATAGGGATTTTTTATGGAGAATGGGGAACTAGACGAGGATAAAGAAGGAAGAAAATCAGTCCCTATTTGAAAATCGAAGTGGGGATGAAAGGTGGAGGTGGGGAGTAGGGTCAGAAATAAAGAATGTATCTTTTGTCTAAAATCTTTATTATCATTCATGTGGATATTCACATAAAGCTCAATTTAGAAAATATCTTTCTTTCGAATAGGATTAAAGGAAAAAGACCTTAGGTTTCCCTTTTTATCCTCAATCCTATCTAGCTTGATTCATGCCTCCATTTCCCTTGTCCTTCACTCTTTTTTCTTGATTTATATTTATTGTATTGTTATTATATTATTACAAAATCAAGATATGGCTACAATTAACGCAGTTATTATATAGTTATGTCTTTATTGAATTAAGCTGTTTAAGGCATTGATGGTATTTGAATTGTTATATATAATTTATAATTAGTAAATTACTTAGTACTAACATATAAAAGTTATTTGATTAAAAAATTCTTAGCTTATAAACGAAAGAAAGATGTGGCAAAACGCGCCTTAGGGCATTCAATTCATCAACAAGAATGCACAAGATACACCGTAGCAACTAATGGTTTCTCCAAATTGAATATTGCTATGACTCTTATAAAATAATCAATCAGCCCAAGTCTAGCATGTCTACGATCATTCACCTTAAAACAAACACGAGAAGAACTCCTCTAGCGAGACAGACGAATGCTTGGCAGCAGGACTGCCACCACACCACATGACCTCGACTTTAATTTCTATTACTTCTGTCGGAGTCGAGACGGCCGCTGCTGGCGCGGGGATCGCGGTGGTCGGATACGCCGGATCGGGGAAAGAATCCGGGGGCAGCGGCAGCGGCGGTGCTCCGACGACGTTCTCGGTCGGCGCTGGGGCTGGAGGGTCGGAAGGGGTCAGGGTCGGAGCGAGCGGGGTGAGTGGCACCGGAGTCGCGATGGCCAAGGCGGCGGCAGAGGGAGACGGGGAGGGGATGGAGCGTGCGAACTTGGCGGGACGCGGGGGTCGGGCGGCGGCAGCGGAGAAGCTGGCGGGCTCCAAGGCTGGCAGCCGCCGCTTGTGGCCGCAGCAGGGGCAGGGATCGCCGTATCCAACCATCTCTCTCTACCTTTCTCTTTCTCTCTCAATCAAGAATTTGGGAAGCTTCTCGGCTTTCTTTGGACGGGGACGGGAGCAACGAAGAGCAATTGAAATCGTCGGTCGAAGGATTTAAAAAGAAAGAAAGAAGCCGGGGTGATGGCCGTTGGGTGGAATGGAGCGAAGGGTTTCACAGAGACGTTAGAAGCCGTGACGGTAACTGTACGGAGAGGTATCCGGAAGCGGCTTAATTCGATGTAGCGGAGGAGATCGTAAGATCCTATCCATTATCCTCTCCCTTACCCGATCCCTGGGCTAGTTGGAGAAGCCGCTCCGTTCTTCCCGTTTCATGGGCAAGGCGGACTCCTTCCACATCTTATGAAAGCATTCAAACATAGAGTATTTCTCAACATCACCTCCCTCCCTCTCAAAGCCTTAAAATAGCACAAACCCGCGCCGCAGAACCATGTGGACGCCCAAATGATCAAAACCGGGTTCGATCTCCAGACTTACCGCTCAAACCACCTCCTGGAGTCCCTCCTCAGCGAACTTTTAAAGGCACGCCAACTTTTCGATGAAATGCCCATTAGAAACACCTTCACCTCCAACCGCATGATCTCCGGCTACGCCAAGTCCGGCGAAGAGCGCACTCACGTCACGTGGACAATCATGATCAGTCACTTATAATGCAATGGTTATGGGCTACTCAAAGGAAGGGTTCTACTCTGAATCATTGGAGCTCTTTACTGAGATGCGAGCCTTGGGATTGAAGCCATCGCAGTTCACTTTCTCAGGGGTTCTAGTTGCCGCGACCGGACTAGGTGATCTCAGTCTTGGCCAGCAAGTCCATGGTCTAGCGATCAGAATAAATTTTGGCTGGAATGTGTTTGTGAACAACTCGCTATTGGATTTCTATTCCAAATGTGATTGCTTGGATGAAGCAAGCGCACTTTTTGATGAGATGCCGGAAAGGGACAATGTTTCTTATAATGTGATGATCTCGGGCTATGCATGGGATGGGCACACCAAAGAACTTTTGAATCTCTTGCAGGAAATGCAATTGATTGGTTTTGATCAGAGCCAGTTCCCTTTTGCTAGTCTATTGAGTGTTGCTGGAGCACTTTCTGATCTGAAAATGGGGAGACAGATCCATGCTAAAGTTATTGCAACAGATGCAGCATCCATTGATCTTGTAGGCAATGCCCTTATTGACATGTACTCAAAATGTGGTCATTTGGAGACTGCGGAGATGATTTTTATGAATAAAACTGACAGGAACACCATCTCATGGACAGCAATGATTGGGGGCTACATTCAGTGTGGACTCTATGAAGAGACTTTGGAGCTTTCCCGGAAGATGAGAAGGGCCGGCGTGAGCCCAGACCGTGCAACAGTTTCTAGCATTCTGAGAGCTTCAGCAGGTCTTGCTTTGCTTGGGCTAGGAAAGCAGCTGCATTCCTATATAATTAGATCAGGGTACATGTCGAATGTGTTCTCAGGGAGTGCCCTTCTTGACATGTACACCAAATGTGGGTGTTTGGATGAGGCTCTTTGCATATTTGAGGAAATGCCCCGCCGTAACATAGTCTCGTGGAATGCTATGATCTCAGCATATGCCCAAAATGGGCAAGGGAGGAAAGCTATCAAATTATTTGAAGACATGCTTCAATTGGGTGTGGAACCGGATTCTGTCACCTTCCTCAGTGTTCTGTCTGCTTGCAGTCACAGTGACCTCATAGACGAGGGTTTGCGATTCTATAATTCTATGACGGAGTGTTACAAGCTAAAACCAATGAAGGAACACTATGCTTGTGTGATAGATATATTGGGTCGCATTGGTCGTTTGGATGAGGTAGAGAGGTTAGTGAATCAGATCCCCTTTGGAGCTGATCAGATTATATGGAATTCTATTCTGAATTCATGCAGGATTCATGGGAATCAAGAGTTGGCGAGACGAGTAGCTGATAAGCTGTTCGGTATGGAGCTCAGAGATGCTGCTCCTTATGTTATAATGTCCAATGTCTATGCTAGAGCAGGCCAATGGGAACATGTTGCTAAGGTGAAGAAGATGATGAGGGACCAAGGAGTGAGGAAAGAGCCTGCTTATAGTTGGGTTGAAATCAAGCAAAAAGTGTACACATTTTCGGCCAATGATTCAATCAACCCGCACATGAGTGAGATAAGGGCAGTTTTGCAGAAGTTGAGTGAGGAGATGGAGAGGGAAGGCTACAAGCCTGACACTGGGTGTGCTTCTCATTTGGTAGATGAGGAACTGAAGATAGTAAGCAGGTGAACTAACAAACTCTCTGCACCTACATTGCTAACTTAGAGTTTCTGGGCCAGATGCCAAAATCCAGGCAATTCATCTAATATATATACTATTTTTCTAAAAATTGTATATCCTAAATGTCACTTTTTGATCTTTCAATATGCCAATCTTAGCAATGAGAGGAAAAAAATTATATATTACTGACACTAACATGGAGACATTGTTCCTCTGACAGAACAACCTTAAGTTACCTTTTTCCTTCATGACATTATCAGTTGCAGAGCGTTCATCCCTCAAAGATTTCTCCAATTCTTCTTTCTCTCTCCTAAGATACAATATTTCTTGTTTCCCTATTCAAAAGAAAAGGATAAAACATATCATATATGAGAAAAATAAATCATAAGTTTGAACTTGTCAAGAAACAGGTTGCCAAACATTCGCTGATAGTTAAATTTCTTCTGGTACATCCAGGATTATGTCAAGTCCACCAGTGAGAGTGTTGGAGACATATGAAATAGGGTTTCCAAACAATTAATTAGTATATTTTCAGTTTGATTATACAGGCTTACCAGCATTTATTGTATTGCCTGCACAATCTAACTTTACAGACAAATCATTTAGAAGGCAATTCAAATTATCAAAAGCTTTTGAACTGAGTGCAAGCTTTTCTTCAAAGAAGTTCTTGTCTTCCTCAGCTGCTAGAAAAAAAAAATTGAGCATGTTAGATGAATATTCTGGGACTTCAGTATAGAGAATATCAGCAACTTAACCATACCTGCATGAGTCTGACCAGCTAGGTGCTGTAAGGTTTCAGTTAGCTGATCACACAGTGTCTTGGTTGAAGAGAATTTGAATCTAATCCTTGCCAGAGCTTTGTATCTTCTGTATGCTTTACTTTGAGTTTTGCATTTTCATTGACTGCCTGCTGTAGTTTGGCCTCTAGCACATGTATCTGCTCGGTTGCTTTTTTTAGCCTTGTGTGCTTTAATATTCATTAATAACATCATCATTTATCAGCTTAAAAACAAATCACAAAGAACCTACGTAAATATTTGATAAACCATGACTCATTTTTGAATGACAACCTGAACAATAAGTACAATAGCAGGCATTATTTCATCCAAGTCAAAAACTGGCAGCTTCCAGTATTATATTTATAAAATGGTACACTTTAAGCATAAACGATTTAGGCTAGCTCTGCTATGTGATGGCAATTCCATTTGACTGGATTTTTCATGTAAGGCAGTTTGACTTGTATATTTATAGAAAGCCTTTGTTTGCAGTTGGAGCAAGTTTTATATTCCAAACAGCCAATTTAGAAGCATATCAAAGAGGAAAGCACTTTTATGTGTAACAGAGACAACACTGAGCATTTTTATACGCCAAACAGCCAATTTGGAAGCATACCACGGAGAAAAGTTCTTTCATGTGTAACAGAGCTAACCCTCATTAAACATGAGAACCAAAGTTGGACCGTAATGTCCTTGTACCAAAAGCAGAAATAGGCACATTACCAGGATATAGAGAATTATTAGGTCCAAAAAGAGAAGGGCATACATGAAATCATCAAACTATGACCAACTAACCAGTTAACAAAATTTAAAAAATCTGAGATTAAAACAAAGATGTGCATCACTAGAAGATTATTGAATAGGAAAAGTTTTAGCAACTATCCAAGAAAAGCTTGATTTAATGTATGTACACACTCATGAATGCATGTAATGAAGTAAATCAAAAAATAACAAGGAAAAAATAATGCAGAAATTAAATATGTTATGAAGAGAGTCTCAAATATAACTTTTGTTGGTATCGGACTGTAGCCATGGAACAGGGGAGGCGGACTCACCTGATTCACGGCGGCGCAGCGGGTGCTTCCGACGAGGATTATCGGTCGTCGAGGGGGCTACTAGAGTCCCCGGAGATGCCCACACCCCTGGGCCGCAGTGCCGGAGAGGGAGAAGGTAACGGGAGATGAGAAGAAACTGGTTTTTTTCTTTTTGTGTTTCTATGTCCTTAAGCAACAGGGAGCTCCATCTCTTTATAGAGGGTGTCCAGGAGACAACCTCTTAATGAGGCATGGGTGGACGTCTCCTCCAGTCGATGCCTCGGAGGGAGGAGCACGCCTCCCGTGTTCCTTATGGGCGGCTCCGTCCCAGCCGCAGGAGGAACAGGGGAGCCCCTGTTTCGTAACGATCTCTCACTCGTCCACACAAGACCTTACATTTAATGCCATCTGACTGGGGTGTGCGACTCGATGAAATTCACACATAGTGACACACAGTAAAAATGTTGCACTTAGTTAATGAATAACTAATACAGTACATTAATCGATGTAATCCAATCTCGTCCGTATCCCATAAAATCCAACACACCATAATCAAGTACTCTCAATCCCTCAAGCATTTAACCTGAGTAGTACTTGAAAAAACACTAAGTCAAGTATCTGTGTCCATAATCATATGTGACTCACACACATGATTGCCCGGGCTATGGATCACAACAGATAAGGTGCGGTCGCGAATAATCTTCCTTGAACGCTCATACCAATTCATCTTTGTCCAGTTGACTTCCTAGGATTATCTTATGTGGCAGTATTAATTTCATGACCCTGGAGGATAAGGCTAAGAAAGTCATCCTAAACTCCAACTTCATGATATAGGCTCAAGTCCAAGGACACTTCAAAGTTGTAGGGCTCACATGGTAACGAAGAGGAAGTATCCGTTACCCCTACTGGGTCGACTTTAGCACATGCAACATAATGCATGTTATGGTGGAGCTCCCACTCAAAGGGCTATGTCACACTCAAACACCGTACGAACACAAGTCCAGGCATCACAAAGTTGCCTAACTCGAGCACACACCAATGCTCCCAGTTCGGCTACAACAGGCTTTAGCACGGATCTGTGGACATACATGTACATACTCCGTACTCGACTCTCTGAGTCTCATCTCAGTCCAAACTGAGGCGACTTATTATAATAATTTATGTAGCCCATTTTGCAACTTATGCAATCTGCAACTCATGCAGTCTGTAACTCATACAGTATCATATGCAACCCATGCATTTACTCAAGCATCTATCATGGCTACTTTAGTCTCATCCTGCCCACTACTAAAGTGTCAGGTTGATCATCCCTGTGAGTGAGCTGATCAAAGCCTGTGACATTTATACACATATGTGCCTGCCAATATGAACTCATCATGATAATAATAAAAACAAGCATTTCATAAATAACACAGTCTACAATATCCATACAATCCCTGTCTGTTAGATACAATGCAGACCCAGACTCCTCATATGAGTCTGGAAGACATCTCTAGCAATAGGCTTAGTTAATGGATCTGCCAACATCCTGCTAGTAGAGATATGTCTAAGGGTGACCTCTCCTTGCTTGACCATATCTCGAATGAAGTGATATCTAATGTCAATATGCTTAGACCTTCCATGATACTTGAAATCTTTAGCATATTGCAATGCTGCCATGCTATCGGAACATATCTGAATAGTCTCATGAGCACTGGCTGATATCTCAAGTCATCTCAAGAATCTCCTCAACCACACGGCCTCCTGTATAGCAGCCGAACAAGCAATGTATTCGGCTTCCATGGTGGACAGGGCTATGCAATTTGTTTCTTATTGCACCAAGAGACAGCTCCACCTCCAAAGATGAACACATATCCTGAAGTGGATTTATGCTCATCTCTATCACCAGCCCAATCAGAGTCACAAAAACCCTTTAATTTCAAATCCCCTCCTTGATAACATAGGGCGAGATTAGCAGTACTACGAAGTAGCGAAAAATCCTCTTTACTGCTTCCCAATGAGCAAGCCCTGGGTTGCTTTGGTACCGACTGACCAAGCCTACCGCAAAGCTAATGTCAGGATGTGTACACAACATAGCGTACATCAAACTTCCCACAGCACTCGCATAGAGAATCCTGCTCATCTTCTCTCTCTCCTCATTCGTTCTAGGGCACTGGTCAATACTCAAAGTGCAGGCCTTCTCTATTGGGGTATTAATGGGTTTCGAATAGTGCATTCGGAATCGTTCCAAGATTTTTTGAATATAAGTTTCTTGAGACAGACCAAGAAACTTTTTAACACGATTCCTTAGGATCCTCACTCCTAGCACAAAATTCGCCTCACCCATATCCTTCATTTCAAAAACGAAGGACAGCCACTCCTTAGTGGCATTGATCACCCCTATAAACTCCCAACTATTAGGATATCATCCACATACAGCGCTAAAAACAGAATCCCATCGTTCGATTTCTTAATGTATACACAGTGGTCCTCTTCAATCATGGTTAAGCCAATCGATGTAATGGCTTCATGAAATTTGAAGTACCACTGTCTGGATGATTGCTTGAGACCATATATGGATCTTTTAAGGCGGCACACTTTGCCCTCCTTTTCTTTAGCCACGAAACCCAAAGGTTGATCCATGTAGATTTCTTCATCCAGGCTTCCATTAAGAAACGCTGTCTTGACATCCATTTGATGTAGCTCCAAATCTAAATGAGCCACTATAGCTAGGATCAGACGAATGGAGGCAAATCTCACCACAGGAGAAAATGTCTCCTCATAGTCCACACCCTCCATCTGGATATAGCCCTTCGCCACAAGTCGAGCCTTGTACTTATCGATTAACCCATCAGCCTTGCGCTTTATCTTTAGGACCCACTTATTTCCTATAGATTTGCGCCCAGACGGTAAGTCTACCAGGTCCCACACATGGTTCCTGTCCATAGACTCCATCTAATCTTCTATAGCAGCAAGCCACTCTTTACGAACTGATGAATCAAGTGCCTTATGAACAGAGACTAGCTCATCTGGATCCAACGGGGCACAGAGAAATACATTCCCTTCGACCTCAAAGTATCGCTGTGGAACTATTCCACGTGTACTTCTCCGTAACAATGGATCTAGACTTTGAGAGCTAATCCCTGAAGGTACATTAACCCTCATGGGTGAGCTCCCACTGGGCTCAGCCTGTGCGCTCCCACTATCTGGTGCGGCACTCCTACTAGGCCCAGCCTGTGTGCTCCCACTATCTATGGCGATATCTAGAACAGGCCGTAATGCCCCTCCCTAGCTAGAGATAGTAGGAAGGTCTCCTGTAACTCATACAGGGTTAGGTCCTTCTTGATCTCACCAATGCTTGAAATTCATTCTCTATGAATTCCACATCTCTGGACTCTATTTCAGTCAGTCCTCCATCAGGATGTTCACCATACATCACATAACCCTTAGAATTTTGAGGGTACCTAATGAACACCTTTTTGCTAGCCTTAGGGCCTAGCTTTTCCAACTTATGGGAGGTATTGTGAACATATCCTGCTGAACCCCACGGGCGCAAATGATCTACATAAGGTCTCGCGCCATACCATAACTCATATGGTGTGGAGGACACCAATTTACTGGGTATGCGGTTAAGGATGTAGGCAGCAGTCAAAGTGCATCATCTCAGAAACTAATCGGGAGATTTGCCTGTGCCATCATTGATCTAACATATCCAGTAAAATCCTGTTTCGACGCTCTGCAACACCATTTTGCTGCGGCGTCCCAGGAATGGTGAGCTTCCTGCATATCCCTTTCTCCTCACAAAGCTTCTGAAATTGATTAGATAAATATTCATGACCTCTATCAATCCGGAGAGACTTCAAAGTCTTCTCCTTATGATTTTCCACCTCAGCTAAGAAGCGGCGAAACAATCCAGCACTTCATAGCGGTGGGAGATTAGGTACACATACCCAAATCGCGAATAATCATCGATGAATGTGAGGAAATAAGATGCGCCATGGCGTGCTCTGACATTCATAGGTCCACAGATATCTGAATGTACTAGCTCTAATGGCTGAGAGCCCTAGAAGCCTTACCAAAAGGCTTTCTTGATGCCTTTCCTGCCAAACAAGACTCACACACAGGGAGGCTTATTTTGCTGACGGGGCCCAATAGCCCTTCTCTAGCCATTTGTGCCATCCTATCTTGGCCCACATGACCAAGTCTAGCATGCCATAGTGAAGAATTATCACATGCAGGAAAGAAGCACAAGCATATGAAGAGTAAGATTCAGATATTTCCACATCAAGTCTGAAAAACACATATGATAAATGAGCCACTATAGCTAAGATCAGACGAATGGAGGCAAATCTCACCATAGGAGAAAATGTCTTCTCATAGTCCACACCCTCCATCTGGGTATAGCCCTTCGCCACAAGTCGAGCCTTGTACTTGTCGATTGACCCATCAGCCTTGCGCTTTATCTTTAGACCCACTTATTTCCTATAGATTTACGCCCAGGCGGTAAGTCTACCAGGTCCCACACATGGTTCCTGTCCATAGACTCCATCTCATCTTCCATAGCAGCTAGCCACTCTTTACGAACTGATGAATCAAGTGCCTCATGAATAGAGACTGGCTCATCTGGATCCAACGAGGCACAGAGAAATACATTCCCTTCGACCTCAAAGTATCGCCGTGGAACTATTCCACATGTACTTGTGAACCTTTCTTGTCACTGGATTTACTCCTTCTACCTCTGGAACGCGAAGCTCTGGAGTGAGCCACATAGGCAGAGGAGTGGGAAGTCTCTTTGCGCTCAGCCTCCAGCTCGAGATGATGAGATATGTCCTCAAAAGTCTTGATGTGCTCACTATGAGTCATCAAGAGCTTCATCTGACTCCACTGAGGGTCAAGCAGTGAACGAATCACTGCAAGGACCTTCTGCTCCTCAGTGAGATCAACTCCAGCCTCCCTCAAATACCTAATCATGCCACTCATGACGCGGAGATGTTCAGACATTGAATGATTAGGATCTTTGACATGTTGCATAAATTTGAGGTTCAAGGCCCACAGCCTTGTTGCTGAGGTCTGACCAAACCGAATCTTGAGCTGGTTCCACATATCCTGGGCAGTTGGAAATCCCTCAAAATCTCCAATCAGGTCATTGTGCATATAGCTTAACATCGTGAAGCGTGCACAACGATCCTTCTTTACCATTTTTAATAGACTTTGTGATCCTGATAGTTCTGCTCAAGGTACCAGGTTCTGGTGGTGTCATACTGTGTGTTAAGATTTCAAGACTTCTTGCTCATTGAGTAGATATTGGATCTTTCGGTGCCACACATTATAATTTTGTCCTTCCAATTTTTTACCTCTATCGAGGCAGCTACACCAGATCGGAGGCCATCACTACATTTGGTCAAACAAAATATGGACATTAGGCACATAATCAGTGTATATCTCTGTTTAAAAAATATTCAGATTTCAAATAATCTTACTTATAAATGAGATCGAAAATTTCGCTAAGCTCATAATCATCACTCATTTAATAAGATAGAACACTGAATCCAATAATTTTTCATAGAACATATCTATGTTGTCCACAAATAAAACATTGGAACAAATCCGCATTTGCTACATCTAGCATATATTTCATGTCAACTAAAGACATAAATCAATATATATATTATTTATGCACTAAGCATAAATAAACATGCTTGTAGAAAATACATAACAATTTATATAAATGCCCCTTATGCACTAAGCATAAATGATTATGTCAACAACAATAAGATGCAGACAAAAATGCATAAATCATATTTATACACTAAGAATAAATAATTATGCAATCAAAAAATTTACAGAAAAAATCAGATAGAATGATAACAAAAATATTCATGCATAGAGCATAAACCCCCATGCCACATCAAGAAAATTTTCAATAAATTTTCTATGATATTCTATAAATTTTTTTTTTTTCTACAATTTTCTGTGATTTTTCTGCATTTTTTGCAATTTTTTTAAATTTTTTTGGATTTTTGGTAATTTTAAAATACTCAGAAAATTTGAAAAAGCAATTTAAATGCCACGCAGGCATTGACGTCAGCTGGGCCCGACACGTGGACTGCCATGTCGGGGGCCCACAGCCACGTAGCTGCCACGTCACAGTAAATATTCTCGGTTTTTTGTTTTTGTTTTTTTTAATTAAACGTGGCATGGAATGACGGAATTGCCCTGATAAGTTATTGAATTTATGGGTGATGCCACCCGTAAATTTCCGATCGCGGCCGTGCGCACAGCGCGCACGACTGCGGGCAAGGCCGTCCCGACCCTCCGGCGGCCGGGACGGAGCTCCGGATGGAGCTTTGGACGGGGACGGGAGGACCGCCGGCCTCCGGGGAGGTCCGGCGGCCCGCGTCCCACGGACGCACAGGGAGCCGCCGCCCTCCGTGGCGGCGGACAGGGCTTCCCCGACCCTCCGGTGGCCGGGGAAGAGAGGGGGAGGGTCTTCGGTGTCGGTGGAGACGACGCGGTGGCCGTTCCGGGGTGGGATGGCCCCGAACGGCCGCCGGCAAATTTTTTTTTTTTGACTGCGGCTGCCGTGGCCGCAGTACAGGGGCAGGCGGCGGCGTGAGGCCGCCGCTGCCTGCTCCTCCGCCCCTTCCCCCTTGCCGGCCAACGCCCGAAATGTGGTGACGGTCGGCGAGGCTCTGATACCACTGTTGGTATCGGACTGTAGCCGTGGAACAGGGGAGGCGGACTCACCTGATTCACGGCGGTGCAGCGGGATCGTCGTCGGTCGTCGAGGGGGCTACTAAAGTCCCCGGAGATGCCCACACCCCTGGGCCGCAGTGCCGGAAAGGGAGAAGGTAATGGGAGATGAAGAAACTGGTTTTCTTCTCTCTATGTTTCTATGTCCTTAAGCAACCGGGAGCTCCATCTCTTTATAGAGGTGTCCAGGAGACAACCTCTTAATGAGGCATGGGTGGACGTCTCCTCCGATCGATGCCTCGGAGGGAGGAGCATGCCTTCCGTGTTCTTATGGGGGCTCCGTTTCAGCCGCAAGAGGAACAGGGGAGCCCCTGTTTCGTAACAACTTTCATTAGATATGAAAAAAGCTTAAGAAGCTTAAGGACAATACTCGTGAAGAAAAGGAGAAGCTTGCATATTAGATAATAATAGTACAGGAAGAAAAACATTGGCCATATAAAAAGGAATATATCAGATCCAATAACAACAGATAGGAAGACTACACCTCTAACAGCATTATATGTGCGATTACTTCAATATAAGTACAAATGATGATTACACAGAGAGAGAGAGAGAGAGGGGGGAGGGGGGAGAGAGAGATGTTAGGGATGAGAACAGAGAGTAAAAGCATAGAAACAAAGGGATCAGGCTCCAAAAGAAGAGATAAATCAACAAAATTGGGGGATCAACCAAAAACTAGAGATTAAAACACTGAAACTAGAAAAATATATGGGGTTTAACTAAGCCAACGCAATGAAATATCTAAGAAGGCTCAAATCCAAAAATAGGTATGTAAAATCCTAGCGGAAAGATTTTTACCGCGATTTCAAGATCGGTTTTCACCGAAGCTTGTTCTTTAACCAACCTCTCTGAAATCACACACATCAGAAGGCTAGTCGTCTTAGTGAACCGATATGTCATATCAAACTATGAGCGGAATTAGATGTCTTCACAAAAGAAGCACGACCTGCAGTGAGCTTTAGATTAGCAAAGCTCCCATACGAGATGGAATCCGAAGACAGCCGGGGATTTGAGATATGAGAAGTTTTCGCAGCTCCAGCAAGAGATCCATTGAAGGATCTGTGATGATCCAAGCTCTTCATGCCGGAAAATCCGAGCTTCTGCATCTCGGCTCCTCCAGAAAGTATCGGCCTCTTTCAAATCCTAAGAACGAGATATTGGTCGCCTATACGAGCTCGCCGGTTCGAGTCGATGGCAGAAATGCTAACTCAAGCCTCAAGAACAGATGAGAGACAACCCAACGCCCAAGATGATTCGATATCTTTCGTCTCTGAAACCCTAACTTCTCCGGAACGAATTGGAAGGAGAGACGACGAACGCTCCGTGTGGTTGTTCCACGGCGGAGCCGCGACGAGCTCCAGTTGAGAGCGGAGAGGGTGGATGGTTTGAATGAGATCGGGTGCCATCCCGCGCCTATTTATAGTGTTCCCTTTCCTTCCTACCAGTGGCGGTTCCGCCCAACGAAAATCCCCTCTTAAGCAACGGTTAGTAGCCGATACCGATATTACTGATATTTCGGTCCATCTCAGCCGACAACGCGAGGAAAGTGGGGAACGGAAGAAAAGAGACGGCATTCCCTGAGATCTGATGAGATTCTAGACGGCAACAAAGGAAGGAAGCGAGGTATTTCTCGCAAAATTCATCATCACATCGGGTCGAAGCTGCAACATTGGGTGTTTTTGACTCAATGCCGCTCCGATGCGGAGAAGTCTGTAAAATTGGGTGGGGCGGTAGATTTTGGGTGGACTGGGGGAGCCCAAGGAGGAAGAGAAGGTGGCACTGGATAAGAACCTCAACTGTTTCACAGCGGCTCTAACTCTGCCTCAATGGCCAATGACCAATCGAGTAAGACCTTTATCTAAATTATGTACCAGCAACATATTACTGATCACCTTTAGCCATCAAGAAGCCCCAAGACAACTGGGAGAGGCCAACTCCCTAGTTCACAGTTGAGGGGCACTCACTTTCAAATTTTATGATAAGTAGAAGACCCAAAGTCAACTCACGGTTAGGAAAAACCGACTCCTCAACTCATAGTTGACGGGCATCCGCTTCCGGGCTTTGCATAGGGAGAGGATTATTGGCTGCCAGTCAAGGGTAACCCACTTGCCCTCAAACTTTGCTTAAAAGTTTTTTGAACAGGCAAAAAATATGGCTCCAAAGAGCATGAAGATGTCTACACAAGGCAGCGTCAAAGGAAAAGGGTTTCCCCACTTGGGAGGAATCATAGTTGAAGTTGATAGGAAAGGGCAGATGCGAAGGTAGAAAGTCCTACACTCTTTTCGCTTAGCTAACACGGGGCACACAAGCTCAGGAGTGTGGGAGGCATTTGATGGGGCCGGTTGACCCCATGGGCAATAAAGACAGCAATTTTTGGATGGCATCCTCTCGAGACGGCCATACTCGATGGCCTTTCCGAATGGCTTAATTCCTAGGCGGCCTCGTTACTCTATTCGGCCTTCTTTTGAAAGACGCAACGGGCATTTAATTTCGTTCACGACATTGCTTGCAGTTGCAACAAGCGTCTCGTCATAATGAAAGAGAACAAAAGGGAAAAAGGGCCACGTTGCGTGGGTTCTCCCAAGGGCCACCGTCATTAATGTCCGGTGGTCAGTCAATGGGCTGGAGCATTTAATAGTGCAGAAACGAGAGAGCAATTAATGGAGTAGAGTGTCACGGACTTCTCGCCTCGACACTCCAAGTCGCCTCATCTAAGTCGGCGTCGGCGTCGGCTTCGGCTTCGGCAACAGCCTCGGCTCCGGCATCGGTCTCGGCGTCGGCCTCAACAGCGCCTTAGCGTCGGCCTCGCGTCTCGGCGTTGGCCTCGACCACATCGGGCCTCGCGTCGGCCTTATTCTCTCCGTATTTATAGTATTTATGGCCTCAAAGGTCACGAGCATCCAGGCATTTATTGCCTATTCTCATTTATGGCTGCCACATTAGCCCTCTGGCGTTGGCCTCAACAACGCCTGGTGTCGGCGTCAGCCTCGCGTCCGCATCGGCCTCTTATCGAGGCATTTATTGCCTTATTCTCTCCCTTTATGGCCTCAAAGGCCACGCATTTATTGCCTTATTCTCATTTATGGCTGCCACGTTAGCCCCCTGGCGTCGGCCTTATGTCTCCGCGTTAGCCTTCTGCCGACGTACATCCACTTGCTAGGCATTTATTTCCTTATTCTCTCCCGTTTTATAGCATTTATGGCCTCAAAGGCCACGAGCATCCACTAGCTCTAAGGCATTTATAGCATTCTCTCGTATTTATGGCTGCCACGTTAGCCCCTTCGGCCTTAGCTTTTTGATTCGGCCATGAAGCCTCGGCTTTTTCCTTACGGTCTCGGCCTCAGCCCCTTGGTCTATTCCCCTCGGCCGTGAACAGTGTCATGCATGTGAACAGTGTCACATGAATAGTGCCTTGCACGTAAATAGTGCCATAACTCCATAATTAATGCTCTACGAGGAACAGCCGGCTTCAACTTCAAACATCTTCTATCCCAATGGTTGCACTTGGGGCCCACGTGACTAACCTTATCACCCATTTTTGTTCACGCAGAGCTTCCACGTGGCCCGTCAACCCGTTCTCTTTTGCCAAGATCACGGGCGGTTACTGCTATACTATGGGTCGTTGCCGATACTTATGGCACACGTTTAGCAGCTGTAGCCGATCTTAATAGAAGATATGATTCGGCTGTTATGGACGAAGGGTAAGAGGGACCCCGAACATGTATATAAAGGGCCCGACCCCAACGAGGGAGGGGGACTCAATCTCTACTCTTTCATTAAAAAATTTCTGTTCTCCAGATCGCTGACTTGAGCGTCGAAGGGTCCCCGCCGGAACCATCGGTCCGAGACTTTTCTTGCAGGTTTCCGGCTGAAGGAGGCGGTCCCTATCATTCCTCTGAAGTCCAACGAAGCATTTCTATCGCTTGACGCTCCTCAAAAGTAATTTGGCGGCAATAGATTGGCGCGCCAGGTAGGGAGATGTGCTGAAGGAAAGAGAGCTATATCTCCCTGACCTATAAGTCTTTGTCCCCTCTAAGATAGCCATGGTGGTGACGCGCGTGCCGAAGGTCCTCACTAATCATGCCGGGGGGCATCTGCATAGCCCTGAGCAGCAAAGGACCACTCTCTCTCTATGCTCCTCCCTCACCACCAACCTCAGTTGCTCTAATTAACCACTTGACCATCCTCAATCAATAAGTTCAAGCCTTAAATGCAGCAGTTCATGAGTTGCAAAAGTAACGCCCGTTGGCCACTCAGCAGCAGCCGAAGCCTCTCACATCTTCCATGATAGCTGCACCAGTTAGCCAGCGATTCACCCGCGGAAAATCTTCTCGTAGAGAAGCTTATCACCATCATGCTTCACCTACGCACCACCGTGAAGCTTTCAAGAGACTGCGGTCTCCTACCTTCTGCTCGAGCAGCCACTCCTCCCCTTACTCATCCTCTGAGCCGTCTAGGAAGGACCCTAATCATGAGATGAAGGGGCATCTGGTTGAACAACACCGATGGCCAGAGGAGCTCAATCAAAGGTTCAATAATCAGTCAGAGGCGGCCATCCTTGGTGGCCTTCCTAAACGGCCTCTTCCTCCACGACGGCCCCTCACAGCGGCTTCTGGATCCCACGAAGGCCCTCATAGCAGCCTCTCGTCCTCAACGGTCAAGCCCCTTATAGCGGCCCCCGAGATCCCACGGCGGCCCGAGAATCCCACGGCGGCCCCAGATCACGGCGGCCCTGGTTTCCTCCACGGTGGCTCCCAAGTCCATGGTGGCCCCCGGCCTCCACAGCGGCTCCCGGCCTCTCTCTCTCTCGACGGCCCGAGGCTCCACGGTGGCCCCCGATGTTCACAGAGGCCCTAGGTCCTCAACACAGCCGCGTTCCCCAATAGCCACGGTGGCCCAAGACTTCACAGCGGCCTCACTCTCTAGGCGGCCCTCGGCCTCTCCCCGCAGTGACCAAACGAGTGCTAGTTTCGCAATTGCAAGGATAAGGCTCCCAGCCGTCTCACTCAACTATTTTCCCCCCAACTCTTGCTTCCACCTTGGCTGGGTAAGGTTTACATGCACGTAATATATTCACATAATTGAAGGAAGGTGGATTGCATGCACGAGGTTGTTTGCACGCGATGGAAGTCTGTGCTATGGCTGCTGCATCTTAACGATCGTCTTCCAAAGCTATGCTCGTACCGACTCCTCCCACGGACATCGCCAGCTTTGGCCACCATCCCGGCCACGGTCGTTTGGCCGGATCCACGTATCTCGCATCGGCGAGCGACGACACCTCTGGCTCCTGAGCCCATGCGGAAGCGACAGCTAATATCTTTGATTTCAATGGCAATCTTCTCCTATATCAGAGGATGCTTACATAGCATTAGGAAGAACCAATTGGTACACAAAGTTATCAATCACTTCGAGGTTCTTCAGTTGAGCCTCCAGTCCAATGTTCAGAAGCTTCTTGATGTCCCAGAACATATCGATATATCTCTAGAATACCATGAAGTTAAAGTCACCAAAAGCCTTGCTAAAGCATGTCTCGAACTCATCGGAGCCCAAGAGAGTGTCTAGCTCAGCACCGAACTCCACTTTGAAGATCCTTTCTTCGGTGGCACCACTTCTCGCCGTCCCCTGTAAGGATTCCATCACCAAAAGGATCAGCAGTACATATCTCACCGTGGGAAGGCTTGATCAGCCTTCTGAATTAACTCCTTGTAGAGAAGAAGGAAAAGGAAATGATGTCCACAACATGGAGAATGATCGCTGCAACGCTATGGAGAGAAAAGAGAAGGCAAGCAAGCCTAGTTTCAAAGTCAACTCTAGCAGCTGGAGAGCCATAAAAGTGGCTGCGGTGCAGGATTTCTCCTTAAGGAGCTAAAGATTTAGCAAAGCCAGCTCACCAACCAACTTGACTCCTTGAGGGGCAAACCACCAGAGGGCGGAAGCGTTCGAGTCTGCAGAAGAAAAATAAGGGTGCCGCAAGAGCTAAGTACGCTGCACTTAAGACTTTATCTTTTATTGATGCTTAAAAATGTCATGTAGGGAAGAACGACTGTTGACCCAATTGATGATTTTGATGATTAACAAAACTATGTGAGTATAATTTTTGAAGGCTCTGATGATTTTGATTTAGTGTTTCAGCCTATAAGACTATTGAAAGATCAAAATCAAGTGTTACAATGTGTTCTGGATCGAATCTAATGTCTAGGTAAGAATTGCAGACATTAGAGTCGACTCCGAGAATCACAGAGCCGACTCCGGAACTGGCACGGTCATTAGAGTCGACTCCGAGACTGTGAGAGTCGACTCTCACAGACGGAGCAGAAAGTCGATTTTTCTGGCTCCAACCTAGAGTCGACTCCGGGTAAGTTAGAGTCGACTCCGGAAAAGCATCTTGTCGACCCCAGAAAAGCCAGAGACGACTCCGGAAATATCATTTTAAAACGCCTCGAGCTAGAGCCGACTCCAGAAAAGTTAGAGTCGACTCCAACCCACCTGGAACGAAAAACGAAGTTGCCAGATCAGCTCTAACGGTAACTTTTCTATTTTTACTCATTTCTAACGGATATATTTTGATAGAAGGTACACTCCAACGGATAGTTTTATTCCAAAAAGGGTGTAAAAGAAATCTATAAAAGGGGAGTCTATTGTTCAAAAAAGAGAGAGGAAAAGAACGAAAAATCTGAAAAGAAAATCTGAGATAGACAAATCCCATTTCAAAAATCCGTGAGCTTGAATCTTGAAAGGAAAACCTTCTAGCTCAAATCCACTCCACTCCAAAAGGCTCAAGAGGAATCCAAAGCGTTCAAATCAAAGTCTTGGAGGATTTCCCAACTTGGAGAAAGGAGATTCGTTTCTTGCTTTTCAACCTTCTCAACTGCTTCAACCACGAAGAATCGGAGCTGAGGCTTGATTCAATCCAGCAAGGAGAAGAAGAAAAGAAGAAAAGAAGAAAAGATCAAAAGCCAACCTATCTACAAATCAGGCTTTTCTAAACCTTATTATTCTTAATTTGTATATTTGCTCATTGAGGAGCTTTGTATTCACACACAATACTTATCTTATTTTTGCCTAGTTCAATCTGGGGGATTGAACTAGAGGAGGTAGTTTTACCTCGGTTAAGCTTGTTTAAGCTTGGGTTAGTTGTGAGCCCGTGAAAAACAACGTGTAGGGTTTTGTGCTGGTAAGCCCGAGTAAAACCAGCTGGGTTCGTTGTGCACCCGGTAAAACAACAAGTTTGAGTTGTGAGCTTGGAAAACAACTCGGCTGTAATCTAGAGAGATTATAGTGTGGACCCAAGTGAATCTTGGGAGTGGACGTAGGTGTTGATACACCGAACCACTATAAAATCTTTGTGTTTGCGTGTCTCATTGTCTCTTTATCTATCTCTATCTTACTCACTGCACTTTATAGTTATCTTGCATTTGCCCTCATTAATCTCAAGCAAACTATTTTAAAAAGGGCTAATTTTTAAAGAACCCAATTCACCCCCCCCTCTTGGGTTGCCATCTGGGCCAACAATTGGTATCAGAGCAAGTGCTCATTTAGAATTTGATCTCACGATCAAGGGCTAAAGATCCTTATGGCAACACAAAGTGGTTCATGTTTTGCTGAAGGTCATTCTACGAATAGACCTCCTTTATTTAATGGAACCAACTATTCATATTGGAAAGCTAGAATGAGAATATTCATTCAAGCTTCGGACTATGAATTGTGGGGAGTAATAATAAATGGACCTAGTACACCCACACACCTTATTGATGGCACTATTGTTCCTAAACCCGAAAGGGATTGGAATGATAATGATAGGAGAATGGCACAACTAAATGCTAAAGCCATTAATATTTATATTGTTCCTTAGACTCAAATGAATTCAACCGAATCTCAACATGTAATTCCGCAAAAGAAATTTGGGATAGGTTGGAAATAACTCATGAAGGAACAAACCAAGTTAAGAATCAAAAATAAATATTTTGGTTCATAAATATGAATTGTTTACAATGGAACAAACTGAAACCATCACATGCATGTTCACTAGATTCACTGATATTGTGAATGGTTTAAAGAGTCTTGGTAGAATTTATTCTAATGCTGACCTTGTGCGCAAAATTCTTAGGTCACTACCAAGATCGTGGGAAGCAAAAGTCACTGCAATCCAAGAAGCAAAGGACCTCAATGCACTACCTTTAGAGGAGCTTCTAGGATCCTTAATGACCCACGAGCTGACAATGAAGCAGCATGTTGAGGAGGAAACAAAAAGAAGAAAACTCTTGCCCTCAAGACTGCAGAAATGGAAGAGAGCAGCAGTGAAAGTAATGATGAGATGATGATGAAACTGCTCTCTTGGCCAAAAAATTCAGAAGGTTTATGAGAAAAAGGCCTTCCATAAAAAGAAATTTGGAGCAAGATTTGATGGAAGAAAAAGATAAGAAAAAGGACAAGGAGAAAGAAAAGAAAAAGAGCCCTTAGTATGTTATGAGTGTAAAAAGCCAGGGCACTTTAAATATGATTGTCCTTTGCTGAAAAAGGCCTACAAGAAAAAGAAGAAAGCATACATGGCAACATGGTCTGATGAATCTTCCTCATCGAAGAAGAAGAACAAAAGGAAGTTGCCAATATCTGCTTCATGGCCAACAACGACGACAACGACAATGAGGTAAGTTCGAAAACTCAAATGATGAATTTACATTTGATGAAATGTTTGAAGCTTTCAATGAATTGATGATTGATTTTAAATCTTTGAAAAAGAAGTATAAGTTTTTGAAAAATGATAATATTAGCTTAGCTAAAAGTAAAAATGAATTAGCTTTAGAAGTTAAGAACTTAACTAATGAAAAAGAAGAACTTAGGAAAGAAAGAGAAAATATTAATCAAGAAATAGATTATTGAAATCTGAAACTAAAACTCAACAAAAGATTTAAAAGTTCAATTAGAAACCTTAGCTTTAGAAAAAGAATCAATCTCTAAAGAAATGATTTATTAAAGAAAGATGTTAAAAAGTATAAAGACATTGTTGAAAATTTACTCTAAGCTCAACTAAACTAAATATGATTTTAGATAGTCAAAAAGCTGTTTTTGACAAAGCAGGTTTAGGGTATAACACATTAAGGAAACAAAAATCTTTAAAGAATATTTTTATAAAAGCCAACCAAAGTAATATAACTTGTTTCAAATGTAATGAAAAGGTCATAAATCATTTGAATGCAAAATGTTAAATAATAACAACAAGTTAAATATTAAAGCAAAGAAAATATGGGTTCCGAAAGGAACAATTTTTGTTGCTGCTAACCATGAAGGACCCAAGAAAGCTTGGGTACCTAAACATAAAGTTTAAATTATGTTGCAGGAATGTCTTGTAGCCAAAAGATCAAAGAAAAAGTGGTACCTTGATAGTGGCTGCTCAAGACATATGACGGGTGACAAAGATGAATTCATCACCCTGGAAGAAAAGAAAGGTGGAGTTGTGACGTTTGGCGATAACGGTAAAGGTCAAATTATGGGCCTTGGTAAAGTTCGCATAACTCCATCTATAGTTATTGATAATGTACTTTATGTTGATGGTTTAAAGCACAATTTAATTAGTATAAGCCAACTATGTGATAAGAACTTTAATGTTTCATTTAAATCTTCTATTTGCATAGTATCTGATTCCATTAATGATAGCATTGTTTTTACTGGTTATAGATATGGCAATGTGTACTTAGTTGACTTAGACAAATTATCTGAAAGTAGTCATTGCCTAATTGCTGACAATGCTAACATAAATGATATTGGATGGTTATGGCATCGTAGATTAGGTCATGCAAGCACACACCTTATTTCAAAACTAATTAAAATGGATTTAGTTAAAGGTTTACCTAAACTAGATTTTGAAAATAACAAAATATGTGATGCATGTCAATTTGGAAAACAAACTAGAAGTTCTTTCAAATCTAAAAATGTTGTTTCAACTTCTAGGGCTTTAGAGCTACTTCACATGGATCTTTTCGGACCAACTAGAACCACAAGTCTAGGAGGAAAGAAATATGGTCTAGTGATTGTAGATGATTATTCTAGATATACTTGGGTAATGTTTTTAGCTCACAAAGATGAGACTTTCTCGATATTCCTGAAATTCTTCAAGAAAGTCACAAATGAGAAAAACACTACTATAGTATCTCTAAGAAGTGATCATGGAACAGAATTTGAAAATCACTTATTTGAAAATTTCTGCACTGAAAATGGAATTAATCATAATTTTTCAGCCCCTAGGACTCCACACAAAATGGTGTAGTTGAAAGAAAAATAGGACTCTAGAAGACATGGCCCGTACCATGCTATGCGAAAGTAACCTACCAAAGTACTTTTGGGCGGAAGCTATTAACACAGCATGTTACATCTTAAATAGAGCTTTAATAAGACCAATATTAAAGAAAACACCTTATGAATTATGGAATGAAAGAAAACCAAATATAAAATACTTTCATGCATTTGGATGTAAATGTTTCATTCATAATAATGGTAAAAACAACTTAGGAAAATTTGATGCTAAATCTGATGAAGGAATTTTTCTAGGTTATTCAACAACTAGTAAAGCTTATAGAATCTTTAACAAGAAAACCTTAATTGTTGAAGAATCCATACATGTAGTGTTTGATGAATCTTTAGCAACTGGATCTGAAAAGATTGATGATGAGGAAGATACAAACATAATTGAAAAAGATCTTGAAAAACTTAATATTGAAGTATCTTCTGATCATGAACAAGAAGCTAAAGATGATGATTCACATAAGGACGATGATGTCAATATTGATCATAATGATATAGATCTTCCAAGAGACTGGAGATATGCCCATAGTCATCCCAAGGAATTGATTATAGGTGATCCATCTCAAGGAATAAGAACTAGATCATATATGAGAAATATTAGTAATCATCTTGCATTTGTTTCACAAATTGAACCTAAAACTATAGAAGAAGCTGAAAAAGATAATAATTGGATGTTAGCAATGCAAGAAGAATTAAATCAATTTACAAGAAATAATGTATGGACTTTAGTTGAAAGACCTAAAAATCATTCAGTAATAGGATCAAAATGGGTTTTTAGAAATAAACTAGATGAAAATGGCATAGTAATTAGAAACAAAGCTAGATTAGTTGCAAAAGGATATAATCAAGAAGAAGGTATTGATTTTGATGAAACTTTTGCACCTGTAGCTAGATTAGAAGCCATTAGGCTATTACTAGCATTTGCATGTCACATGAACATTAATTTATTTCAAATGGATGTTAAAAGCATTTTTAAATGGATTTATAAATGAAAGAAGTTTATGTAGAACAACCACCAGGTTTTATAGATCACGAATTTTCAAATCACGTTTTTAAATTACACAAAGCATTATATGGTTTGAAACAAGCACCTAGAGCTTGGTATGATAGGTTAAGTAAATTCTTAATTGAAAATGATTTCACAAGAGGAAATGTTGATAAAACATTTTTGAAAAGAAAAAGTAAAGATTTACTTGTAGTACAAATATATGTTGATGACATTGTTTTTGGTGCTACTAACGATTCTCTATGTCAAGAATTTGCAAGTTAATGCAGGGAGAATTCGAGATGAGCATGATGGGAGAACTCAACTTCTTCCTTGGACTCCAAATCAAACAAAGCAAAGAGGGTATCTTTATCAACCAAACAAAGTACACAAGAGAGATTCTAAAGAAATTTGGTATGGAATCAATTAAACCCCTCGGAACACCAATGAGTCCTTCATGCAAGCTGGACAAAGATGAAGAAGGTAAAAAGGTTGATCAAAAGTATTATCGAGGTATTATCGGATCCCTTCTTTATTTACAGCAAGTAGACCAGATATTATGTTTTCTGTATGTTTATGTGCTAGATTTCAATCAGAACCTAAAGAATCACACTTAATAGCTGTTAAAAGAATACTAAGATACTTAAGTGGAACAAAAAATGTAG
The DNA here is from genome assembly GCA_900491605.1 of Calamus simplicifolius. Taxonomy (NCBI): domain Eukaryota; kingdom Viridiplantae; phylum Streptophyta; class Magnoliopsida; order Arecales; family Arecaceae; genus Calamus; species Calamus simplicifolius. The sequence continues at coordinate 415,828 of UESW01004733.1, read as the reverse complement.
GTTTATGGTATTCTAGAGACTCCACATTAAATCTAATTGCATACTCAGATTCTGATTATGCCGGATGCAAGTTAGATAGAAAAAGCACAAGTGGTGCATGCCAATTTTTAGGAAGTAACTTAATCTCATGGTTTAGCAAAAAGCAAAATTCGGTTGCATTATCTACTGCGGAAGCAGAATATGTTGCAGCTGGAAGTTGCTGTGCTCAAATCCTATGGATTAAGAGACAACTTGAAGACTATGGTATCACACTTGATAAGACACCCATAAGATGTGATAATACAAGTGCAATAAATCTTACTAAAAATCCAATTCAACATTCAAGAACAAAGCATATTGAAATAAGATATCACTTTATAAGAGAACATGTAGCCAATAATGAAATTTGTCTTGATTATGTGAATACTGAAGAACAACTTGCAGATATATTAACAAAACCCTTAAGTGAAGAAAGATTTTGTTATCTTAGAGGAGAATTAGGAGTTTGTGATCCTTTGGAATAGTTTTCTGAAACTCTTAAGGACATCTATCTAGATTTCATCATTTTCTTGAAAAATCTTGATATTTCAATAAGGAAATCTATCTAGATCTTGATTCATTGTTTCCCCAATTGCTAAAGAACTTTAATCTATAATTTGATGATTAATTTGAATAGTTTCAAATCTTGAAACTCAATTTTTTATCTCTGAAACTGTTAGAGTCGACTCTGACAGTTTGCGGAGTCGACACCTGAGTTTTTGATTTTCTGTCTAAGTGATTAGAGCCGACTCTGGCTTTTGTGGAGCCGACTCTAATACGAGCGCTGACAGACTTTCTGGCTCGGAGCCGACACCCAGTTTTCGGGAGTCGACTCTAAGTCGAGTTAGGTCAAAAATAAAAAGGCGGAGTCGACCCCCAATCATTCCAATCGTCTCCTAAACCTTCCTAAGAACTCCAAAACTTTTCCAACTTCCCCAAATCCACTCAAAACCCTGATTAACCTTCCAATCCTCTCAATGGCACCAAAGAGGCGCGGATTCGTCGCTGGAGCATCCGTTCCAACGAGAAGACGCACGGTTCGAGGCAACCATCGCCTTCTTCCTCTTCGGCCACTCAAGAGGATTCTCCACCTTCACCCTCATCTCCTAAGGTTGATCAATTAGCTGGTAAGACCATTACCACTGGGAGGAAAGTTAATTTTGATTTATTTGAATCGGAGGGTTTCTCTATTGGAAGAAATTTAAGGGATATGGGATGGGAGAAAGTGTGCTCACTAGATTTACCCACATATCCAGCATTGGTAAGAGAGTTTTATAATGGATTAAGCAGAGGAGAAGGAGGATTGATAAGCACAGTAAGAGGAACTAGGGTTATGGTAACAACTGAGATTCTTGGAACCCTATTAGAAATGCCCACTGTTGGTTTAATGGAATGTCAACTTAATGACAGAAGTGGTGCACTATCAAGGATGCTAGGAAGAGATGTGACTGAGTTCGAAGAGATCTTTGCAAATCAGTTAAACCTAGAACTCAGATTATTGCATAATATTGTGGTAGAATCTTATTTCCAAAAATAGGGAGATTCGAGTATGTCTCGGAGCGAGACGTTCTGATGATGGACTGCATTATAACTGGAAGGCCAGTCAATTTAGCTGGCATGATGATAGGTTACATGGCAGAGGCAGCTACTAAGAAAAGATCAACACTGCCATACGGTATGATTCTGACACTAGTTTTTAGAAGCCAGGGTGTGCTCATAATGGAAAATGAACCTTTAAGAAAACTGAGACACACTGATTATTACAGCATTTCTACTATTCATAGAATGGGATTTAAGAAAGTTAATGGTGTTTGGATGAGGAGAGAGGAAAGAACAGATAGGGATGGTGCAGAGGGAACCAGACTAGAAGAAATCCCGGGACCATCTACTGCGGGACCATCAGTCCCTGATTCATCTTTTGCGGGACCTTCGTCTGCTGGACCTTCGGAGGCCGGACCGAGTTCTATTCCATCACCTCCACATCAGCCTATAACAAATTCTGGAGATTTTCTAATGAACAACTTGATCAGTTAAGAAGCTTACTTGCTGAGTATGACAGTCACAGGTCAAATGAAATTAATCAATTGAAAGAAGACTTTAATCAGTTAAAAGAAGAATTAAATTCGAGACTGGACATGCTATCCTTTACCTTAGGCAGTTCTGTGGAATCCTTTGGAGCTGAGCTTCACAAGATCTTCGAAAGGATGGAAGGCATTGCCGATGGATCAGGATCGTATGTTCATGCAACGGGTCAATTGAAGAAGGATATTGACCTTGCAGTCTCTCAAATCGAAGCCTGCCTTGAAAATTTTAAGAAATCACAAAAAGATGATGTAATGGAGATAATAGGTCATCTAAAGAAAATTGTATTCAAGCACATTTGATCTTGTTTTGAGTTTGATAGCTTGTACTTAGGAAGTTTTTGATTATCCAATGTATTTCATTTTGAAATGTAAATGAATCAACTGATGTAATGGTTCTTGCATATGAAATACAATTTCACTTTTTCAAATTTTGATTGATTGGATTCCTATGCTTTATTGAGATTATAAATTTTTCTTTACTCTCCTTATTGCTAATAACAAAAAAGGGGGAGAGATAGTTGTGTATATGCATAAAGAAAGAAAGAAAGAGAAGGGAGAATTAATTGTTTATGCAAAATGAATTGAAATGATTAATCAGTTACAATTTGATGTTTATATAAGAGGAGCTACTCAATGCAGGGGGAGCTTAACAAAAAGCTCATTTACAATCTTATGCACATTAAGTTTAATAATTCAATATTGATGGATTATATTGAACTCATGTACAATTTTAAAGTTTACATTGAACATTGGCATCAAAACCTTAATTTCAATGGTTTAAAGTTAAAATGACTATAATCCTTAGTTTGATTGAATTTTGAATGCATATACTCAAAGTTTTTGTTATCATCAAAAAGGGGGAGATTGTTGACCCAATTGATGATTTTGATGATTAACAAAACTATTTGAGTATAATTTTTGAAGGCTCTGATGATTTTGATTTAGTGTTTCAGCCTATAAGACTATTGAAAGATCAAAATCAAGAGTTACAATGTGTTCTGGATCGAATCTAATGTCTAGGTAAGAATTGCAGACATTAGAGTCGACTCCGAGAATCACAGAGCCGACTCCGGAACTGGCACGGTCATTAGAGTCGACTCCGAGACTGTTAGAGTCGACTCTCACAGACGCAGAAAGTCGATTTTTCTGGCTCCAACCTAGAGTCGACTCCGGGTAAGTTAGAGTCGACTCCGGAAAAGTTTCTTGTCGACCCCAGAAAAGCCAGAGACGACTCCGGAAATATCATTTTAAAACGCCTCGAGCTAGAGCCGACTCCAGAAAAGTTAGAGTCGACTCCAACCCACCTGGAACGAAAAACGAAGTTGCCAGATCAGCTCTAACGGTAACTTTTCTATTTTTACTCATTTCTAACGGATATATTTTGATACAAGGTACACTCCAACGGATAGTTTTATTCCAAAAAGGGTGTAAAAGAAATCTATAAAAGGGAAGTCTATTGTTCAAAAAAGAGAGAGGAAAAGAAGAAAAAAAAGAAAATCTGAGATAGACAAATCCCATTTCAAAAATCCGTGAGCTTGAATCTTGAAAGGAAAACCTTCTAGCTCAAATCCACTCCACTCCAAAAGCTCAAGAGGAATCCAAAGCGTTCAAATCAAAGTCTTGGTGGATTTCCCAACTTGGAGAAAGGAGATTCGTTTCTTGCTTTTCAACCTTCTCAACTGCTTCAACCACGAAGAATCGGAGCTGAGGCTTGATTCAATCCAGCAAGGAGAAGAAGAAAAGAAGAAAAGAAAAGCTCAAAAGCCAACCTATCTACAAATCAGGCTTTTCTAAACCTTGTTATTCTTAATTTGTATATTTGCTCATTGAGGAGCTTTGTATTCACAACAATACTTATCTTATTTTTGCCTAGTTCAATCTGGGGGATTGAACTAGAGGAGGTAGTTTTACCTCGGTTAAGCTTGTTTAAGCTTGGGTTAGTTGTGAGCCCGTGGTGTAGGGTTTTGTGCTGGTAAGCCCGAGTAAAACCAGCTGGGTTCGTTGTGCACCCGGTAAAACAACAAGTTTGAGTTGTGAGCTTGGAAAACAACTCGGCTGTAATCTAGAGTGATTATAGTGTGGACCCAAGTGAATCTTGGGAGTGGACGTAGGTGTTGGATACACCGAACCACTATAAAATCTTTGTGTTTGCCGTGTCTCATTGTCTCTTTATCTATCTCTATCTTATTCACTGCACTTTATAGTTATCTTGCATTTGCCCTCATTAATCTCAAGCAAACTATTTTAAAAAGGGCTAATTTTTTAAAGAACCCAATTCACCCCCCCCCTCTTGGGTTGCCATCTGGGCCAACAACAACTTTGCATCGGCATTCAAGACCAACCTCGCGTTAGTGTCTCAAAGCCCGATGTACCATCGGCCTCAAAGATTGGTGTACCACCGGCTTCAAAAAGCTTGAGGCCAGCTCATCACCTCAAGACCAGTGTATCACCAGATCCAAAAAGCCCGATGTACCATCGGCACTCAAGCCCGAGGCCAGCTCGACACTAAAGACCAAAGATCGGCTCTGCGTCGGCACCAAAGACTGGCTCCGCGTCGGCACCAAAGACTGGCTTCGCGTCGGCATAAAAGACTGGCTCTGCGTCGGCACCAAAGACCGGCTCTGCATCAGTACTAAAGACCAGCTCCACGTCAGCACCAAAGACCGGCTCCGCGTCGGCACCAAAGACCGGCTCCATGTCAGCACCAAAGACCGGCTCCGCGTCGGCATCAAAGACTGGCTCCGCGTCGGCACTCAAGACCGAGTCTCCCCTCGGCACTCAAGCCCAGCTCCACGTCGGCACTCAAGTTCGGCTCCACATCGGCAATCCAAGTCCGGCTCCATGACGGCAACAAGCCCGAGTCACCATCGGCACCAAAGCCTGACTCCAGCTCGGCACCTAAAGCCCAATGTACCATCGGCACTAAAGCTCGACTCCGGTTAGCACTCAAAGACCGATATACTATCGACACTCAAGCTCGAGGCCAGCTCGGCACCAAAAACCGAAAACTAACTCTAGCATTGGCGACAAAGATCGTCGGCATAAGGAAAAAGACACCTGATGACTCTCCAACTATCAGGTCACCCTTCGGGGTTAAAAGGAACCCAACGACTTCAACAACTCTCGGGTCACTCTTCGGGGTTCAAAAGGCTCTTGACGGCCTCAACTCTGCTTCAACAGCTTTATCACATCCTCAACGGCTTCACAGCGGCTCTAACTCTGCCTCAATGGCCAATAGAGTAAGACCTTTATCTAAATTATGTACCAGCAACATATTACTGGTCACCTTTAGCCATCAAGAAGCCCCAAGACAACTCAGTTGGGAGAAGCCAACTCCCCAGTTCACAGTTGAGGGGCACCCACTTTCAAATTTTATGACAAGTAGAAGACCCAAAGTCAACTCACGGTTAGGAGAAACCGACTCCCCAACTCATAGTTGACGGGCATCCGCTTCCGGGCATTGCATAGGGAGAGGATTACTGGCTGCCAGTCAAGGGTAACCCATTTACCCTCAAACTTTGCTTAAAAGTTTTTTGAATAGGCAAAAAGCATGGCTCCAAAGAGCATGAAGACGTCTACACAAGGCAGCGCCAAAGGACAAGGGTTTCCCCACCTGGAAGGAATCATAGTTGAAGTTGATAGGAAAGGGCAGATGCGAAGGTAGAAAGTCCTACACTCCTTTCACTTAGCTAACACTGGGCACACAAGCTCAGGAGTGTGGGGGGCATTTGATGGGGCCGGTTGACCCCATGGGCAATAAAGACAGCAATTTTTGGATGGCATCATCTCGAGACGGCCATACTCGGCGGCTTTCCAGAATAGCTTAATTCCTAAGCGGCCTCGCTACTCTACTCGGCCTTCTTTTGAAAGATGCAACGGGCATTTAATTTCGTCCACGACATTGCTCGCAGCTGCAACAAGCGTCTCGTCATAATGAAAGAGAACAAAAGGAAAAAGGGCCATATTGCGTGGGTTCTCCGAAGGGCCACCGTCATTAATGTCCGGTGGTCGAGTCAATGGGCTGGAGCATTTAATGGTGCATAAAGAGAGAGCAATTAATGGAGTAGTGTCACGGACATCTCGCCTCGGCACTCCAAGTCGCCTCATCCCGCATCATCTAAGTCAGCGTCGGCCTCAGCAACGGCCTTGGTGCCGGCGTCGGTCTCGGCGTCGGTCTCAACATCACCTTGGCATCGGCCTCGCGTCGGCGTTGGCCTCAACGTCTTGGCGTCAGCCTTGACCACGTTGGCCTCGCGTCGGCCTTATTCTCTCCGTATTTATAGCATTTATGGCTTAAAAGGCCACGAGCATCCAGGAATTTATTTCCTTATTCTCATTTATGGCTGCCACGTTAGCCCTCTGGCGTCGGTCTCAACAGCGCCTGGCGTCGGCCTCAACACGTCGGCCTCGCGTCTGCATCAGCTTCTTACCGACGTGTATCCACTTGCTAGGCATTTATTGCCTTATTTTCTCCCATATTTATAGCTTTTATAGCCTCAAAGGCTACGATTATACAGGCATTTATTGCCTTATTCTCGTTTATGGCTGCCACATTAGCCCCTCGCGTCGGCCTCAAGAGCTCCTTGGCGTCGGCCTCGCATCTCCGCATTGGCCTTCTGCCGACGTACATCCACTTGCTAGGCATTTATTGCCTTATTCTCTCCCGTTTTATAGCATTTATGGCCTCAAAGGCCACGAGCATCCACTCGCTCTAAGGCATTTATAGCATTCTCTCGTATTTATGGCTGCCACGTTAGCCCTTTCGGCTTTGGCTTTTTCATTTGGCCATGAACAGCGCTTTTTCCCTACGGTCTTGGCCTCAGCCCCTTGGTCTATTCCCCTCGGCCAGGAACAGTGTCATGCACGTGAACAGTGTCACATGAACAGTGCCTTGTACGTGAATAGTGCCATAACTCTATAAGGAACAGCCGGCTTCAACTTTAAACGACATCTTCTATCCCAATGGTTGCACTTGGGGCCCACGTGACTAACCTTATCACCCATTGTTGTTCACGCAGAGCTTCCACGTGGCCCGTTAACCCGTTCTCTTTTGCCAAGATCATGGGCGGTTACTGCTATACTATGGGTTGTTGCCAATACTTATGGCATACGTTTAGCAGCTGTAGCCGATCTTAACAGAAGATATGATTCGGCTGTTATGGACGAAAGGTAAGAGGGACCCCGAACATGTATATAAAGGGCCCGACCCCAACGAGAGAGGGGGACTCAATCTCTACTCTTTCATTAAAAAATTCCTGTTCTCTAGATCGCTGACTTGAGCATCGGAGGGTCCCCGCCGGAACGACCGGTCTGGGACTTTTCTTGCAGGTTTCCGGCTGAAGGAGGCGGTCCCTATCATTCCTCTGAAGGCCAACAAAGCATTTCTGTCGCTTGACGCTCCTCAAAAGTGATTTGGCGGCAACACATGCCATAAACTATACCCATATGCTATAAGTTAGTCAGAATCTACATCTTTAACAAAATTATTGGTGCTGCAAGAATGGCTTGACCCTAATGCGATCTAAGTTCACTCATTGGTGCTGTAAGAGTGACTCCACGTTAATATGACATCCTCATCATACTCTGTATGTCACAAGTTGCTAGCCGAATCATTAGTGCTATAAGAGTGGCTTTATGCCTATGTCATAGCTCTTTTCTCATGCCCATCAACCTCATGCCCGCCAATCGCACACTCAGGTCAGATCGGATCTTCTCTCAGGTCAAATCTAATACTATTTGTAACAAAACCACATAGCTCTAGAAACTTTAGTGGAAGCTAATTGGTAGGAGGTGCATTTGAGTTATAAGTACTTAAACCTTTTCTTTTCATCGAATGTGGAACTAACTATTTCTTTCTATCGGATATGGGTCTATTTTTGGATATCATAATTAGTCAATGTCCCATACCAAATTGTTGGTGCTACAAGATGGCTCCACTACATGGCAAGACTTAACCACCTTTGTAAGGATAGCTCTATGCCATGGCGAAACTCTACGACTATTACAAGGATAGCTTTTTCTTCTTGCCCATCAACTTTCACATACTTTGATTGATTTTAATATTATTTGTAACGCTATAAAGCCACTTGCTGGCCCAATTAACTTATTAAGGCTGAAACCATATTGTCTGAAAATTTGAATGAAAGTTAATTAGTAAGAAATAAATTTTAATTAAAATATGCTTTTTTTTATTTGATATGGGACTATTTTTGGATACTACATTTAGCTTTTGACATTCTAGAGAGAAAAAGAGAGATAAAGAGGGATGAAGAGAGAAGAAACAGGAGATAAAGAGCGAAAAGAGAAGAAAGAAGGGAGAGGTCGGGTGTATAAAGGTGGATAGGAGAGGGGAGCAAGCTCTATCCAAATGGGAGAGGATATTCCTCTTTTTCTTTTCCATGCAAATAAGACAAATAATTACCGTAACATTCGGTTTATTTCTCAAATATCATAAATAACCTACTTGAATAAGTATGATGATTTTAAAAACAATAAAAAGTACTATAATAAATCATTTTTAAAAATTATGCTTTTATTTATTAAATGAATGATAATTCTAATACTTATATTTATATTTTAGGATTACCACATGCATGTCCAAGAGTTTGAATTTAAAATTTAACAAACTTATTCTAACTTAACATCCCTGTAGGGGTGTGTAAAAAAATCGAATAAACCATAAAACCATAAAACTGATTTGAACCATAATTTTGGTTTGGTTTGAATTTTTATTTGTCTTTCTATTTGCTCTCTATTTAAACATGATTATAATAAAAAAAGTCAATTTAGTTTTAGTGTGGATTAAAAAAATATAAATTAAATAAGGTTGTCCGTTATATTACATAAAAATTGAGATACTACAAGCATGTGTGAATAATTAAGTTGCATGAAAGCTATATTATTTTTTATTATGAGTAACTAGATTATCATTAGACTATATAAAATTTGTTATGAAAATCGATCTTATGGTCGTTTAAATTATGCATAGTAAATCAATAAACTAAACTAAAATCAAATCGAATTTCTTAATTCAATTCGGTTTAGGCCCTATTTGGTAAAGCTGTTAGTAATAGAGTTTTTGGAAAAAAGCTATTTATTATTTCGTAGCTATATTTTTAAAGTGATACGAGATTTTTAGCATCCATTTGGTAACAAAACTAAGAAAGTATTTTTAAAATAAAAATAGTGAAAGATATAGTATTATTATACTTTTAACTATCTAATCTATTAAAAATTATTATTATAAATTATTCTAGTAATGCTAAAATATAATAATGTTGTATTATAATATTAAAACATGTCATATTAAGTATTGTATAAGAAAAATATAATAACAGTCCAATGTAATAATAATTATAATATAAATTTATTATAATATATAATTTTACTATTGTTTAATAATTATGTTATAATATATTAAAATTTTTATCATTATTGTTGCTGCTGAAATCTGTCCTTCGGCTCGGGTGCGATCGGACTGCAGCATGGGCTCCCTCCTGGGCGACCTGCAAGACAGTCCTCACGCGAGAGGTGTTAGGGGTGGCCCTCTGTGAAAGACCCTCCGACGCTCAAGTCAGTGGAGACCAGCAATCAACAAATATGAGGAGAAGGATCCCTGAGAAAGAGTTCCTCCGAGCTCTCGTGGGAGCTTTTATGGCGGAGTGTGAGAACTGTGAATGAAAAATGGGCGTAGAATAGCTGTACCTGAGAGGCTTGAGGGTAGTAGTATTTATAGGCGGTCACCTGACTTCTTGGACATGCTCTGGATGAGGTCTGAAAGTTGTTGGGATTCGAAACGGATTCAAATCAGGTTGTTACAGGGCCGGTAGGATCCGTATCTGGTTAGTTAGAGGATCGACGGCTGGAAGGCATGGAGAGCTGGCCGATGGCTCGAGACTCAGTGGCTGTGTGGTCCCTAGGCCACTATTGTAGGTCCTAGGCCACGTCTTGGCATGATTTCTTGTTTGGAATCTTATTCTGTTACAGTGAATTGAACTCTCCCGCGCCAGATTCTACAGAGGTCTGAAGTAGCTCGGATCGGATGGCCGAGGAATGGTCTGGCCTTGATGGCAGAAGCATAAGAATAGCTCGGGTTGCCGAGGTATAAGGTTGGCTGAATCTGCCGAAGTATAATGTGGTCGGTCGAGTCAGACTTCTGTGAAGCATGGAGTCAAGAACTCCTTGTCTTGGCTTCATGACGCCATCCTTCCCGCGCAAAAGGTGCCAAGGGGGGCCAACGTGGCAGCCATAAATGCCTTAATGATGGAAGGAAATAAGGCATTAAATGCTTTAAAGCATGTGGATGCACATGGCCTTTATGAGGCCATAATTGCGTTGGTGCGAAGGATATAGCGCGGTTGTGGAAACCTGCCGAGGTATATTGGCCAAGGCATGTTGGCTGAAGTATATTGGCCGAGGCATGTTGGTGTTTTCTCCTTTCTTTTTATTCCATTAAATGCTGGCCAAGTCATTATGGCCGTTTCTGCACCATTAAATGCTCCAACTTATTGACTTGACCGGATATTAATGAGGGGGCCCTTTGGAGAACCCATGCACACAATGTGGCCCTTTTTCCTTTTGTTCTCTTTCTTCATTATGACGAGACACTCATTGCTAGAATGTTGCACCAGTAAGCCAGCTGGCAAGTAGAGCGTTTGGATCGGGCGCGACCCCATCGCCAATGTGAGCGATCAATAATGCAATGACGATTTTACCCCTCATCACATGCCCCCCACTCCCTAATCCGAAGTGTAATTTCGGATATAGGGAGTAGAATTCTGGAGCAATCTTATTTGGGGGACATGTCATTCGATCCTCTGTGGAGGAAGTGTATATCTCTATTTAGGTCAGAGTGAGGCCTGGGCGGCCCTCTTGCTGAAGTAAAATAAGGCGCTTTAGTCGCGCTAGAGTGTCCGAGAAATTATCCAGCTAGGACGAAGCTTTAGTGCTGTATCGCTCGGATTGGCCGAGGCTGTAGAAATATATCACTCGGTCTTCGGTCGAGGCTTTTGATAATAAGAGATGCACTCCGGCTCTGGCCGGGGCTTTTGAAGATCAATAAGAAATTCCCTCCAGCTTTAGCCAAGGGTTCCGACATGTCACTCGGTCTTCGGTCGAGGCTTTTGATAATAAGAGATGCACTCCGGCTCTGGCCGGGCTTTTAAAGATCAATAAGAAATTCCCTTTGGCTTTAGCCAAGGGTTCCGACATGTCACTTGGTCTTGGCTGAGGTTTTAGATAAATAGGAGATGCACTCCGGCTCTGGCCGGGGCTTACAATAATAAGAGATGCACTTCGGATCTGGCCAGGGCTTATGTACTTTGGCTCTGGCCGGGGCTACCGATAATAAGAGATGCACTCCAGCTCTGGCCAGGGCTTCCAATAATAAGAGATGCACTCTGGCTCTGGCCGGGGCTTACGCACTTCGGCTATGGCCGGGGCTTCTGGTAATAAGAGATGCACTCCGGCTCTGGCCGGGGCTTCCGATAATAAGAGATCCACTCCGGCTTTGGCCAGGGCTTATGTACTTTGGCTATGGCCGGGCTTTCGATAATAAGAGATGCACTCTGGCTCCGGCCGGGGCTTCCGATAATAAGATATGCACTCCGGCTCCGGCCAGGGCTTCCGATAATAAGAGAAGCACTCCGGCTCTGGCCGGGGCTTACGCACTTCGGCTCTGGCCTGGGCTTATGCACTTCGGCTCCGGCCGGGGCTTCCGGTAATAAGAGATTCACTCCGGCTCTTGTTGGGGCTTCCAATAATAAGAGATGCACTCAGGCTCTGGCCAGGGCTTCCAATAATAAGTCACTCGGTGCTGCCAAGCGTTCCAAGATGTTACTCTATTGTAGCCGAGGCTTCAAAATAATAAATTACTCGGTATTGCCGAGCCTTCAAATAATAAATTACTCGGTGTTGCCGAGCCTTCAAGAAATTTATTACTTGGTTGTTGCCGAGTCTTCAATATTATATTTATTGCTTGGTTTTTGCCGAGCCTTCCCAAGATGCTACTCGGTTGCAGCCGAGGCTTCAAATAATAAATTACTCGGTGTTGCTGAGCCTTCCCAAGATGCTACTCGATTGCAGCCGAGGCTTCAAATAATAAATTACTCGGTGTTGCCGAACCTTCAAATAATAAATTACTCGGTATTGCCGAGCCTTCAACATTATATTTTACTTGGCGCTGCCAAGGTACGGAGATCGCTCGGCCTAGCCTAGGATTATAAAGATTATATTTTGCTTGGCGCTGCCAAGGTACGAAGATCGCTCAGCCCGGCCGAGGATTTATATGACCTGCTTCTCATTGTAGCTTTCAAAGAGAGTTATAAGAATTTTGCATGCCTTCAAAAGCTAAATTTAATTCAATGGACAAGAATGGGTCTAGAAAGAGTGTACTTTTATGGATGAATTTATTACTCGGTTGTTGCCGAACCTTTAGAAATATATTACTCAGTTGTTGCCGAGCCTTCCCAAGATGCTACTCGGCTGTAACCAAGGCTTCCAAACATGCCACTTGGTTGTAACCGAGGCTTCCAAATAATAAATTACTCGGTGTTGCCGAGCCTTCAAATAATGAATTACTCGGTGTTGCTGAACCTTCAAGTAATAAACTACTTGCCGAGCCTTCAAGAAATTTATTACTCGGTTATTGCCGAGCCTTCAAGAAATTTATTACTCGGTTGTTGCTGAGCCTTCAAGTAATAAACTACTCGGTTGTTACCGAGCCTTCAAGAAATTTTCAAGAAATTTATTACTCGATTGTTGCCGAGCCTTCAAGAAATTTATTACTCGGTTGTTGCCGAGCCTTCAAGAAATTTATAGCCTTCAAGATTATTTATTACTCGGTTGTTGCCGAGCCTTCAAGATTATTTATTACTCGGTTGTTGCCAAGCCTTTCCAAGATGCTACTCGGTTGTAACTGAGGCTTTCAAATAATAAATTACTTGGTGTTGCCGAGCCTTCAAGATTAATAACAAACCTCCTCCGGCTTTTAGCCGAGGGTTCTGATATGTCACTCGGTCTTGGCCAAGGTTTTAGATAAATAGGAGATGTACTCCGGCTCTAGCCAGGGCTTCCGATAATAAGACATGCACTCCGGCTCTGGCCAGGTCTTATGTACTTCGGCTATGGTCGGGGCTTCCAATAATAAGAGATGCACTCCGGCTCCAGCCGGGGCTTCCGATAATAAGAGATGCACTCCGGCTCTGGCCGGGGCTTATGCACTTTGGCTCTGGCCGGGGCTTATGCACTTCAGCTCTGGCCGAGGCTTCCGGTAATAAGAGATGCACTCCAGCTCTGGTCGGGGCTTCCGATAATAAGAGATGCACTCCGGCTCTGGCCGGGGCTTCCGGTAATAAGAGATGCACTCCGGCTCTGGCTGGGGCTTTCGATAATAAGAGATGCACTTCGGCTCTGGCCAGGGCTTATGCACTCCAGTCTTGGCCGGGGCTTCAGAGATTATTGCTTGGCCCGGCCGAGGTTCGGAGGTTTATTGCTCGGCCTAGCCGAGGTTCGGAGGTTTGTTGCTCGGCCTAGCCGAGGTTCGGAGGTTTGTTGCTCGGCCCAGCCGAGGTTCGGAGATTTGTTGCTTGGCCCAGCCGAGGTTCGAAGATTACCTGCTCGAATAAGTAGCTCGGTTGTACCGAGAATTGGTAAGCAACATCTATTTCCTCTATAATTTTTGGTGAAATGATTGTGGTGACCATGCCATGAATCACGAAAGCAATATGCTAACAAAAATTAATGAGGCGGGCCCATGGAAGGCGTACTCTACTGATGATGTATGCGGTGGTTGTCTAAATTCCATGTCCTGGGAATAGATCTTCCGCTCAGGTCCTGGAGCTTGTAGGTGCCAGGTCCGATGACTTCCGCTACTTGATAGGGGCCTTCCCAGTTCGGAGCCAGCTTTCCTTACTCCAGCGGTTTGGAGACGGATGCTCTCCGAAGGACAAGATCACCGGACGAGAAAGATTTCTCTTTGACTCTGGAGGCGTGATAGCACTCGCGGAGAGGGAAGTCCTATCTCCACGGGGATGATAGCTTCCGCACCGAAAGCCATCCGGAATGGGGTCCCGCCTATGGGAACTCTCTAGGTGGTGCAGTAGGCCCACTGGCCGAGGCTAAAGCTGGCCGTCAGACTTCTTTGAAGCATAGAGTCAAGAACTCCTTGTCTTGGCTTTATGACGCCATCCTTCCTCATGCAAAAGGTGCCAAGAGGGCAACGTGGCAGCCATAAATGCCTTAATGATAGAAAGAGATAATGCATTAAATGCCTTAAAGTAGATAGATGCACATGACCTTTATAAGGCCATAAATGCATTGGTGCGCATAGCGCTGTTGTGCCAAGGCAGGGAGAAGGCGGAGATGGTGTCGAGTCCTGGTGAGAGGACACCAAAGAGAGGGATTGGGCCCACCGAGATCTGGGGAGATCCTTGTCGCAGTCCCCTTGCGGGACTGGTCTGGCCTTCTTGGGTCGGTGTGGGGGATCCACGGCTCAATGCAGACCAGAAGAAGAGGTGGCTGAAGAAAAAGGAGTTGCGGCCTCCTCAGGGAGGCGTGGAGCAGGGGCAGCTGTAATTGGATGGGGGGCTGCAAGGCGCTCCTGAACCAGATGGGTCAGGGCTTGGACCTGCTGGACCAGTGTGGCGAACTGATCCTGGGTCACTGGGACAGCCGGTGGCGATGGAGTCTCAGCTGGTGGCAGCGGCGGCACCACGATACTCATCGGATCGGGTCTCTGGGAGGCAACCTGGTCCTGGGCTTCAGAAGTTGCTTTTCTTCGATTAGCCATTGGAGAGGTTCTCTTCCAGATCGAGATCCTTGTCTCCTTTCTTCAAGTTTAATGGGACTTGAGGCCCTTCCTTTAGCGCCAATCTGTTGCTGCTGAAATATGTCCTCCGGCTCGGGCGCGATCAGGCTGCAACGTGGGCTCCCTCCTAGGCGGACCTGCAAGATAGTCCTCATGCGAGAGGCGTTGGGGGTGCCCTCTGCGGAAGACCCTCCGACGCTCAAGTCAGTGGAGACCAGCAATCAACAAATATGGGGAGAAGGATCCCTGAGGAAGAGTTCCTTCGAGCTCTCGTGGGAGCTTTTATGGCGGAGTGTGAGAACTATGAATGAAAAATGGGCGTAGAATAGCCGTACCTGAGAGGCTTGAGGGTGGTAGTATTTATAGGCGGTCACCTGACTTCTTGACATGCTCTAGATGAGGTCTGAAAGTTGTTGGGATTTGAAACGGATTCGAATCAGGTTGTTACAGGGCCGGTAGGATCCATAGCTAGTTAGTTAGAGGATCGACGGCTGGGAGGCGGGGAGAGCTGGCCGATGGCTTAAGACTCAGTGGCTGCGTGGTCCCTAGGCCACTATTGTAGATCCTAGGCCATGTCTTGGCATGATTCCTTGTTTGGAATCTTATTCTATTACAGTGAATTTGAACTCTCCCACGCTAGATTCCGCAGAGGTCTGAAGTAGCTCGGATCGGATGGCCGAGGAATGGTCTGGCCTTGATGGCAGAAGCATAAGAATAGCTCGGGTTGCCGAGGCATAAGGTTGGCTGAATCTGCCGAAGTATAATGTGTAGGGTTACGGAATAGAAAATCCCAATCTAATTGGAATAAAATGGCAGCGGAAACAAAATAAATTTATTCCATAACCCCCACAAAGAATCACATGCATTTCATAAAACCGAAAGAAGGATAAACAAAATTATTACCTTTTGCTGATCAGTATGTAATCTGTCTATTCTTGTGTTGGGTTTTCTCGGATCTGCAAAGGTGCTGCCTTTCAGAAAGACGACCACCCTCTACAAGTATCCACACACGAACGGACACCAAAATAGTTTTGAATGCTAGTTCAACAAGTTCATTTTTCACAAAAATGAACCATATTTTAACTCTTTGTTTTTCCATTTTTAAGGCAAAAGACACGATCCTTCAAATGCCCCAATCGATGTAACCTTTCAATGCCCCAATCGACGTGACCTTTCAAATGCCAAACAGACTTTAAAATGTATATATTTATTTAAAACTCCTTTTAAATAATGATAATTTAAATCCTTGTCCTTACAAAATAAGGATTTAAATTTTTAACCAAAAACCTTTATGGATTATTTCCTTGTCCAATAAGAAAATATAACAAATTAATTACTTGTCATAATTTAAATTACGAATTTAAATTTTCTCAAAATTAAACTCGAATCTAAATAACAACTAATTATTATTTGTAATTTAAAATAATCTCATTATTTTAAATTACTATAGAGAGTAACAAACTGTAACCATTATTGTCCGTTCTTAGTGTGCGACCCTATATGTTCAATTAACGTTGGTAGTAGGCCTAAATCACATTTTGATTCTATAAGTCATAAGCGGCCTCTAGCAAGACATTATGACTACCCAAGTTAAATGAAAAGCTCACGTTCCGAGACAACCTTAAGTAGCTAATGACATAATCCTTTTGCCACATGATACCTTGATAGAATATAAGGCATGGATAAAGTCAACCTTATATCGCTCTATCTTTAATTTCTCGAAACCCAATTAGACTGACTAGACAAATGATATTGATCTACATCAATTCATTTGAGCATGGCCATGCATTTCTCAGTCTCAATCATCGAGGGGCCCAGAGACATCTCTTTTATAATAAGAGGGACAAATTCCATCTTAATCACTCATATCTCACTACATGATTCTTATTATGTTCAATCATAATCTTTATAATCATCCGGTTAAAGATAACGTTTGATTATGTCAAAACATAATATTCCTCGTGTTGAGAACTATAGCAATCTCAGGTCCAAGGATTTAATGACACAACTACTAGAGATTAACTTATGACTTTGATCCATGTATTAATCTCAAGGCGGGTCTTGTCCAATATTTGTTCTCAACAAATACATATAAATTTGATTTGTATCTCATACACATACATCCCATGAATATCAATCAAATTTCATACTAATCTTAATTTATTGTTATTCCCACAACAATAACCGATTAGGACATTTAGAATAATTCATAATATTATTCAAGGATATTATTATATAATAAACATGCAAATTATGATAATAGTAAATGCTCATAAATATTTAAAATACCATGTCTATACAATAGGCCTAGGGCACTATTACTAACCTAATGTGGTCGGTTGAGTTGGTCGGACTTCTGTGAAGCATGGAGTCAAGAACTCCTTGTCTTGGCTTCATGATGCCATCCTTCCCGTGGGGCCAACGTGGCAGCCATAAATGCCTTAATAATGGAAGAAAATAAGGCATTAAATGCCTTAAAGCATGTGGATGCATATGACCTTTATGAGGCCATAATTGCATTGGTGCGAAGGACATAGCGCGGCTATGGAAACCGAGCTAAAGTGTTGAGGCATGTTGGCCGAAGTATGCTTTCTCCTTTCTTTTTATTCTATTAAATGCTGGCCAAGTCATTATGGCCGTTTCTGCACCATTAAATGCTCCAGCCTATTGACTTGACTGCCGGATATTAATGAAGGGGCTCTTGGGAGAACCCACGCACATGACATGGCCCTTTTTCCCTCTTGCTCTCTTTTTTCGTTATGACGAGACGCTCATTGCTAGAATGTTGCGCCAGCAGGCCAGTTGGCAAGCAGAGCATTTGGATCGGGCGCGACCCAGCGATCAATAATGCAATAACGATTTTACCCCTCATCAATTATTATCTAATAATATGATATCATATTATTATAGCATATGATTATAGTAATATTAAATGATAATATTATATTTGCATACTTTATTATATATATAATATTATAATATTATCTTATTTTGTATTACATAATATATGGTATTACATTATATTATGTTAAATATGTAATTATATTATCATTATAGTATAATATTAAATATTAGTACTCTTATAGTTTGAATTATAACCTTATCTAAAAATGGCTTTCTAACATTTAGCAAGTAGAGCTTTTGAAAAAACTTTAAATTGGAGCTTTTTCAGGAAGAACTTTTAACAAATTTTGGTGAGTCGGAAAGCACTTTTAAGAGTTTTATCAAACACTATAAAATCATTCAAAAATGCTTTAATCTTTTATCCTCCAAAAGCTTAGCCAAAGAGGTCCTCAATCTACTGGAATAATCAATTTGATTTTAGTCTTGGTTTAAGAAACCAATTCAAATTGAATTGGTTTTAAAAATATTTCTAAATCAATTTGATCTGATTGCGCATACTCTTACTATTATATATTAAGATCTCCTTCATATCTTGTCATAGTCTAGATGCTAGGATGAATCTTGGACATGATAATTCATCTCATACCCCATGGCATACAATGTGTCTATCATTATACATTGGCATTTAATTTGAATAACTAATAAATCAATCTAATAATAATATATTTATAAACCACATACTACAATGTCACTATAACTAGTAAATTTGTAGAGACTATTAACTAAAAACTAGAATAAAGATGGTAACTAAGTAAGAAGTCTGGTAGGTGCTTTGCTTGCTTATACTTTAAGTTTTTATTTTATTTTTGTTGCTGCTGAAATCTGTCCTCCGACCTGGGCGCGATCGGTTTCCTGATTGGGCTTCCTCCTGGGCGGACCTACAAAGAAGTCCTCACACGGGAGGCGTTGGGGGTGGCCCTCCGTGGAAGACCTCTGATGCTCAAGTCAGTGGAGATCAGCGATCAACAGAGGTGAGGAGAAGGCTCTCTTTGAGGAGTCCCTCCAGGGATGGCCTCTCGGGAGCTCGAGCAGAGCGCTAATGGCGGAGAAAAGGAAAAGCAGTGAAGGGAGAGAGTGATGCTGAGACTGAGCGAGGAGTCACGTACCTAAGAAAATTTGGAAGTGTCCTATTTATAGGCAATCACCTGAATCTTGAGCGCTTTCTGGAAGGTTCGAAGGTTGTTGGGATTTGAAGATGATTCGAATCAAGCTGTTGTGAGGCCGGTAAGATCCGTATCTATCTGTTAGAGGATCGACGGCTGGGAGAGCTTTCTGATGGCCCAAGATCCAATGGCTGTGTAGGTCCTAAGCCGTTATTGCAGGTCCTATGCCACGTCTTGATATGATTCATCGTTCGGAATTCTGTTACACTGAACTTGGACTTTCTCGCGCCAGGTTCCGCAGGGGCGCGGAAAGGTTTGGTTCGAACAGACGAGGGACGACCCGACCTTGATGGCCGAAATGCACAAATAGTTCGCATACTGGGGCGTAAGCATGGCTTGAGCAGTCGAGGTACGAGGGTGGCTGAGATATAATAGAATAAATAAGCCGGACGTAAAGACAGTTTCGTTCCGTGGAGGCGCATGTCAAGCTATGGATTGCTCGGGAGAGCCCGAGCTATGGATTGCTCGGGGAAGGCCGAGCTATGGATTGCTCGAGGAGGCCGAGCTATGGATTGCTCGGGAGAGCCGAGCTAGGGATTTCTCGGGGAGGCCGAGCTATGGATTGAGCCGAGCTATGGGTTGCTCGATCCACCGAATCATATTGGTTAGCTCATTCTTTGTGGGCACAGTGTAGCAAGTGAGGGCCAGGGCTGATATTAGTCCCTTCGCACGGTTATCGATGCAATGGTAATTTTATCCCTCAACACATGCCCCCCACTCCCTAGTTCGAAGCGTAGGTTCAGGCATAGGGAGTATAGACCTAGGTGGCGCGATCCGAACGGGGGGATCTGGATTTGACAACCCATGCAATGATGCCCTAGGTAATGCTACGTGGCCGCCTTGCCTTTACGAGGTGGATCCGTTGTTTCTTGGGTGCAACAGCCAGGGTTGCGCCACGTAGGGGATCTCGATCTTCATGGTGCCTGCAGCGGCGGTTCCAGACGTCTTGGTTGAGACGCCTTATCTTCTCCTTGAGGTGGTTTCTTTTGGGAAAAACGGAGTTGAAGTGGCGCCACTCCCATTCGCAGCGCTCTTTCGCTTTCCCTCGAAGAACTTCGTTCTCCTAATTTCTTGGTGACCTTGCTCAGCATCTCTTTCGATCGAAAACATGGTGAGCCCAGGCGATTTGGCTTCGGAGGTGACCCTGGCGGATCTGGAACGGATATGCCGCCTATACAAGGTTCCTCAGGATGTTGCCCTGTTGCTCCCGACGGCCGATGACAGGGTGACATTTGAACTAGGGGATGGAGAATTCTGTTACGAGAAAAGTTTGAGGGTGGGCCTCAGGTTTCCTCTTCATCCGCTGGTTTAGGAGGTGATGAGGTTCTACAACATATGCTTCACCATGGTGGCTCCCAATAGCTGGCGCAACCTTATCGGATTCATCTCGCTGTGCAGCCGCGTTGGGGTAACCGCGACCCTCCCGATGTTTAGGGTGTGCCACAACTTGGTTTTTGGGAGGGCCTCCGAGTGGCCCTACATTGGTTCCCCAAGGTCTTTCAAGATGATTTCAGACAATCCATCGTCGATAAAAGAGTGAAAATCGCGATTCTTCATCGTCGAAGGAAATATCAGCTCGGATTTCCCTCGAGTGTGTGGGCGTTATGTAAAAGATCCGGAAGCGCATCCAGAGTTATCCGAGCAGGAGAAGAGGGATCTGATCATGTTGCGCAGCAGTCAAGTGCTTCCAGCTAGCGCCCTTATATCAGAGGATGCTCTTTTCGCAGCTGGATTGAGCCCGTTGATTCTCGCGGTAAGTATTATTTTGTAGCTAACAGGTTAAGGTGATTTTAGTTCGATTTTCGTACGAGCTAACGAGCGAGTCGCATTGCGCTTGCAGCCGAAAGGTCGGCGTTCGTAGATCAGATGAGAGAGGAACTAGGTAAGCGTCGCGGGAGGCCCGGCCTCAGCAGTAAGCATAGGGCCGAGAAAAGGTCTCGTCCTTCCGGTTCCCGCCCTAGGGGGATCAGGAGAGATGGCGATGATCGCCGTCCCTCGTCGCCACAGGATGAAAGTATCAAAGTTCCAGTGGCGGCGCGTGATGCGTGTCGTAGCACAACGATTTAAACACCTTAATTTCACTATTAGAATAGCGAGAGTAAGGGATCGATTCCATAGGGACTTTAGCGATTATCTTGAAATAAACTTATAAATTTAATTAATTAAATAATTAATAGTGCAAAATAATCAAGATATGGTCTATCTTATAAGAGCACGGTCCGTACCCGTAGATCACAGCCCGTCCCTTTAAAGAATAGATCAGTCTAAAATTATTTCCACTTAAATATAATTTAATAACAATTAATCATGAATAAAAATTTTATTTTATATAAATTAAAAAGTAATAAATTCTTCATAAATCAAATCAAAGACGAGATGAAACAGACTGAAGACAGACTGAACCGGGTTGACGACATGAACCAGCTCATGAACATATAGGATCCTCCAATCGTTCCTGGGACGCGCAAAACAGAACAACCGATCTCCACGGCAGAGCAGAGCAGAGCACGGACTTCTTTCCAACGAACAGAGGATGCCTTCTCCACGGCACGACTGCAGCGCCTTCTTCACCGGAACAGATCTTCTCTAATCCACGGACGGCCTCCTTCTCCACGGCACGAACAGAGGCAACAACTGCTTTCTCCTTGGAACAGAGCAACTCTACGGACACGGAACCCACGGATGACTGCTTCACGAACCATGGATTCCTCTCTGGATTCACGGACGAACACCGCCCCAAACTCTCCACCGATTGCTCTCCCTCCTCTGCTATTTATAGAATTCCACATGCGGCCTTGACACGGAGAGGATGCGGAGAAGAATCTGTTTCAAAACAGAGACAACGCAGCGGAAGCAACGAAAATAACAAAAGAAATCTAGATAAATAATCAATAAAATTCAAATTCCTTCTAAAGGAATTTAATTCTCTCAATTTGATAACTTTCAATCTAATAATAGGTACATTAAATTATTAATTAATAGGTTTAATGATAATTATTTATGCGTTTATCACTCCCCCAACTTGAATCTTACTCGTCCTCGAGCAAATAAGAAATTTAGAAATATGTACCAAGCTAATCCAAGAATTGATAGTTATCTTATAGTTCTTTTTTTAATTTTAATTTTTTTTTAAGATCATAAGGGAAGTACTTCATTGGATTATTAAGTTTTTTTAGTGATAAAGTGTAGTCCATAAGAATTTATAGAAGTCTTCCTTCACCAACTTTTCACTTCTCTGATTAAGTCTTCTAACTTAATTTGGGTTGGGTGTAATGTTTTTTGTACTTTGGTTCTTTATTTGTTTATTTATACGTAAAGTCAGTGCAATGTCCTAACCCCTTGCTTTCTAATTAACCCTTGTAGCAAGCTTTAGGCCAATGGCTCCCAAACCAATTGGTTTTAGGGCATTAGGTGTAAAACACCCCTCAGACTTACTGACTCGAGTTAAAAAGGCTTTAGGTAGGACTGACTCTATTTAGGTTCTTTTACATTCCCACCTTTTTACGCGAACAACATCACTTTCTTAGGTGACGGGGCCCGGTTACCAGTGAAAAATGCTAAGAACCTAATCTATTAACTTTAAGAGAGATTTTTTTTTTTTTTTTTTGAATAACATTTTCACCCATACCCTTATTAAGTAGATTGTACTATTAAGATCAGTGGTCAGGAGGGTCTGAAATTATTCTAAAAATTATTCTGGGCTAAACCCTACCTTTTATTAGATTTTCTTAATAATTTATTCCTCAGTATTTCAAATAATAATAATAATAATAATAAATAATAATCTAACCATTAATTCATTAATAGACTGCTTGATTAACTTCAAATCGAGACACATCTGCTTATAGTTTTACTCAAGGATTTATTTATTTATTCTTTTTCCTCCTCCCCAACTTAATTTCATTGTCCCTAATGGAAAAAAATTAATTAATTGCAAGGAAAGATACTACCTGGTAGAGTATTTGAAGGTTGGAGCCATCTTCTTTCAATCTGCTTCTGTTGCTCTTCTCTGGTCATACTAAAAGAACACACTAAAAGAACAGAAAGTTAAAAATAACTAATAAATTGGGTTGCCTCCCAAGAGCGCTAAGTTTAAAGTCTTCAGCCAGACTGTGCTACTTATTATGATAATGTTGGGTTCACAAGATCAATTGATTCAACAACTTCTCCATCATTAATTTCTTCTATATATGGTTTCAAACGTTGGCCATTTACTTTGAATATATTTCCTTGCTTGGGGTCTTTAAGCTTTACAGCTCCATGGGAAAATACTTGAGTTACTATAAAAGGTCCATTCCATCGTGAACGAAGTTTTCCAGGAAAAGGTGTAATCTTGAATTGTAAAGCCATACTTTTTGATTTGGTTCAAAAATTTTTCTACTAATAAATTTTTCATGATGTGCCTTGGTTTGTTCTTTATAAATTTTTGAGCTCTCATATGCCTCATTTCGTAGCTCTTCTAACTCATTCAATTGGAGTTTTCTATTGACACCTGCATTTTTCATATCATAATTAAATTACTTGATAGCCCAAAATGCACGGTGTTATAATTCTACAGGTAAATGGCAGGCTTTTCCAAATACGAGCCTGTAAGGAGACATTCCTATAGGAGTTTTAAATGCAGTACGATAAGCCCATAATGCATCATCCAAACGTTCTGACCAATCTTTCCTATCAGGTCTCACCATTTTCTCAAGGATATTTTTAATTTCTCTATTTGATATTTCAACTTGGCCACTAGTTTGGGGATGATAAGGTGTAGCTACCTTATGAGTAATTTCATATTTATTCATTAATCCTTCAAAGTGTCTATTCGTGAAATGTGTACCCCCATCACTAATTATAGCCCTTGGGCATCCAAAAAACTAAGGATATTATGCTGAATAAACTTGATTACAACTTTATGATCATTGGTTCGAGTTTCCATGGCTTCAATCTATTTTGACACATAATCAACTGCCACTAGAATGTATTCAAATCCAAAAAAGGAAGGAAATGGGCCCATAAAATCAATACCCCATACATCAAAAATTTCTACAACCAAGATGGGGTTTAGGGGCATCATGTCTTTTCGAGATATATTTCCTGTTTGTTGACATTGGAGACAATTACGGCCAAATTCATGTGCATCTTTAAAAAGAGTTGGCCAATAAAACCCACTTTGCAGTACCTTTGCTGCAGTTTTCTTTCACTAAAATGTCCTCCACAGGCAAGAGAATGACAGAAGTTAAGTATACTTTTGAATTCACTTTCGGGAATACATCGCCTAATCACCTGATCTGAACAGTACTTAAATAATTCAGGGTCTTCCCAAAAGTAATATTTGATTTGTGAGAAAAATCTATCTTTTTCTTGTTTTGTCCAGTGGGAATGTACTTTTCCTGTTGCCAAATAATTCACAATGTAGGCAAACCAGAGAAGACTGCTATGGGAAATTGAAAATAATTGCTCATCAGGGAACCTATCTCTGATTATTTCTTTATTGTATTCCACTGAGATCCTAGAGATATGATCTGCTACCATATTTTCAGAACATTTCTTATCTAAGATTTCTAAATCAAATTCTTGTAGGAGTAGGATCCATCAAATCAGTCTGGGTTTTGTATCCTTTTTTGATATAAGATGCCTCAACGCTGCATGATCTGAGTAAACTAAAACTTTAGACCCTAACATATAAGATCTAAACTTTTCTAGGGCAAACACAACTGCTAGTAATTCTTTTTCAGTGGTAGTATAGTTCATTTGTGCATCTGAAAGAGTTTTGCTAGCATAATAAATTATATGGGGTTCTCGATTGAGTTTCTGTCCTAGAACTGCCCCTACAGCATAATCAGAAGCATCACATATGATTTCAAAAAGTATGGTCCAATCTGGGGGCTTGATAATTGGTGCAGTGGTCAAAGCAGTTCGAAGAATGTTATAGGTTGTTAGACAATCTTTATCAAAATTAAAAGAACTATCCTTGGTCAACAAATTACACAATGGTCGAGAAATTTTACTGAAATCTTTGATGAAACGTCTATAAAAACCAGCATGACCAAGGAAAGATCGTACTTGTTTAACTGAGGTTGGGGGTGGTAGATTTGAGATCAATTCAACCTTGGCTTTATCAACCTCAATACCTCGCTCTGAAACAATGTGTCCAAGCACAATTCCCTCACGAACCATAAAATGGCTCTTCTCCCAACTTAGGATTAAATTCATTTCCATACATCATTTCAATACCTTAGTCAAGTTCTCGAGGCAGCTATCAAATGATGCACCAAAGATTGAAAAATCATCCATAAATACTTTCAAAAATTGACCAATCATATCAGAAAATATGGCCAACATACATCGTTGAAACGTGGCTGGTGCATTACAAAGACCAAACAGCATACTTTGTCCCGCTAGCCATTCTAGAATTTGATCGATAAAAGGCAAAGGAAAGTATTCTTTCCTAGTCACGGCATTCAACTTTCGATAATCTATACACACTCTCCAACTAGTTGATGTGCGCGTAGGAATTGATTTGCCCTTTTCATTTTTAATCACGGTAATACCCGATTTTTTAGGTACTACTTGGATTGGACTAACCCATTGGCTATCTGAAATTGGATAAATAATACCAGCATCAAGCCATTTTACTACTTCCTTCTTAACAACATCCCTCATGTTTGGATTTAGCCTTCGTTGCATTTCTCTATGTGGTTTGGCTTCAATTTCACTATGAATATGGTGCATGCAAACGGAAGGGTCAATTCCCTTAATATCAGCTATTGTCCATCCAATCGCCTCTTTATGTTCTTTAAGTACATCTACCAATTTATCTTCTTGCTCAGAGGTTAGGGTAGATGCAATGATTACTAGAAGGGTATCATTGGGTCCAAGGAATGAATATTTTAAGTCATCTGGAAGAGGTTTCAATTCTAGTTGGGGTGGTTCTTCCAAGGATGGTATTAAAGGACTTGGTTTAGTTGGAAGTGGTTCATATTTTATAGTCCATGGCGGGATGGTGTCAAACTTAGGTGGTTCTAATAACATGTTTATCTCTTTGGTATACTCATCAATATCAAAGTCATCTATTCCAAAATGTGTAAGACATGTTTATAAAGGATCCGAATCAATCAAACTTTGAAATTTCTTATCTACTACTTCCTCTATCATGTTTACTTCATTTAAGTCATACACAGGTGGTCCTTGGGAAGCATTAAAAATATTTAATCTCATCTTCTTATTTCCAAAAGATACATCCATCACACCTGTTCTACAATTTATGCATGCATTAGCAGTAGCTAGAAAAGGTCTTCCAAGGATGTTGGAAATTTGGTTAGGATTACTACTAGATTCTATATCCAACACAAGGAAGTCGACAGGAAAATAGAATTCATCCACCTTTACTAATACATCTTCCAATATTCCACGAGGTTCTTTGACTAATCTATCTGCCAATTGTAGTGTTACTGTCATGGGTTTCAACTCTCCAAATCCGAATAATTCATATACTGAGCTTGGGAGAAGGTTTACACTTGCACCCAAATCTAATAATGCTTTCTTGATTGTGAAGTTTCCTATGACACATGATATAATCGGAGTATCAGGATCTTTTAGTTTGGGTGGAGTTATTTGCTGAACAACTGAGCTAACTTGCTCAGTCAAATGTATCTTTTTTGGTATTTGTATCTTGGCTTTCCGTTTTTGTGTGCATAGATCCTTCAAAAATTTGGCATAAGCTGGAACTTGCTTGATAGCATCGAGAAGAGGTAAGTTTATTTGGACCTGCTTAAATAACTCAAGCATCTCATTCATTTTTATATTCTTCTTATCTGAAGGCAAAGGAGATTCTAAAGCACTAGGGAATGGGGCTTTAGGTATGATTGCTTGATCATTGAATTCCTTTTCTTTTTCATTTCTTCTCTCTTCTGGTTTAGCCACTTCTAATTTCTGGGATGGTTCAGGTGGGTTCAATGCTTTTCCACTTCTGAGAGTTATGACTGATTTAGCATGTTCTGGGAATTTGTCAGGACTATTGGAACTCTCAGCCATGAATTATCCTTTCGGGTTATCGATAGGCTGACTAGGTAACTTACCATCCTCCCTTCTACTAAATGCTGTGGCTAATTGACCTATCTGAGTTTCTAGTTTTGCAATAGATTGTGTGTGAGTGAAGGATTTGAGTATTCATTTCTAGCCCTTTCAATGCTTGTAACACTTTGTCTTCAAAAGTAGGCTGATTATTCGGTGGAGGTTGTGGGATGTTTGGATATTGTGAATATGGCATGTTTCTAAAATTGGTTTCTTGGTAATTAGGTCTGATCGATGAATTGACTACAGGTTGAGGTTTCCAAGAAAAATTTGGATGATTTCGCCAGCCAGGATTGTAAGTATTTGAAAATGGATCATTTCCTATTCTAGGAGCTAATCGGGTTTGGGCTTGGTGGGCTTGCTCTTGAACAAGTTCAGGAAATTGGTATGCAGCTGGACATTCACCTATAGAATGGGTTGGACTCGAACAAATTATGCAAACCTCATGTAATTGAGTAGATGTGGAAGAGATGTTTCCAACTTGTAGAATCCGATCAAGTTTATGGGATAATTCATCTACCTTAGTATAGATATCTGTAGAATGACCTATTTCATATATTCCACCTCTTTTAGGTTCTACGGAAGGGTCTCGACGAGCAACTAACATATGATGTAATGAATTCTCACTCAATGTCTCAAAGAGTTGCCAAGCCTCATGTTCATTTTTTAACATAAATGTCCCACCACATGAAGCATCAACCATTTGCCTATGTTTTCTGATAATCCATCATAAAAGCACTGAACCAGTTTCTATTTGGGTATAGCATGATGTGGACATTTTCTAATCAGTTCTTTGAATCTCTTCCATGTCTCATGGAACATTTCTCCATCTGTCTCGGAAAAACTTGTTATAGCTTTTCTAATTTGATTCATTTTTCCTATAGGAAAATATTTCTTAAGAAATTCTCTCTGAAGATGATCCCAAGTTGAAATTATAACAGTGTCTAATGAATTTAACCAATATTTGGCTTTATCTTTTAGGGAAAAAGGGAATAATTTAAGCCTAAGTGCATCATCAAAGAAATTTTGAATCTTGACAGTTGAGCAAATTTCTAAGAATTCATCTAAGTGTTTGTAGGGATCCTCATTTGTAAGTCCATAGAAAGATGGTAACATTTGTATTACACTTGACTTAATTTCATATTGGGCAGCCTCTACTGGAGGCACTTGAATGCAGGGAGAGTATGTATACCTTGAAAGAGTGAAATACTCTTTTAACTGTCGTGGTTGATTATTTTCGTTATTAGGATCCATAATTCTGAGTCTGTTTGCTCTAATAGTTCTTTCTATTTCGGGATCTAAGGGTATAAGGTTGGGTTGCAACGATCGACGACCAAGCATACACCCTACCAATGACTCTAAAGCAAATAGTTTTATTTATTTATTTTTTTCTCTTTAATTTTTGTAATTAAGTTTCTAATTTCCTAATAAATTATGAGATGTCAATGGAAAATTTTGAGCTTTGTAGAAAATAAATTCACCTAAGTCAATCTATAGCATAGAAAATAAAATAATTATTTTGTTTATATATTTTATTTTTATTTTTATATAATTTTTATTTATTTCCTTAAATTAATTATGTTTTATGGAAGGTGTCTTAGAGTTTTCTTTCAGGTTTTTTTTAGGTAATTTAATTAAAAGAAAATTTTGATTAGGTTAAAATTGGATTTGTTGTAAAAAGGAAAATAATTTTTTTTAATGTTAAAAAGAAAATATGCAATTCTAACAATTAAAGAAATAAAATAAAGCGGCAATAACTATTCAAAATTAAGAGAAAATTAATCTATTTTTTTATTTTTTTTATTTTTTTATTTTGTTTTCAAATAACACACTTAAGTCCCCAGCAACGGCGCCAAAAATCTGATGCGTATCGTAGCGCAACGATTTAAACACCTTAATTTCACTATTAGAATAGCGAGAGTAAGGGATCGATTCCATAAGAACTTTAGCGATTATCTTGAAATAAACTTATAAATTTAATTAATTAAATAATTAGTAGTGCAAAATAATCAAGATATGGTCTATCTTATAAGAGCACGGTCCGTACCCGTAAATCACGGCCCGTCCCTTTAAAGAATAGATCAGTCTAAAATTATTTCCACTTAAATATAATTTAATAACAATTAATCATGAATAAAAATTTTATTTCATATAAATTAAAAAGTAATAAATTTTTTATAAATCAAATCAAAGACGAGATGAAACAGACTGAAGACAGACTGAACCGGGTTGAAGATATGAACCAGCTCATGAATATATAGGATCCTCCAATCGTTCCTGGGATGCGCATAACAGAATAGCCGATCTCCACGGCTGGATCAAAGTGTTTGGGAGCAGAGCAGAGCACGGACTTCTTTCCAACGAACAGAGGATGCCTTCTCCACGGCACGGCTGCAGCGCCTTCTTCACCGGAACAGATCTTCTCTAATCCACGGACGGCCTCCTTCTCCACGGCATGAACAGAGGCAACAGCTGCTTTCTCCTTGGAACAGAGCAACTCCACGGACGCGGAACCCATGGATGACTGCTTTACGAACCATGGATTCCTCTCTGGATTCACGGACGAACACCGCCCCAAATGTCCACCGATTGCTCTCCCTCCTCTGCTATTTATAGAATTCCATATGCGGCCTTGACGTGGAGAGGACGCAAAGAAGAATCTGTTTCAAAATAGAGACAACGCAGCGGAAGCAACGAAAATAACAAAAGAAATATAGATAAATAATCAATAAAATTTAAATTCCTTCTAAATAAATTTAATTTTCTCAATTTGATAACTTCCAATCTAATCTATTCCTTAATTGGTGAAGGAAACTGTTAGAATGGAATCGGAGAAGAATCGTGCGGAAAAAGGGGATGAGAAAACGATGAAGTCGGCACTTGGTTTGCCGACTTCACTTTAAAATCCGTGCTAAAACAGATAAATCAATAAAAAATAAATTTCGAGCTCATCTTAAATCCGATTTGAGTGCCGTTTGCGTTGTTAAATCCCTAAAATCGAGCTCTTTAAGTTGATAAGATTTTATCTAAAATATTATATAAAATATTAAAATATTAAATAATAATAGGTATGTTAAATTATTAATTAATAGGTTTAATGATAATTATTTATGCGTTTATCAGCGCGATGTCCTTCGGTGCCGGAGGAAGGTCCGTCAGCGGGGAGAAGTCAGGATACCACGGGGGTTTCGGAGGAGGCTGCCGAAATTTCCTCCCCACCTATTGTCGTTTTGCCAGATGAAGGCACGGAAGCGACGTCAGTTTACTCGGAGACCCCCGTGGTCGGGGTTGCTCGGTCTCCCTCATTGGAGGCCGGCGGTCCGGAGGCGTTGCAGGCAGAGGTGGGAACGGTCTTTGCTTCAATCGAGGTGGGAGAGACGGATGTAGCTGCTGAAATTTAGCCTGGGCTGCATACGGGAGAGCTAGCGGAGGATTAAGGGGCAACCGAACTAGTTGAACTAGTGACCGAACTTCGCGGGACGTCTTCTGGCGAAAGGCCTTCTGTCGAGGCACCGGAGCCCCGAGAGAAATTAAAGCTCAAGAGGAGTCCGCCAGGGGTAGGGAAATGTCTGAAGAAGAAGGGGAGCCACTAAGCGAAGGGGACGTCCAGGTTGAGGCTCCCCTTGCCGGAGCTGAAATGCCTGAGGCTTCTCAAATGAGGGCCTTGGTGGAGGAGGTTAGCCGGACGAGGGCTCCAGGGGCCGCGGGTCCCCAAGTTGGCCCCCTGAATGAAGATTTTCACCTGCGCGATCCGAAGGTTAGTGTCATATTCTCTGCTTTCATGCGGTCTGCGTTCCATGAGGGAGAAAGTTCCTCGGCCGAAGGGGACAATCCTATGGACCTTTTCGATGTGGCCTTCAGGTATACTGGAGTGCCGAATGAAGCTTTCCTTCTTACCAAGATCGATGACATTTTCCTCACGAGGATTGCCACAGATTATGCGTCTCGGGTAAGCCATCACCCCGAAGTAGAGTTTTTAGTTAGTTAGTTCGACTGTGTTTCCATACATGTGATTCTTTTCGCAGAATGCTTTGATCATGAGGGCGTTGAAATGGTGTTTGCATCTGGCTATCGGAGCTTGGGCTCAAGCCCATAAAGAAATCGGTCACCTCAAGGAGAGGGTGGATTCAACAGCCAGTCTTTCCTGAGCTTTGGTGATCTCCCAAAGGGAGCTCGATGAGACTCGCAAGATTCTTACAGCTGAGAGAGAAAGAGCCTCTCAACTTGCAATGCAGGTCAATGAGCTTCAGGGCTTTTGCGAGCAATCCAACAAGGCTAGTCTGGAATTATCACAGATTAGAGCGGAGCACGAAGATAAGGTCAAGGCCATGCAATAGTTTTTCGAGAAGAGATGGGACTAGCTGAAGGTCCTCAAAAAGGTTCGCGACCATATGATATACTATGACAGGGCCATAGTACTATCAATTATAGGATGTTGTATATCATATTTGTTGGTTGTCCTCTTAACCAAGGAGTGTAGAGACACTGGTATGACATATAGGTGAAAGTGTAGGAGTACATTTCATCGAAAATGACTCATTTCCAGATACTCTACTATCAAGAGTTAATCCGAGAAGATATAGGTATAAGTATCCTTCAGACCTGAAGATCACAACCAGTGGCTTACAAGAAACTCATTTTACTTAGCTGCCGGACCACCTGGATTTCTAATCCAGCTACGAAAGGTTACTGGGTGCAGTCAAGTACTTGTGGTAGTCAGTTGTGGATTAAGATGGAATTTGACCTATCCCGTTAAAATGAGAAATGCTTGTGTTTCAATTTAGCAAGACCTTGGCTAAGGCACTTCATGTGAAAGTCACATGATCACTAAAATTGAAATCACTTTATGGATTTGCTATTTAGAGTTGACAGGCTCTTAAGCCATCCTTAGCATTTGTGGTCAAGAGGATGAATTATACGGTAACTGTTTCTTAGGGTTCTTGGAGTTTGCTCGGCAACTCTTCGACCTATCCGGACGTTGGGTTCCATTGCTAGATGGGCACATCGATTAGTATAGAAAGTTGTTTCTATGCTACCGGCTTAGGTTCGAACCTAGAGAGTCACACGCATAGAAGTTTCCTAGGATGATATGTTTGCTGATCAACGATTGAGAATCGTATATGATTTAATTAATCAATTTGATTGATTGAATTATCTTAATTGGGTTAAGTACAATTGAATAAGATTCAATTTGGTTTAAGTCTATTAGAAGGACTAGTCAATTTCAAATATTGATTTAAAATTAGACTTGATTTGGATTTAAATAGATTCAGGACTAGCCAAATTTGATTTGGGCTAGGACCATGATCTATGTGGGTTCAGTCCAATAAATTCAGATTAGCTTAAACCAAAAACTAAACCCAAACCTCTCGCATAAGTCTGAGCGATTAAATTCACATATAGAATTTAATGTCTTGCATTAATCTTCTCCAAACAATTCCATTGAAATTCTAAAGTGTTATAATTTATATGGAATAAATGCGCCTCTTTGTATTAACCAAGCGCTACGGTTCGATGACTCTTTTGTTTTTACCGAATGTCGGAATTAACCAAGCGCTACGGTTCGACGACTCTTTGGTTCTTTACCGAACATCGGAATTAACCAAGCGCTACGGTTCAGCGTCTCTTTGGTTTTTGCCAAGCGGTGGAATTCTAAATATTAGAATTTAATGGGCTAGCTAAAAAGAGACTATAAATAGAGGACATCCCTCACCAGATTACACAGAAGAGAAAAACAACACACGATATGTCATGAATTGATTTTCTAAAGAATTACAATAGAAAATCCTGGTGATTTTGGTGCTAATGGAAGTGTGGAGGATCCTAGAAGAAGAATTCAAGTGGGATGATTCAAGATCAGCAAAGTCGTTTTCCACGAGTTAGCACTCTCGGGAATCCGATCATTCGAGGCTTCGCGTGGATGATACTAGAGGCCGGACGATTGAACGGCTACAGAGCATAAAAGGATTTACCAATTGCCTTCAAGGTAAGTGATATGATCCCTAGATCTTAAGGCATGCTTCAAGATAAGAAGTATGACTTCTTGCCTTGAAGATCAAGACATGATCTTGATAGTTTTATTTATATGCATATTTTGGATCAATCGATCCTATATACAAGGCAAAGATATGATCTTGATGCATGTTAGATAGATTAGTATGTAATCTTTAAATTTCCGCATTGATAATTGTTATCAATAATTTAAAACATGCATGCCTTGGAGATTGTTTCTCCCTTCAAATAGTATCAGAGCGATGGTTTCGTATTGATCTAATTTATTGCATGTAAATTAATGCTCCTATTAATTGTGTAATCAAGGTTAAAACAAATCATAGGTTTATTGGTCACAAATGGATTGAAAATCCAAATTACCCATTCAATGAGGTATTCTGTGACATATTGTCGTGATAATTTAAATTGATCTTTGGCTTCAAAACACTGATTACACACACTCTCAAAATATATTTATATTTGATACATATTGATGTTGTATAAAAACATGATATTTGCATGTTTAGTATAAAACATAGATATGATATATGATGGCATGATGTCTATGTTATGAAACATACAAATATTTATGAGAGTCTAATTTGAATGTCAAATGTTAATTCATAATCTCTTTAGATATGATCTAAATATATGAATTATGAGTAATAACATAATACATGTGATGCTTGATTAAAATATATGACATGTAAACATGAA
The DNA here is from genome assembly GCA_900491605.1 of Calamus simplicifolius. Taxonomy (NCBI): domain Eukaryota; kingdom Viridiplantae; phylum Streptophyta; class Magnoliopsida; order Arecales; family Arecaceae; genus Calamus; species Calamus simplicifolius. The sequence goes on along the minus strand of UESW01004733.1, from coordinate 382,082 downwards.
ATATATTTAATTCTTTGGGTTAGCTAAATCGGGTCCATAAAGGGTTAGACCCTAAAGTTTAAATCAACTAGACTATAAGAGTATTTGATCAAATCTAATTAGATTAGGTTAAGAATGCTCTAAATCAAACAATAGTTGTAGTTGATCATGTCCTTCTCTTTGATTAAACCAAATGGAAGTAGATTAGGCTCTGTGGTTGAGCATGAATCTCTTAGATGGTCAAATCAGAATTGGTTAACCATATGATGTCAAGGTGAGTTGGCAAGTTGCTCTAGGATCAACGATCGAATGGTTTTTAATTGGGAGCTACTCGTATTGATGCGTCTTTAACGAGTTAATGGCATGTCCCTCCCATCGATCTCACTCACCTGGTCAATGTGGTGAACCATTTATGATTCAGATCATTTACCTGATTCGGGTTGACCTATGCCTGTAAGGAAATCAGTCTGACTGATTTAGGTGCCACTTAACCTGACTTAATCTTGTTTTATTCTACTGATTTCATAGATTCAGTGGGAGAACTTGATTAGTCAATTTATCTACAGATTATTAAATCCTCTAAAATTATTAGGTCCTTAAATAAAATAGTTATATGATAACTAAATCATAGCCTCCCATTAAGGTGGGTGATAATGAGTCCGATGTCTTGATAATCATTGGAGGAACTCCATGCCTGGTGCTTGTCAACCATCGAAATTATCATTCATTATATGATAAGTCAGCGTAACTATTACATAGACAGTCAGGTGAGCTGAGCTTCACTGGGCTTGGTTGTCTATTGATAGGTTACACTGATTATATCATTTAATGGTTGGACCTAACCAGAACTTTCAATGGAGGCACTTCATGCCTGCTGAAGAGGTATATAGGGCAAAACTGAACATTAAGAATTGTTTGGGGAAACAATTGGTTTTGAACCTACTCTTAGATGCATATGTGTTAGCCAAGCTTCACTTGGGCCTGTATGTAGTTTATGTAGATCTTAGTGCCCGCTAAAGAATTAAGAATAATTCTTCGAATTGGGGTGTAGAGGCTGCCAATTTGAACAAAATAGTGGGAGAATCTTTAGACTAAAGTCTAAGTCTTTAGACTGAATCAATTTATATAATAATAAACTTTAGTTTTTCCTTATGCAGAACATGGCCACTAATTTATCATTAAGGTCCCTATTGGATAGTGACAAGTTGAATGGTTCCAATTTCAATAGCTGGTTCAGAAAACTTAAGATCATCCTTGAGCATGAGAGGATTCTATATATTCTGAATAATCCTGCACCAAAGATACCTGATGTAAACACCCAAAGTTCTGAGAGAGACACTTATCAGAAGTGGCTCAATGATAGAACTAGCATGCGTTGTATCATGCTAGCAGCAATGAACGATGAATTCGATCGCCGGTTCGAGAATGCTCAGCCAAAAGAAATCATTCAAGCGTTGAATGAATCTTTCGGACACCCGACGATGTTGAAAGGCACAAGACTAGTTATGCTATTTTCAATGCTCGAATGAGGGATGGATCTCCTGTCACTGATCATGTATTGTAAATGATCGAGAAGATAGAACTCCTAAGCAAGCTTGGCTTTCCCTTACATGAGCAGTTGGAAAAAGATGCGATCCTAAATTCCTTGCCTCCATCCTTCCGACCTTTCCTTACTCATTTTCGAATGATAAAGCCTGCAGTCAACTACCACGGTTTGTTGGGGTTGTTACAGAACTTTGAGAAGGATAACCAGCTCTCTAAGGGTTTGGTTAATGTGGTTGAAGGATCTAAGGTAGGGCGTAAAACCTTTGGGAAAGGGAAGAAGAAAAAGAATAATAAAAAGGTGCAACATGCTAGGACATCTATAAGGGGTCAGATGCAGAAGAAGAAAGTTGATAAAAGTCAAGCTGAATGCTTTCACTGCAAGATGCAAGGGCACTGGAAGAGGAACTGTCCTCTTTACATTGCCACACTTGATCAAAACAGGCCAAAGAAGAAAAAGGAGCAAGATGTTGCTCAACAAGGTATTTATATGATAACACCTTGTAATTTTTTTGTATATGATAATCAGACTTGGGTATTGGATACCGGGAGTCCTTTTAACATTTGCAATTCATTGCAGGGACTATAGGTCACCAAAAGATTTGAGGATAATGAAAGATTTCTTAAAGTCGGCGATGGAAGATTAGTTCCAATTCTAGCATTAGGAGTTCTTGAAATAGTTTTCAATAGAAATATCATTATACTAAATGATTGTCACTTTTGCCCAACGTTCTTGTTGAACGTAATTTTTGTAGGCCTTCTGGCCAAAAGTCATTATGAAATTTAAATAAAGGATGTTACTTTGAATATCATTATGAATGGAGTTACTGTAATGACTGGGCATTTATCTAATGGCATTTATATATTATCACAGCCTGTGAATGTAGTGTACAATTCAAGTAAGCGCCCTATAACAACTAATGTCATAGACATTTATCTTTGGCACCATCGGCTGGGTCATATCAATAAAAACAGATTAAACAGGTTAACTCAGGAGGACATCCTTCGAGTTGATGATTGTGAATCATTAACTACCTGTGAATCCTGTCTTCTTGGTAAAATGACCAAGTCATCTTTTACTGGAAAAGGTGAAAGAGCCAAAGAGCTATTGAGTCTAGTACATACTGATGCATGTGGACCAATGAGCACTTATGCCAAAGGTGGATATTACTACTTCATTACTTTTACAGACGACCTTTCTAGGTTTGGTTATGTCTATCTTATGAGACATAAATCTGAGTCATTTGAAATGTTCAAACTATATCATAAAGAAGTAGAAAAACAAACAGAAAAATGTATTAAGACCCTTCGATCAGATCGAGGAGGCGAATACCTTTCCAATGAATTTGTGACATATATAAGAGAGAATGGGATTCTCTCCCAATGGACTTCTCCTAGAACACCGCAGCATAACGGTGTGTCGGAAAGAAGGAATCAAACTCTGTTAGACATGGTTCGGTCCATGATGGGTTTTGCGAGCTTGCCAATATTATTTTGGGGATACGCATTAGAATCAGCTTGTCATATTCTTAATAAGGTTCCAAGTAAGTCTGTTTCTAAAACTCCACATGAGATGTGGTATGGATATAAACCGGTTATTACCTATCTGAGTGTCTGGGGGTGTCCGGCTTATGTGAAACGTGCAAAATCAGACAAACTTGAACCCAAATCTGATAAATATTTTTTCATCGGCTATTCGAAAGAGACTAAAGGATATTACTTCTACAATACTAAAGAACAAAAGTTGTTCATTAGTAATAGATCAGTTTTTCTTGAAAAGGAGTTCCTTAGTGAAGGAACAAATAGCTCTAATGTTGAACTTGAGGAAGTTCATCAAGTAGAAGGAACAACACAAACCAGTGAACCCTTAGAATCTGAGTTGATTAGATCAAACTCAAAACCCATTTTAGATGCACCATTAAGGCGATCTGGTAGAGTACCAGCAATCGAACAGATACTTAGGTTGCTTGGTCCAAAATGATGATCATGTTGAACTCGATGAGAACAACGAGGATCCGATCACCTAAATGGATGATATGCAAAGGACTGACTCTAATAAATGGCTTGAGGCCATGAAATCCAAACTTGACTCCATGAAGGACAATAATGAATGGACATTAGTTGACCCACCGAAGGGATAAAACCCATAGGGTGTAAGTGGGTTTTCAAGAGGAAAAGAGGCACAGATGGAAAGGTTGAGACCTATAAAGCACGTCTGGTTGCTAAGGGGTATCATCAACATTATGGTATCGACTATGACGAAATGTTTTCTCCTGTGGCAATGCTGAAATCCATTCGGATTATGCTAGCTATAGCAGCACACTTCGATTATGAGATTTGGCAGATGGATGTTAAAACCACTTTTCTAAATGGTGATTTAGAAGAATATGTGTATATGATACAGCCTGAAGGTTTTATATTTGAAGATGAGTCTAAAGTGTGCAGGCTACAGAAGTCCATTTATGGACTTAAGCAAGCATCTAGGAGTTGGAACATACGATTTGATAAAGTGATCAAATCTTATGGCTTTATTAAAAATAAAGAAGAACCTTGCATTTATAAATGGGCTAACGATTTCGTTATTGTATTTCTTGTATTATATGTGGATGATATTCTCTTAATCGGAAATGATATCCCTGCATTACAAGGAATAAAGACATGGTTATCATCATAATTCTCCATGAAAGATCTGAGAGAAGCATCATACATCCTATGGATGAAGATCTATAGAGATAGATCCAAGAGGATGCTTGGTTTATCCCAACCTACGTACATTGACACAGTGCTAAAGAGGTTTAGCATGGAGAATTCTAAGAAAGGCTATCTTTCGATAGGCCATGGAATTCATCTTTCTAAGAAGGATTGTCCGACAACTCCTAATGAAAGAGAACGTATGAGTAGAATTCCATATGCTTCGGTAGTGGGATTGATTATGTACACCATGACATGTACAAGACCAGATGTGGCATACTCACTAGGAGTAGTGAGTAGATACCAATCTGATCCAGAAGAAAAACACTGGCAAGTTGTTAAGACAATCCTTAAGTATTTGAGAAATACTAAGGACTAGTGGTTAGTCTATGGAGAGTCTGATTTAAAACTTGTTGGATATACTGATTCTAGTTTCCAATCAGATCATGATGATAGCAAAAGTGTATCGGGTTTCGTGTTTATCCTGAATGGTGGAGCTGTTTGCTGGAAAAGTTACAAGCAACATATAGTGGCAGATTCGGTGTATGAGGCAGAGTACATCACTGCATTAGATGCTGCAAAGAAGCTGTGTGGCTGCGAAAGTTCATCTCCAAGCTTGGAGTGACACCTTCCATAGATGGACCAGTCCTATTGTACAGTGACAGCACTTGTGCCATAGCTCAAGCAAAGGAACCACGAGCACATCAGCGTACCAAGCACATACTGCGTCGGTTTCATCTTATTCGAGAGATTGTAGATCGAGGTGACATAAATCTTCAAAAGATTGATGGAAAGGAAAACCTAGGTGACCCATTTACTAAAGCACTCAGCATCAAGGAGTTTGACAACTATAAGTTAAAGATGGGGGTATTAGATACTGTAATGAGTGGATTTAGGCTAAGTGGGAGTTTGTTGGGAATTGTATCCTAAAGCCAATCATTTGATGATTGTGCTAATGTAAATTGTATATAAATTGATATATTAATAAAATTTATTTGGCAGTTTATTCATTACAAAAATATCTTCTTAATACTCCTGATTGTAATGAAGCCCTTAGGATCTTCCTTCACGATATAGAAGGATTTATCTTTGAAGGTCCTCAAAAAGGTTCGTGACCATATGATATACTATGACAGGGCCATAGTACTATCAATTATAGGATGTGTATATCATATTTTTTGGTTGTCCTCTTAACCAAGGAGTGTAGAGATACTGGTATGATATACAGGTGAAAGTGTAGAAGTACATTTCACCAAATGTGACTCATTTTCGGATACTCTACTGTCAAGAGTTAATCCGAGAAGATATAGGTATAAGTATCATTCAGACCAGAAGATCATAACTAGTGGCTTACAAGCAACTCATTGTACTTAGGTGACGGACCACCTAGCTTTCTAATCCAGCTACGAAAGGTTACTTGGTGCAGTCAAGTGCTTATGGTAGTCAGTTGTGGATCAAGATGGAATTTGATCTATCCCGTTAAAAGGAGAAATGCTTGTGTTTCAATTTAGCAAGACCTTGGCCAAGGCACTTCATGTGAAAGTCACATGATCACTAAAATTGAAATCACTTTATGGATTTGCTATTTAGAGTTGACAGGCTCTTAAGCCATCCTTAGCATTTGTGGTCAAGAGAATGAATTATACGGTAACTGTTTCTTAGGGTTCTTGGAGTTTGCTCGGCAACTCTTCGACCTATCCGGACGTTGGGTTCCATTGCTAGATGGGCACATCGATTAGTATAGAAAGTTATTTCTATGCTACCGGCTTAGGTTCGAACCTAGAGAGTCACACGCATAGAAGTTTCCTAGGATGATCTGTTTGCTGATCAACGATTGAGAATGTATATGATTTAATTAATCAATTTGATTGATTGAATTATCTTAATTGGGTTAAGTACAATTGAATAAGATTCAATTTGGTTTAAGTCTATTAGAAGGACTAGTCAATTTTAAATATTGATTTAAAATTAGACTTGATTTGGATTTAAATAGATTCAAGACTAGCCAAATTTGATTTGCGCTAGGACTATGATCTATGTGGGTTCAGTCCAATAAATTTAGATTAGCTTAAACCAAAACTAAACCCAAACCTCTTGCATAAGTCTGAGAGATTAAATTCACATATAGAATTTAATGTCTTGCATTAATCTTCTCCAAACAATTCCATTGAAATTCTAAAGTATTATAATTTATATGGAATAAATGCGCCTCTTTGTATTAACCAAGCGCTACGGTTCGATGACTCTTTTATTTTTACCGAATATCGGAATTAACCAAGCGCTACGGTTCGACGACTCTTTGGTTCTTTACCGAACATCGGAATTAACCAAGCGCTACGGTTCAGCGTCTCTTTGGTTTTTGCCAAGCGGCGGAATTCTAAATATTAGAATTTAATGGGCTAGCTAAAAAGAGACTATAAATAGAGGACATCCCTTACCAGATTACACAGAAGAGAAAAACAACACACGATATGTCGTGAATTGATTTTCTAAAGAATTAGAATAGAAAATCCTGGTGATTTTGGTGCTAATGGAAGTGTGGAGGATCCTAGAAGAAGAATTCAAGTGAGAGGATTCAAGATCAGCCAAGTCGTTTTCCGTGAGCTAGCACTCCCGGGAATCCAATCATTCGGGGCTTCGCATGGACGATACTAGAGGCCGGACGATTGAACAGCTGCAGAGCATAAAAGGATTTGCCAATTGCCTTCAAGGTAAGTGATATGATCCCTAGATCTTAAGGCATGCTTCAAGATAAGAAGTATGACTTCTTGCCTTGAAGATCAAGACATGATCTTGATAGTTTTATTTATATGCATATTTTGGATCAATTGATCCTATATACAAGGCAAAGATATGATCTTGATGCATGCTAGATAGATTAGTATGTAATCTTTAAATTTCTGTATTGATAATTATTATCAATAATTTAAAACATGCATGCCTCAGAGATTGTTTCTCCCTTCATCTTCAACCTCACTCAGCAGGACGCTGAAGCCTCTAATTCTATGGTGACAGGTATACCCTTTAATGTTATATCTAGTATTACATTCTTATCTAGTGCAATGCATTGACAGTTAATTAAAAGTTAGGTTCAATCCTTAATGTTAAAACAAATTACACTTATGTCCAGGAATAATTAAAGTAGGTACTGCTTATGCTCAAACTTTAATTGACCTGGGTGCCACGCATTCTTTCATATCTGACATATATCTTGATAAGAATGCATCATTGACACCTATTCCTCTGGAGCAAGAGTTGCATATTGCACTTCCAAATGGAGAGGTTATGAAAGTTGACACAGTATGCAAATCTTGCCCAATTATCTTGGAGAATAGGAGGTTGAATGCTGATCTCATTGTCCTCCCACTGAAGTTTTTCGATGTTATCCTTGGAATGGATTGGTTGGCCTCCTGTCATGCTTTAGTAGACTGCTTCAGGAAGATTGTTAACTTCAAAATTCCAAGCCAGCCTGAATTCAGTTTTATTGGTGGTTAGAAACACCTAGCCTCAGTGTTCATATCAGTGATGCAGGCTGGAAAGTATTTGATGAGTGGTGGTCAAGGATTTCTTGCTGTAGTCAAGGACCTTCAGCAAGAAGAGACCAAGTTGGAGGATATTCCATAGCTCGAGAATTCCCTGATGTCTTCCCTGAGGATTTGACTAATTTACCTCCTGATCGGGAAGTCGAGTTCTCTATTGATCTAGTTCCTGGAACTGGACCTATATCAAAGGCCCCTTACCGTATGGCCCCGGCTGAGCTAAAAGAACTGAAGGATCAACTGCAAGAGCTCCTAGATCGAGGATTTATTAGACCCAGTGCTTCTCCTTGGGGTGCTCCAGTTCTATTTGTTAAGAAGAAGGATGGTAGTCTTCGACTCTGCATTGATTACCAGGGAATCAATAAGTAACAGTGCGAAATAAGTATCCTCTACCAAGGATTGATGACTTGTTTGATCAACTTCAAGGAGCCCGGATATTCTCAAAGATTGATCTAGGTCGGGTACCATCAGCTCAAAGTCAAAGGAGGGAGATGTACCAAAGACAACATTTAGAACCAGATATGGCCACTATGAGTTCTTGGTGATGCCGTTTGGGTTAACTAATGCCCCAGCAGCATTCATGGACTTAATGAACAGAATTTTTAAGCCATATCTGGATCAGTTTGTGGTGGTTTTCATTGATGATATTCTGATATATTCCAAGAGCCATAAGGAGCATGAGGACCACCTGAGGATCATGCTATAGATTCTTCGAGAGAAGAAGTATCTTTCTTGGGTCATATAATCTCTAAAGATGGTGTATCTGTGGACCCAAAAAGATTGAAGCTATCATTAGCTGGAGCCGACCTTCCAATGTGGTAGAAATCAGAAGCTTCTTGGGGTTAGCCGGGTATTATCGTAAATTTGTGGAGAATTTTTCTCGCATTGCTCTACCCCTAACTCGCTTAACCCAAAAGCGAGTGAAGTTTGACTGGACAGTGGAGTGTGAGAAAGTTTCCAGGAGTTAAAGCAGCGCCTGGTGTCAGCCTAATGCCTCTCGGAAAGGATTGGGATGTGTTTTGATGCAGAATGAAAGAGTGATAGCTTATGCCTCCAGACAACTGAAACCTTATGAGCAGAATTATCCTACTCATGATCTGGAATTGGCTGCTATGGTTTTTGCTCTGAAGATTTGGTGGCATTATCTATATGGAGTTTTGTGTGATGTGTATACAGATCATAAGAGTTTAAAATACATCTTCACACAGAAGGAGCTGAATTTAAGGCAGAGGAGGTGGTTGGAACTATTGAAGGATTATGACCTGAATCTACAGTATCATCCTGGGAAGGCCAATGTAGTAGCTGATGCCTTGAGCAGAAAATCCTCTTCTGAGTTAGCTGCTATGATTACTTTCCAGCCTCACTGAGAGATCTGGAGAAATGGGAGGTTGGTCTGAGAGTACAGCAGTCTGATGGGCTTGTTGCAGCACTTGTACTCCAGACGACCTTAGTTGACAGAATCAAGTCCTCCCAGATGGAAGATCCAGATCTACAAAGGATTAAAGAAGTTGTGCAGTCAGGAGTTCAGAATGAATTTATGTAATGCAGGATGGATCCCTGAAATTTGAAGGAAGACTTTGTGTGCCAAACAGTGAGGAGCTAAAGGCTGAAATTTTGAAGAGGCTCACTACTCTCCCTATACTGTGCATCCAGGTGGCACTAAGATGTACAGAGACGTAAAAAAAAAATTTTGGTGGAAAGGCATGAAGAGGGAGATTGCTCAGTATGTGGCCAAGTGCTTGGTATGTCAGCGAGTGAAAGCCGAGCATCAAAGGCCTACGGGACCTCTTCAGTCTCTGATGATTCCACAGTGGAAATGGGAAAAGATTACAATGGACTTTGTGACTGGTCTGCCCAAAACTCCTAAGAGTAACGATGCAGTTTGGGTCATTGTGGATAGACTAACAAAATTAGCTCATTTCCTACCTTTCAGAGTTGGGGTCTCTAGTGAAAGATTGGCTAATTTGTATATTGAGCAGATTGTGAGACTCCATGGTGTCCGGTATCTATTGTATCAGATAGAGATACCAGGTTTGTGTCCCAGTTTTGGAAGAGTCTTCATAAGGCCATGGGAACCAAACTAAACTTCAGTACAGCCTATCATCCCCAGTCAGATGGACAATCAGAGAGGACCATACAGATTCTGGAGGACATGTTGCGAGCCTGTGTGATGGACTTGGGTGGAGCTTGGGATAACCACTTACCTTTGGTGGAGTTTGCATATAATAATAGTTACCAAGCCAGCATCCAGATGGCTCCATTTGAAGCTCTGTATGGTAGGAGGTGCAGATCTCCTATATGTTGGGATGACGTGGGGGAAAGGAAATTGCTAGGCCCTGAGCTGATTCAGCAAACAGTAGATAAGGTGCAATTGATCAGGGAGCATCTTCGTACAGCTCAGAGCAGGCAAAAGAGCTATGCTGATGTCAGAAGAAGGGAATTAGAATTCCAGGTTGGGGATCATGTCTTCTTAAGGGTATCACCAACCAAAGATGTGATGAGATTTGGGATTAAAGGAAAGCTGAGTCCACGTTATATTGGACCTTTTGAGATCTTGAGCAGAGTCGGAGAGGTTGCTTACAGCCTGGCACTGCCTCTGATTCTATCTGGGGTACACAATGTTTTTTATGTCTCTATGTTGAGGAAGTATATCTCTGACCCCAGCCATGTCATAGCGTATGAGCCTATACAGTTGAGGAAAGATTTATCATATGAGGAGCATCCTGTGCGTATTATGGACCGCAAAGATTAGGTTCTGAGACGGCGTACCATTCCCTATGTCAAGGTGCAATGGAGTAATCATTCTGAGAGGAAGGCTACTTGGGAACTTGAGGAAGAAATGAAAAAAAATATCCACAACTATTTATATCTTAAAATAGTTAATGATTGAAAACTGTTAGCTTTAGTTGATTGTTAGTCCTTGAGACAAAAATTGGACTTTTAATTTTCTCTAATGAAAGTTATCAATTTCGAGGCCAAAATTTTTATAAGGAGGGAAGAATGTAATCCCCTGGATTTCTCAGCTGCTCGTGAAAGTTATCACGAAATCGTGATGATAGACTCTAAATATTTGAATTTCAAATATCTCTAACTAACAGAGTCCCTTGATTTGGGACTCTGCATGCCTTTAAAGGATCACCGAAACCTCCTTCCCATCATCCACGAACGCCTCCTTCCCATCATCATCGTGCACGCATCTGCTCTTGGTAAGTCCTCTATCTATGCCTGGGAGGGAGAGAGAGAAAGTTAGAGAGAGAAAGTTAAAGAGAGACAGGGAGGAACCGGTTAAGAAACCCCGGTCCCTTCCCTGTGTCGACGTGGGTTCAGGCCCGGCGCGTGCCCGCCGCCTCGCCAGGCCTGAGCCCGGCCGACAGTGCCATCAGCACCGGGGGCGGCGTATGGTGGGGTGCCGGAGGAGAGAGAGAGAGAGAAGAGAGCTAAGACAGGAGAGAGAAGCCACCTGGGAAGAAGGATTGTCGGATGTCCGATCCTTGGTTCGGGCCGGCGGCGTGCTCGCCACTTCGCCGGGCCTGAGCCTTGGTCGGCGACCTCCACCGGCAACGGGCGTGCATCCGGTGGAGGTTCGGCCAGCCATGGTGGCCGGCCGTGCCGCTGGCATGCCTCGTGGCCACGGTAGACAGTGAGAGAGAAAGAGAGGAAGAAAGAGGAAATTGGTGATAGAGAGAAGGAGGGGAGGCCGGCCATGGCGACGGCCGGCTCTGGTCCAGCCAACGGTGGCCGGACCGATGCTAATTTGGCCGGAATTGATGCCAGCACCGTGAAGGATGCGCGAAGACGAAAGAGAGAGAGAGAATGAGAGATAAATTGATGAGAGAGAGGAGGGAAGAGGTCGGCCGCGGCGGCGGCCGCCGCGGTCTGGCCAACTGCGGCCAGGCTACCTCCAATTTGGTCGGCGGCGGCCCTGGCCGCCGGCACGGCTCTCGGCTCCTCTGTTTCAAAAGAAATAGAGGAGCTGGGTGATAGAGATTAATGGGCCGTTTGGGCCGTCCAGTCTTTGGGCCCTGTTTGGCCGTTTCTGGAGCCTTGTTTGAACGGCATTTTGGGCCCTGTATCGGGCCGAGAATAGCAAAGTAAATATATGGCCTGAATCAGGATTGATTCTAGTTTCTGGGGATAATTTTGTTTCCCTATTTGGGTGTATACATTGAGAGATATTCGAGGCCAAAGTTGGGCCCGTGAAGTAGTTTGGGTAGAGTTTAAGAATCATTTTATAATTCAGATTTTAGAAATTTAATATTGAAAAATGATACTGTAGGTTCCCAGGTGTCCAATTAGCTGGGTCATCAATTGGAATTTGCGTACTGTGGTAAGTAAGTCAAGTATTATAATTTTATAAATTAAATAATTTGTAAACTATGAACTTACAATTAAATGTAATTATGTTAATCTTGCAAAATTATGTTGTTACTATCGAGATGATAATATGTAATTATGATAATGACAGTAAAGATTTATGTGTCGCCGCGGTTCTTATATGACAGAATATGATATGACAGATTATCACATGATATATTATCACATAATAGATGACAGAATACTGGTACAAGGACCCTTCCTCTTATGGGACATTTAAGAGTGATACACAAGATGAGTGTTGTAGGGCCGTGGGACACATAAAGAAAAACAATGACAGTGTAAACAATGTTTGTTTATATCGCATATATTCTAGTAATTATTATTGAATTAAGTTTCAAATTATTTGATCTGATGACATGAACCTACTGATAGCATGATAAATGAAAATTTGAAATTATATTAGGCTTACTTATTGAGTGTGAGCTCATAGAATTCTCACAATGTTTTTCAGAGCCTCAAGAATGAAGAAGGATAATTGGGATAGACGGAGCTTCTATTAAATAAACTTAGTTCCATTATTTTGATTTAGTTCAGATTCGCTTGTGTATAGGGTGGGTAGCCTAAGACTGATAATTATGGTTTGTAATAAATCATGGATTTGAATTTTTGCTTTATATTGATTTATGTGATGAGGTTCGAGACACCTTGCATGCCTGGCATGCGGCGGGTTGTCACCCTAGCTCAAATTTTGGAACTGGAGCGTGACACCAACCCTTGGTTCAAAAATTCAAAATCCATCATTGTGGGTCGTGACCCATCTCATTTCTCACCTGCCAATGATATCATGGAATATGATTGCATACAAACTCATAATGAAAAAAATGAAAATTTTGAAATTGAGAAAATGAGGATCTAAGTTCGTGCTATCTTTTGTTTTTGGATGAAATCGTGAGGAAAGCCGCTTCCCCGTGTTGAATTTGTTGAAATCAAATATACAAAGAATATTAAAAGATAATTATAACAGGAACAACATTATAGAGATTTTTTTGAAGGTGATAATTATCTTGTGAAGGACTGAAGATGAATCCAAGGTCCACATCTCTGTGCTGTGGCTATGACCATCTGATACCATCAAGAGATCATCCTTCACCTCCTGGCATGCAATTGTACTCACATATTCAGATCCTCCATTTTTTTCTCTTTTTTCATTTTGGACAGTCCCTCTTGAAATGTCTTACCTCACCAAACTTGTAGCACTTAACCTTCCTGGACTGTAACCATTCCCTAGGCCTGCTCCTATCCATGCATCTGCCTCACCCTTCCCCAACTGATAGACCCTCCTGGGGAATAGCATCCTTGGTCATCTTCTTTCTCTGCTTATCTCATTCGTCCGAAGTACCGAAATAATATTTTCATAGAACAATGTCTCCTTCATGTAGAGGAGCGTTATGACCAATGAGTTATGTGATGTGAGCAGTGAACACAATAGCAAAAATGCCTTATCTTCCTCCATCTTAACCCCGACATTTAGCAATTCATTGCTCACCTAGTCGAACACCTGAATGTGGCCCAGCACATCTCCACCTTCTTACATCCGAAGGCTGTAGAGGCGCTTCTTCAACATCAACTTATTGCACATGTTCTTCCCCATGTATAGGGCTTGCAACTTCAATCACAGTCCCTTCGGGGTCTTCTCCTCCAGAACTGAATAAAGGGCTGAATCTGTTAAACATCATCTGATCGTTGAACATGCTTTTTTTTCTCCAATAGCATCCACTGCTTATCTATCATCCCATCTGGCCTTTCCTTCAAAGCCAGATCTAAACCCTATGCATAAGAAAGTCCTCTACCCGGACTTTCCATATGGAGAAACTTTTCTTTCCATCAAACTTCACAAAATCTAATTTTATGCTACTACCCATGTTGAGATCTCAACTAAAAAATAGCACAAAAATTTTCAGAAAATTGAGAGACCTTGATGAAGCCTTGCTGAAATTTTTCAGCCCTTGAAGATCTCCAACCAACTTCTTCTTGAACGAGGCTCTGATACTAACTATTGGGGTTTAACGCCTAATGAACAACAATGGAATCAACCTCACTGGACAAGTACCCAGGGCTTTCACCCTTTATTACCACCAATCACATTGGTGCAATCCTCGAATCCTTTGATCTTGAGAAACTCTGAACGCTCCCCTTCACGAGCATGGAAGCCAATACTCCCCACGAGATCTCCATCACCTCACAAAGCCGCTCCACATCGTGTGAAGCCCAAGGCATCCGCCACTCCACGTACCTCCATGAACACGTAAAACTGGGAGTTCTCCTCCCACTTCATGATCGGGCTCGCAAACGTCGATGGGCTTCGTTCCTCCTGGCTAGGAACCGTGAAGTCCGATTGAATTTCAAGAGAACGCATGGAAAAGGAAAGGAGATGAGAAGAGAGAAGATAAGGAGCCCTGATGAGAGAGGATTGGGAGAAAAAAATCTGTTCTATTCAATTCAAACCCTAGTGTTGACCCAATTATTGATTTTGATGATTAATAAAGGAATTAAGTATATTTATTTGATTACTAATAGATTTGACAAGTGTTTCAAGGCTTAAAAATATTTGATCGATTTAAATATATTAAGAAATGAGTTTTGAATCAATTGCAAATCATAAGTTTCAAAGTTTCAGAACCTGGAGTCGACACCTAGAATTCCTGGAGCCGACCCCATGGCCAGTCAAATATTCTTCTGATTTTTGATACGGTCTGGAGCCGACACCTAGAGTTTCGGAGCCGACACCCAGAGTTTCAGAGTCGACACTTACAGTGTCTGGAGCCGACTCCGATGCGGGGACAGAACGCTTATTTTCTGAGCATCTTAGAGCCGACATCTGACGATGGCGAGCCGACACCTAACTTTTTTAGAGCCGACTCCTCAACGAACTCAGAACTTTCTATTTTTGGATAAACGACTTGAGCCGACACCTAAAAAGTTGGAGCCGACTCCAACCTGGCTGGGACGAAATTTTAAAATGCCAGATCAGCTCTAACGGTAATATTTCCTTTTTACCTAACTTCTAACGGATATATTTTGTTTCCAGGTACACTCCAACAGCTAGTTTCTTCCCAAAAATGGATTAAAGAAAATCTATAAAAAGGGAGAATGCCCGTTTGAAAAATAACAATGAATATAGAAAAAGAGGGAAAAACAAAAATAGAGAGAATATTCAAATCAAAAATTTGAGAAGTCTTGAGCCTGAAATCCAAGAGAAAAGCATTCAAACTCAAATCCTTCCACTCCACAAAGCTCAAAGAAGAATCCAAGGCGTTCAAATTTGAAAAATCGAAGGATTCACAAAAAGGGGAAGAAGCTCTGTTTTGAAGATTTTCTAACTTCTCATCTGCAACATTTACAATGAATCAAAGCTGAGGCCTGATTCAACATCTCCAAAGAGAAGAGGAAAAGAAGAAAAGAAGAAAGCTCAAATCCAATCCACTTCAAACAGGCTTTTCTAAACCTTGTTCATTTATTTGAATATTTGCTCATTTAAGGAGTTGTCTTGTATCTTAAACATTCTTCTTACTTGTTTGTGCTAGTTCTATCAAGGGGATTGAACTAGTGGAGGTTGTATACCTCGGGTCAAGCTAGATTAGCTTGAGTTTAGGGTTTTGTGCTGGTGAGCTGGAAAAACCGGCTGGGTTCGTTGTGATCCCGGGTGAAACAATAAGTTGTGAGTTGTGATCTTGGAAAACAACTCGACTATAATCAAGTCGATTATAGTGTGGACCCAAGTGAATCTTGGGAGTGGACGTAGGTGGATATACCGAACCACTATAAAATCTTTGTGTTTGCCATGCTTCTATTATCTCTATCTCTATCTCCTTGTTTGTGCTTTATATTTGCATTGCATTTAATTTTATTTATCTTAAAGCCAATAGTTTTTAAAAGGTTAAAATTTTTTAAAGAACCCAATTCACCCCCCTCTTGGGTTGCCATCTGGGCCAACAATTGGTATCAGAGCTAGTGCTCATTTGAATCTGATCACACGATCAAGAGCTAAAGATCCAAATGGTAGCTCAAGTTGGATCTTCATTTGCTGAAGGTCATTATACAAATAGACCTCCCTTATTTAATGGTTCCAACTATTCATATTGGAAAGCAAGAATGAGGTTATTCATTCAACTTCTGATTATGAATTATGGAGTGTTATAATTAATGGACCTAGCACACCCACACACATTATTGATGGCTCTATTGTTCCTAAACCCGAAAGGGATTGGAATGATAATGATAGGAAAATGGCTCAGCTCAATGCTAAGGCCATGAATGTCTTATATTGTTCCTTAGATGCAAACGAATTTAATCGTATATCTACATGTAATTCTGCAAAAGAAATATGGGATAGATTAGAGGTTACCCATGAGGGTACTAATCAAGTAAAGGAATCTAAAATAAATATTCTTGTTCATAAATATGAATTATTTAGCATGGAGCAAACTGAAACTATTGCATGCATGTATACTAGATTCACCGATATTGTAAATGGTTTAAAAAGTCTAGGCAAGACCTATACTAATTCTGAACTTGTTCGCAAAATTCTTAGGTCACTACCAAGGACTTGGGAAGCAAAAGTGACAACAATCCAAGAAGCCAAGGACCTCAACACTTTACCCTTGGAGGAGCTACTTGGATCCCTTATGACCCATGAATTAACTATGAAGCAGCACATAGAAGAAGATGTAAAGAAGAAAAAGACTATAGCTCTTAAGGCTGCAGAAAGTGAGGAGAGCTGCAGTGATAATGATGATGATGATGATGATCAGACAGCCCTTCTAGCAAGAAAATTCAAAAAATTCATGAGAAGAAAGAGACCCTTTCACAAGAAGAAATCTGGAATTAAGATGGAAGGAGAAAAAGAAAAGGACAAGGACAAGGACAAAGAGAAAGACCCCTTGATTGCTATGAGTGTAAGAAACCTGGGCACTTTAGATACGATTGTCCATAATTGAAGAAGACTTACAAGAAGAAGAAGAAAGCCTATGTTGCAACCTGGAGTGACAGTGATGAATCCTCTTCAGAGGAAGAACAAAAAGAAGTTGCAAACATTTGCTTTATGGCAAACGATAACAGCGAGGTAAGTTCCGAAAACCCTAGTGATGAGTTCGCATTTGATGAATTATTTGAAGCTTTTAATGAACTAGTAGATGATTTTAAAGTTTTAAAAAGAAATACAAATCTTTAAAAAATGATAACTCAATTCTTATTAAAGAAAAAGAAGATCTTACTAATGAAATTAAAATGCTGAAATCTGAAAAAAAAAAATATGACAAAAGAAAGAGAATCAATTTCCAATGAAAATGATAAGCTAAAGAAGGAAGTTGATAAATATAAGAATATTGTTGATAAATTTACTTATAGTTCTGAAAAACTTAATTTATTGTTAAGCAATCAAAGAGCTATATATGATAAAGCTGGTTTAGGATATAGACCTAACTTAAAACAAAAATTTGTCAAAAACTTTTTTAGAAAAGAACAAAATAGAGATAATGTTACATGTCATTATTGTAACAAGAAAGGTCATAAATCCTATGAATGTGATGCAAGAAACAGTAACAAAAAATTAAATAATAAAGGCAAGAAAATATGGGTTCCCAAAGGAACAATCTTTTATGCTACTAACCATGAAGGACCCAAGAAGGCTTGGGTACCTAAATATAAGACTTAATTATTTTTGCAGGAGTATCTTGCAGCCAAAAATTCAAAGCGAAAATGGTATCTCGATAGCGGCTGCTCAAGACACATGACGGGTGACAAGGATCAATTCATCACCCTTGGGAGCAAAAGAGGAGTTGTTACATTTGGTGACAATGGCAAAGGCCAAATCATGGGGTTTGGTAAAATTCAAATAACTCCCTCCACATATATTGAAAATATTTTATATGTCAATGGTTTGAAACATAATCTAATAAGTATTAGCCAATTATGTGATAAAGGTTTTAAAGTATCATTTGAAGCATCAATCTGCACTGTTTCTAATCCCATTGATAATAGCATTGTTTTTATTGGAAATAGAAATGGCAATGTATACTTGATTGATTTAGACAATTTGTCTACTAGTAATCATTGCTTAGTTGCTAATAATGCTAATATGAATGAGATTGGTTGGTTATGGCATCGTAGATTAGGTCATGCAAGCACACACCTTATTTCAAAATTAATTAAAATGGATTTAGTAAAAGGACTTCCACAGCTAGATTTTAAAAATAACAAAATTTGTGATGCATGTCAATTTGGAAAATAAACTAGAAATTCTTTTAAAACTAAAAATATTGTTTCCACTTCTAGGCCACTTGAACTACTTCACATGGATCTTTTTGGACCTACTAGAACCACAAGTCGAGGAAAGAAATATGGTCTTGTGATTGTAGATGATTACTCTAGATACACTTGGGTATTGTTTTTAGCTCATAAGGATGAGACCTTTCCATTATTTTTGAAATTCTTCAAGAAGGTCACAAATGAGAAAAACAACACCATAGTGTCTCTAAGAAGTGATCATGGCACTGAATTTGAAAATCATTTATTTGCAAACTTTTGCATAGAAAATGAAATTCATCATAATTTTTCAGCACCTAGAACACCACAACAAAATGGAGTAGTTGAAAGAAAAAATAGAACTTTAGAAGACATGGCCCGTACCATGCTATGTGAAAGCAACTTACCAAAATACTTTTGGGCGGAAGCTATAAACACGGCATGTTACATTCTTAATAGAGCTTTAATTAGGCCAATCATTAAGAAAACTCCTTATGAACTATGGAATAATAGAAAACCAAACATAAGTTACTTTCATGCATTTGGTTGTAAATGTTTCATTCATAATAATGGCAAAGATAATCTAGGAAAATTTGATGCAAAATCTGATGAAGGCATTTTCTTAGGATATTCAACATCTAGTAAAGCCTATAGAGTGTTTAACAAGAGAAACTTAATTGTAGAAGAATCTATTCATGTAATTTTTGATGAATCTTTAGCATCGAGTTCTGAAAAGATTGATGATGAGGAAGATACAAACATTCTAGAAAGAGATATTGAAAAATTAAATATAGATGTATCTTCGGATCATGAACAAGAAGCTAAGGATAATGATTCTCCTAATGTTGATGTTGTTGATGCAAATCATAATGATGTAGATCTTCCTAGAGACTGGAGATATGCCTATGGTCATCCTAAAGAATTAATTATAGGTGATCCATCTCAAGGAGTAAGAACTAGATCATCAATGAGAAACATCAATAATCATCTTGCATTTGTATCTCAAATTGAACCTAAAACTATTGAAGAAGCAGAAAAAGATAATAATTGGATGTTAGCTATGCAAGAAGAATTAAATCAATTTACTAGAAATAATGTTTGGACTCTTGTAGATAGACCTAAAGATCACTCTGTTATAGGATCAAAATGGGTATTTAGAAATAAATTAGACGAAAATGGCATAGTAATTAGAAACAAAGCTAGATTAGTTGCAAAAGGATATAATCAAGAAGAAGGAATTGATTTTGATGAAACTTTTGCACCTGTAGCTAGACTAGAAGCAATTAGATTATTACTTGCATTTGCATGTCATATGCATATCAATTTATTTCAAATGGATGTTAAAAGTGCATTTTTAAATGGATTTATAAATGAGGAAGTTTTTGTTGAACAACCACCTGGTTTTGAAAGATCATGAATTTCAAATCATGTTTTTAAATTGCACAAAGCACTATATGGTTTAAAACAAGCACCTAGAGCTTGGTATGAAAGATTAAGTAAATTTCTGATTGAAAATGATTTTATAAGAGGAAATGTTGATAAAACACTATTTTTGAAAAGAAAAGACAAGGATTTATTAGTAGTACAAATATATGTTGATGATATTGTATTCGGTGCTACTAACAATTTGTTATGTCAAGAATTTGCTAAGTTGATGCAGGGTGAGTTTGAAATGAGCATGATGGGAGAACTCAACTTCTTCCTAGGACTTCAAATCAAGCAAAGCAAAGAAGGAATTTTCATCAATCAAGCCAAATACACAAAAGAACTGCTCAAGAAGTTTGGAATGGAGTCAATCAAACCACTTGGAACTCCTATGAGTCCTTCATGCAAGCTAGACAAAGATGAAGATGGTAAGAAAGTAGATCAAAAATATTATAGAGGTATGATCGGATCTCTTCTTTACTTAACAGCTAGTAGACCAGATATAATGTTTGCTGTATGTCTATGCGCTAGATTTCAATCTGAACCTAAAGAATCTCACTTAATTGCTGTAAAAAGAATCTTAAGATATTTAAGTGGAACTAAAAATGTAGGTTTATGGTATTCTAGAGACTCAACATTAAACTTGATTGCATATTCTGACTCTGACTATGCTGGATGTAAATTAGATAGAAAAAGCACAAGTGGAGCATGTCAATTCTTAGGTAGTAACTTAATCTCTTGGTTTAGCAAAAAGCAAAATTCGGTTGCATTATCTACTGCTGAAGCAGAATATGTTGCAGCTGGAAGTTGCTGTGCTCAAATCCTTTGGATTAAGAGACAACTTGAAGATTACGGCATAACACTTGATAAAACTCCAATTAGATGTGATAATACAAGTGCAATAAATCTAACTAAAAATCCAATTCAACATTCAAGAACAAAACACATTGAAATTAGATATCACTTTATAAGAGAACATGTAGCTAATAATGAAATTTGTCTTGAATATGTTAATACTGAAGAACAATTAGCTGATATATTTACAAAACCTTTGAGTGAAGAGAGATTTTGTTATCTTAGAGGTGAATTAGGGATATGTGACCCTTTGGATTGATTTTGATACTCTAAGGAATGACTATCTAGATCTATATTAATTTCTTGATATTCCTTTCATAATTTTAAGGACAAATTATCTAGTCATCTGAGCAATTTGATTCTTAATACTCCAAAATTTTATCAAGATTTTATAGAATTATTTTGATAAGTTTCAGATGTTTGAATCTCAATTATTTTTCTCTGAAACTGTCAGTGGAGTCGACACCTCAGAATGAGGAGTCGACACCTTTGTCTGTGTCGCTCTCGGTCCCTGACCTTGGAGCCGACACCCGTATAAGTGGAGCCGACTCCAGTTCGAGTGCTGACTGTGTTAGCGATTTGGAGTCGACACCTGACTTTGCGGGAGTCGACACCTGGGCATCCCAAATCAATTTATTAGGGCAGAGTCGACACCTCGTCATTTCATAACTTTTCGAATCCTCCACCAAATTCCTCCAAAACTCTCTCAAACCTCCCCATCTCTAATTCCACTCTACCCAAGCTTTCCTAAGGATCCAATGGCCTAAGAGGAGAGGTTCGGTGATTGGAGCGCCTGTGGTGACCGAAAAACGCTCTGTGAGGCGACCCATCCGCGAGCCATCTCCAAGCGAGGATTCCTCCACCGATTCAGACAATCCCAACACCACTTCACCTCAGGTAGATACCCTAGCAGGGAGGGTAATCACAATGGGTAGGAAAGTTGACTTTGAGTTCTTTCAATCCGAGGGTTTTTCGATTGGTAATCAACTCAAGGAGCTTGGATGGGATAGAGTTTGTTCTCTTGATGTTCCTACTTACCCAGCACTAGTGAAAGAATTTTACTTTAATTTATCGAGAGGTGATGGTGGTTTAGTGAGCTCTGTTAGAGGCAAAGGATTCATCTTACATTTCAAAAATTAGGAAACCTCCTAAGCATCCCCATTACCGGATTAGCAGCCGATGTGCACAGTGAGAGATCAGCGGCCCTATCAAGGATGTTAGGGAGAGATGTTGAAGAATTTGAGGAGATTAGGGCTAACCAGTTGCCCTTGGAATTAAGATTGCTACACAACATTTGCAGCAGAATTTTGTTCCCAAAGATCGGATTTTGAGTATGTCTCCGAGCGGGACATTGTTGTGATGGACAGTATTTTGACTGGTCAACCCATTAACCTAGCTGCTATGATGATATTTTATATGGCCGAGGCTGGAGGAAAGAGAAGATCGTCACTACCCTATGGCATGGTTAACTATGGTATTCAGAAGCCAAGGGGTTATAATTTTGGACAATGAACCCTCCAAGAACCTCCTGAGACATACTGATTATTACAGTCTGGCCACTTTGCATAGGATGGATTTATAAAGGTGAACGGCAATGGAAAGGAAAGGTATCTTGATGAGAGAGCCCCTGAGCCTAGACATTCTGAACCTTGTGAGGTTGGTCCATCTATGAGGGTTCCCTCTCCGCAGCCAAGGAGTCCTGTTCCTGCCCCTGCACCTGCTCATATTCATGTTCAGCCATCTACTTCATCAGTTGGATTTTCAGACCTTCAAATGGAGCAACTCAAATGCTTGCTTGCTGCTCAGAAGGATGAACTGAAGACTGAGTTTGATAATAAATTATGAATCTTAAAGAAACTCTTTATTACTTAGATGATCGGATTGCCAAGATAGAATCAACTCTTAGCTCTTCTGCTGGATCTTTAAGTAATGATTTGAAGAATATATTTGAAGAACTTAAAGACATGTGGAGATTCTGAGACCTATTCAAAGTGCAATGCAGAGCTTCAAGATAAAATCATGACTACTTGCTCTTTTGTTGATAGAAGGTTGAAAGAATTTGTAGGAACTCAGAGTGATGGAATGCATAGAATTCTAGATCATCTACAAAGAATCATTAGAACCAACTTGTAGTTTTTATGTTGTTTAATGTTTTAATGTAATGAAAATTTAGTTTTGATGTAATGAATGTTTGTTTTTGAAACTTTGATGTAATGAAAGTATAGTTTTTTTTGTAATACTTGACTTCAATGAAATGAAATTATCTTTTGATCTATCAAGTTTATCTTTTGACTTAACTCGTTCTAACCTTTTTGTTGATTACAAAAAAGGGGGAGAAAGTTATGTCGTATATGCATTGATTAGTTATGCTTTAATTGGCATTTATTTAATTGGTATCAAATGTGTAAAGCAATAGGAAGAACAATTGATAAATATGTAAAGCAATAGGGAGATAATTGATAATTTGAACTTCACAGGGGGAGCTACCTTATTCAGGGGGAGCTTGCTTGTGAGGATCACTTTCTTAAAAATTTTAATTTAAGAATACTATGCATATACTCAATGTTTTTATAATCATCAAAAGGGGGAGATTGTTGACCAATTATTGATTTTGATGATTAATAAAGGATTGAGTATATTTATTTGATTACTAATGGATTTGACAAGTGTTTCAGGGCTTAAAAATATTTGATCGATTTAAATATTAAGAAATCAGTTTTGAATCAATTGCAAATCATAAGTTTCAAAGTTTCAGAACCTGGAGTCGACACCTAGAATTCCTGGAGCCGACCCCATGGCCAGTCAAATATTCTTCTGATTTTTGATACGGTCCGAAGCCGACACCTAGAGTTTCAGAGCCGATACCCAGAGTTTCGGAGTCGACACTTACAGTGTCTGGAGCCGACTCCGATACGGGGACAGAACGCTTATTTTCTGAGCATCTTGGAGCCGACACACACAGTATTCTGGAGCCGATACCTGACAATGGCGAGCCGACACCTAACTTTTTTGGAGCCGACTCCTCGATGAACTCAGAACTTTCTATTTTTGGATAAACGACTTGGAGCCGACACCTGAAAAGTTGGAGCCGACTCCAACCTGGCTGGGACGAAATTTTAAAATGCCAGATCAGCTCTAACGGTAATATTTCCTTTTACCTAACTTCTAACGGATATATTTTGTTTCTAGGTACACTCCAACGGCTAGTTTCTTCCTAAAAATGGATTAAAAAAATCTATAAAAAGGGAGAACGTCCGTTTGAAAAATAACAACGAATATAGAAAAAGAGGGAAAAACGGAAAATATAGAGAATATTCAAATCAAAAATCCGAGAAGTCTTGAGCCTGAAATCCAAGAGAAAAGCATTCAAACTCAAATCCTTCCACTCCACAAAGCTCAAAGAAGAATCCAAGGCGTTCAAATTTGAAAAATCGAAGGATTCACAAAAAAGGGGAAGAAGCTCTGTTTGAAGATTTTCCAACTTCTCATCTACAACATTTGCAACAAATCAAAGCTGAGGCCTGATTCAACATCTCCAAAGAGAAGAGGAAAAGAAGAAAAGAAGAAAAGCTCAAATCCAATCCACTTCAAATAGGCTTTTCTAAACCTTGTTCATTTATTTGAATATTTGCTCATTTAAGAGCTGTCTTGTATCTTAAACATTCTTCTTACTTGTTTGTGCTAGTTCTATCAAGGGGACTGAACTAGTGGAGGTTGTATACCTTGGGTCAAGCTAGATTAGCTTGAGTTTAGGGTTTTGTGCTGGTAAGCCCGGAAAACCGGCTGGGTTCGTTGTGATCCCGGGTGAAACAACAAGTTGTGAGTTGTGATCTTGGAAAATAACTCGACTATAATCAAGTCGATTATAGTGTGAACCCAAGTGAATCTTGGGAGTGGACGTAGGTGTTGGATACACCGAACCACTATAAAATCTTTGTGTTTGCCGTGCTTCTATTATCTCTATCTCTATCTCTTTGTTTGTGCTTTATATTTGCATTGCATTTAATTTCATTTATCTTAAAGCCAATAGTTTTTAAAAGGCTAAAATTTTTTAAAGAATCCAATTCATCCCCCTCTTGGGTTATCATCTGGGCCAACACCTAGAGATTAGAGTTTAAATACATCCACCAAGTGGGTTAGGCTCAGACTCAATAAAAACTCCCATCATCCCATGGACTAACCCAATGAGATTAAATTAATCCCCAAGCCTGTGTACATCCGTGACTTGATTTAATTTTAATTTTTGAACCCATATCCAGTTCAATATAAATTAACCTCTCTGAACCTTGATAGCACCATAACACGCCCAACAATCTTGACATTCTAATAGCCAATAATTACATACAATCTTTACCTTCTTGGAGGGGTAGCACAGCTGTTCATAGCAATTCGGGGGCGTGAACACTGTTAATTTTCATGACATTATCAAAAAAAAAAAAAATCTTAAAAAAATAAAAAATTGTACATGCTACTTAAGTACTTGGAACGTAATTGATTTTTCTACAGGCCACCAAACTTGAAGTCCAGGTGAATGAATCCCGGCGCCCATAAGAATAAATAGAGTAGCAGCCAGAGCATTGGCAACCCTGGGGTCCGTCTCATTTTTTTAAAATTTTTCTGGGGGAAATCTTTAGCCTCTTGTTGACCCGATTTAAAGAGAAGATGTCCAGATTAAGCTGATTCGTTTTTGAGTGCTTGGACTGCTTGGCTGGTGATCGTTTGATATCGATGGACCACCCAAAAACTGGGTGGACGCCAAAGGCCGAAACTTTATCCAGATCTGACACTTTTTGTTTTTAATTACATGCATGACTAAATTTTCCTGAAATAAAATAATAGGCAATAATGGACATAATAATATTATTAATTTACATTGATATTCATAAGCTACTATTTTCATCCTTTTAAAAAAAAATCATCTTGTTACTGATTAATCAAGATAAAGTTTCATATTTTAACCAAATATATATATAATTCTGCATGGTAGCCTTTATTTTTTCTACCAGTGTCTGAACTCCTCAATATTGTATCTCATTCAAATGTCAACAATTTCTTTTAGTATCCATATACTTTATATATATGTGTGTGCTATTTTATAGTAAATATATTATTCTTTTATTGAGCTTGGTATATAATATCCTGTCATTATATATTAACTTAAATTTTTTAAACCAATTGATTAGTTAACATAATATTGAAGCTCAAATTTATTAAAGATTATGTACTTTAATTAGCTTGATATGTAATTTCACATTTTTGCATGAACTTATCAAATAATTTTTTAATTTATGATATATAATTTTTTAATATTCATGTTCTTTAAATATTATACATATGTTATTGTTTGATAAATGTATCCATCTATTATTAACTTTGACATATATTTTTAATTTTTAATTTTTATCTAAGACTACGAGAGGCGCATCCATCTTGCTTTTTTTTATTATTATTTTTTGTGTGCCGAGCTATAGAAGTCTGGATCGAATTGAAGTAGCTATAAAATTGAATCAAAATTATAAAGTTATTTTGAAGAATAATTCATTCAATATTTATCGTTAGTAGCCAACCAAATTATGAATATTTCTTTCTAAGAAATATTCATTCAATCATCTCTTCTGCTCATAAAATTGAGTGCTTAGAGAATATTGATAAAAGAAAAGATTTGCTGTTCAGAAAAGAAAAGAAATATTCATTCAATCACCTCTTTTATTCAGAAAATTGAGTGCTCAGAGAATATTGAAAAAAGAAAAGATTTGCTGAGTTATTTTTTTTATTTATAATTTATATAAATTATCTTTATAAATGCATAAGAAATTGTCTTCATGGAATCTTTAGACCTTCTTCTTTGTTATCATCAGTCAGAAAAACACTTTTTTATATTAATAATTTTTTTGAGCATCAATGGGCTAGTTAATATAAAAACTGACCTTGAATATTTGAATTAGCTTGACATATACTGTATGCTTATCTATATCAGCATAAGATTTTAAAATTAGTTATTAGTTAACATCGGCATCGTAGGAGAGTCGATGGCCGCCCACCAATCGTTCTCTTTCTTAAAATACACTCTATCTAATGCATCAAATATAATGAAAATTATTATTGAAAAATAATTGCCAAATGATGGATCGCTGCATTATTTTTTCTTGAACCCAACGTATAATGCCGTGGTAGGCTTATGAACATTTCTCTATCATCTGATGTGACGGTTGACGGTGCGTCCTGGGGTGCATAAGGGGGTGTGAATATCGAACCATCCGATCCCATCCTATCCGCCGTGGGGAGCGGCGCAGCCGCGTACGGAGCTTATCCGAACGGCAAGCGGCGTACTTTGTAGACCCGTTTATGGCACGAATCGGTGGGCGCGAACGGGTCTTGCATGAGAGGGACGGTGGCAGCTGGACCCGGCCTTTGCCTCGCCACCTGGATCGCCTTCTAAATTTTCCCTCTATTGAGCACGTGCGGCATTTGTTCCATTCTCTCCAACTTGCACCAATGTCCAAAATTATCATTTAATTTATGTCTTTTTAGAGGTAAAAACATTCTACATGGTATGTGATGTGATTCTCCCGTTACTGAGAAGGATCTGATGCTCTCTCTCTCTCTTTCTCTCTCTCTAAATTTGTATGTGATGAATAAGCACTAATGCCCACAAATGTTTTTACTCATATTGATGAAGCAGTGGCATGATTTAGAGATACGTGTTATGTATAAATACGTTGATCATAATTATTTTTCATGATTTGTCTTAAGATATAATAACTTGTTAATGCATGATTTAAAATGCTATGGTGAAAAGGGCAATAATCTAATTCTACTTGCATAGCATTTTTCTTAATTTTATATTTCAAAGAATAATTTGAGATTGGTAGGCATCATTTTTTTCAATTTATCTTTGAGTGATTGCTTAATGACACTATTTTCAATAAATAATGTGAACCTACTCTTCATTTTTAGTGTGTATATATATATATATATATGTGTGTGTGTGTGTGTGTGTGTGTGTGTGTGTGTACGCGCGCTATTAATGCATCATTTATTTGTTTTAAAAAGTTTCATACCATTTAGTCTCTAGAGCTGATAAGGTTCATACCATTTAGTCTCTAGAGCTTATAAGGTTGTTTTGTTTTAAGGAAAAACTTAGTTCATGAAGTTAAATGTATATCTTGAATCATCTAATATTAAAACTCAACAATTAGCTCTTATTAATAGTGATTGACCAAATATTTATACAAAATTTATCCTTTTAAAAAATGCTACCAAGATGATAATCTTTTAATTAGATCTGAAAGAATAATTTTTGAGCCATTGCGGTCTTTATTATATCTGATGAGGGATGAAAATATTATTGCATTAATGTGCATACAATTCAAGACTTCGGGCTAGGGCTAGCCCGTGCACCCTATCGCATAGCCATCCTATCCAAAAGGTAGCAATGAGTAAGCTACCCCCTCTAAGCAGCTTTCGTGCCTCACCAGCCGAGCAATTCACTGTGCCTCGCCAACCGAGCTATTCGCTATCTCTCGGCTTCAGCCGAGCTATCCCTGCCTGTCAGCCTCAGCTGAGCTATTCCTATCTCTCGGCCTCAGCCGAGCTATCCCTATCTCTCGACCTCCGCCGAGCTATTCCTATTCACCGTGCCCCGACCAGACCGTGGCACTCAAGCACCTCTGCGGAATCCGGCGTGGGAGAGTTTAAACAAAAATCATACCCGAGAGTGGCCTAGAGCCCTAGAGCCTACACCGTCTCCGAATCTCAAGACATCAACCAGCTCTTCCAGCCGTCAATCCTCTAACTAACAAGATACGAATCTTACTGACCTCATAACAAACTGGATTCGAATCCTAATGGCTTTCGGACCCACGACACCCTCAAGGAATCAGGTGATCCTCTATAAATAGAACTATCTTCCGACTTCTCAGGTATGCGCACTTGCTTACTGGCCCACTCTCCGTCTACCTCTGCTCACCCCTTTCCGTCATTAACGCTCTGCTCGGAGCTCTCGAAAGGCCACCCCTGGAGAGACTCTTCAGCGAGAGCCTTCTCCTCACATTTGTTGATTGTCGATTCCCGCTGACTTGAGCGTCGGAGGGTCTTCCGCGGAGGGCCACCCCCAACGCCTCTTGCGTGAGGACTATTTTGCAGGTTCGCCCAGGAGGGAGCCCATCCTAAAGCCCAATCGCGTCCGAGTCGAAGGACGGATTTCGACAGTAACAAATTGGCGCTAGAGGAAGGGCCCTCAAGTCCCATAAACTTGTGATCCAGGAGACAAGGATCTCGATCTGAAAGAAAACTCCTCCCATGGCCAATCGAAGAAAGGCTACCTCCGAAGCCCGGGATCAGGTCGCCTCCCAAAGACCTGATCCGGTGAGCAACGTAGCGCCATCACCATCGCCAGTTGAAACTCCATCGCCACTGGCAGCCTCAGTGACCCAGGAACAGTTTGCTCGCTGGTCCAATAGGTCCAAGCTTTGGCCCACCTAATCCAGGGGCGCTTTGAAGCCCCCCATCCGGCTACGCATACTCCGCACCTTCCTGAGGAGAACGCGGCCCTTGTTCATCTAGCAATCTCTTCTTCTGGTCCGCATGGGGTTGCAGACCCCTCTCGTCGCCCTAAGGAAGCTGAGCCAGCCCCTCAAAGGGTCTACGGCAAGGATCTTTCCTGATCTAGATGGGCCCAATCCCTTTCTCTGGTGTTCTCTCGTCACGACTCGACACCGTCTCATTTCTCTCCTTGCCCAGCTCCTCCTGCTGTGCCTGAGGAGATCCGCCGACAACTTCGGAAGATGCGTCAGGAGTTGGATGCCACCAAGCAAGCCCATCTGCTTTAGCATAAAGCGGAGCAGGGCATTCCCTTCTCTAAGGAGATCATGGAGGAAGTGATTCCCTCCCACGTCAACCTCGCCCGGCCATCAAAGCCCAGGTTCTAGCTGATTTCCTCCTCGAATGTACCATCCTGGAGGATGGCTCCACTCCGGACTCTTCTGAGCATCCAAGATCAGACGCCCTGTGGCTGCTCCACGTCAATGGATCATCTAATGCCAATGACTCTGGTGCTGGCTTAATCCTCACCAGCCCGGAGGGGGCGACCTTCGAGTACGATGTTCGCTTCTCCTTCCCAACCTCCAACAATGAAGCTAAATATAAAGCTCTGCTCGCTGGACTCTAAATCGCCCATGACCTTAAAGTGAAGAAGCTGAATGCCTTTACCGACTCTCAATTGGTAGCCGGTCATATGCGGGGCGAGTTCAAGGCCCGGGAGCCGAACATGATTCGGTATCTTCAACAAGTGCGGGACTTACTTTCCCACTTTTCTGAATTTGAAGTCATTCAGATCCCAAGGTCCCAGAATGCACGCGCTGATCTATTGTCTTGGCTGGCAACTGTGGAGTCGATGGATTCCGAGCGGAAGTTTCCCCTGAAGATTCTTGAAAAGCCTAGCATCACGGAGGCCGACCGAGTGATGCAGGTCGAAGCCGAACCATCCTGGTTCGACCCCATACTGAAGTATCTTAAAGAAGGGTCGCTCCCAGCCGACCGCAAGGAAGCAAGGAAGCTAAAATTGCAAGCCACCCACTATGTGTTGATCGATGACCAGCTATATAAGCGGTCCTTTTCCATGCCGCTACTCAAGTACCTTCGCCCATCTGAAGCTGATTATGCTCTCCAGGAGGTATATGAGGGAATTTGTGGCAACCATCTGGGGAGCCGGTCCATATGCCACAAGGTGCTGCACTAGGGGTACTATTGGCCTACCATGCAAAAAGATGCTGACGACCTCATCCGAGCTTGTGACCCATGTCAGAGATATTCCAACATCCAGAGGCTTCCATTCGCCAGTTTGGTCCCTATTTCCTCCACTTGGCCCTTTGCTAAGTGTGGGATGGATATTTTTGGCCATTTTCCCCTTGCCACTGGACAGAGAAAGTTCTTGTTTATCGCCATCGACTACTTCACCAA
This sequence comes from Calamus simplicifolius, assembly GCA_900491605.1. Classification (NCBI taxonomy): domain Eukaryota; kingdom Viridiplantae; phylum Streptophyta; class Magnoliopsida; order Arecales; family Arecaceae; genus Calamus; species Calamus simplicifolius. Next base: position 351,471 of record UESW01004733.1, on the reverse strand, counting down.
GTGGGTGGAGTCCGAGGCCGTTGCCCAGATAACCGAAGCTCGGGCCAGGGACTTCGTATGGAGATCCATTATTTATTGCTTCGGCCTTCCGCATACTATTATCACCGATAATGGCAAGCAGTTTGACAACCCAAAGTTCTGAGGTTTCTATGAGGAGCATGGAATCTGCTACCGCCTTACGTCGGTAGGGCATCGGCAAGCCAACGAAGAAGACGAAGTAACTAATCGGACCCTGCTTCAAGGGATTAAGGCTCGGCTTGCCAGAGCCCGAGGCAAATAGGCAGATGAACTTCACCATGTCTTATGGGCCTACCGCACCACCCAGAGAATCCCCACTGGCGAGACCCCATTCCGGATGGCCTTCGGCGCGGAAGCCGTCATCCCTGTGGAGATAGGGCTTCCTTCTCCGCGAGTGGAGAACTACTCGAGAAGGCTAATGACAAGCAGCTCCGCACCAATCTCGACCTGGTGGAAGAAATCAGAGAGAAAGCTTGAATCAGGATAGCTGCATATCAGCAAAGAGTGGCCCGCTATCATGCCTCCAGAGTCAAAAGGAAATCCTTCTCACCCGGCGATCTTGTCCTTTGGAAAGCATCTGTCTTCAAACCACTAGAAAAGAAAGCTATCTCCGAACTGGGAAGGCCCCTATCAAGTGGCGGAAGTCATCGGACCTGGCACCTAGAAGCTCAGGATCTGAGCGGAAAATCTATTCCTCGGACGTGAAATTCGGACAATCTTCGTATATACCACCAGTAGGGTACGCTTTCTATAGACTCGCCCTATTTACAACATTAGCATCCTGTATCTATTATTCATGGCTCTATCGCTGCAATCATTTTTTTTGCCGAAAAGTCACAATGAAAAATGGATGTTACTTACCCATTATCGGCATGACCGAGCTATCTCCTTGAGTAGTAATATCTCCGCACCATGGCTGGGCCGAGTCCTATTCGACAAAGACTCGGTATGGTCAGGCACCCCTAGTGCAGTTGGGGGCCAAGTGATCTCCAAAACTTCATCCGGATTCGGGCAGCTTACAAGCCCTGGTCGGACCAAAGAACGAAGAAAACTCCATCTGGATTCGGGCAGCTTATAAGCCCCGACCGGACCAAAGAACGAAGAAAACTCCATCCGGATTCGGGCAGCTTACAAGCCCCGATCGGACCAAAGAACGAAGAAAACTTCATCCAAATTTGGGCAGCTTACAAGCCCCGATCGGACCAAAGAACGAAGAAAACTCCATCCGGATTCGGGCAGCTTACAAGCCCCGGTCGGACCAAAGAACAAAGAAAACTCCATCCGGATTGGGGAAACTTACAAGCTCTGGCTGGACCAAAGAACGAAGAAAACTCCATCCGGATTCGGGTAGCTTACAAGCTACGGCCGGACCAAAGAACGAAGAAAACTCCATCCGGATTCGGGCAGCTTACAAGCCCCGGCTGGACCAAAGAATGAAGAAAACTCCATCCAGATTCGGACAGCTTACAAGCCTCAGCCGGACCAAAGAACAAAGAAAATTCCATCCGGATTTGGGCAGCTTACAAGTCCTGGCCGGACCAAAGAACAAGAAAACTCCATCCGGATTCGGGTAGCTTACAAGCCCCAGCCGGACCAAAGAACAAAGAAACTTCGTCCGGATTTGGGCAGCTTACAAGCCTCGGCCGGTGCCGAAAAGTAAAAGCCTCGGCCAAAGCCGAAGTGCGTTACTTATTGAAAGCCTCGGCCAAAGCCGAAGTGCATCACTTATCACAAATCTCGGCCAAGACCGAGTGATAAGAACAAACATTTTGGAAATAATAGCAAACACAAAAGTTGCAAAAATCCTCTTTTCTATTCATCAAAAAGGATAAAAAAGAAAGAAAAGATGCATGAGCCCTCACTGGGGCTTATCATCTTCTCCGAAGCCGCCGAGCCCTCCCCACGCCGAGTCGACTCGGCGATCTGTCATCGAAAGGATGCTACTTCCCCCTCCAGCCGGCTGTTGGCACGACGAAGGAGATCGACTTCCCTCATAGAAACGGCCAGATATTGTTCGGCCGCCCTCTGAAGCGGCTCGCGATCCGCGAACATTGACGCCATGACCTCCCCATCAACTGTTACCATAACGTGGCTCCCTTGGGACCCTCCACGGCCATTAGCGCCGTAGCTTGGCGCCTCAGTCGATCGCCCCACACCTTCAGAAGCCATCTCAGAACCCAAAAATTCTTGTGAGATCGACTGAAAAGATGATTAACAGAGGCATCCTCCTCATCCGTATTTAAACCGCTCCTGGTGAACATTTTGATCGCTCGAGCCATTAATTTCAACCCGTGGAAACTCGCCTCGCGTCGCCACCTCAGTGGGCGCTCGCGGGAAACGAAGAGTTCCGCCCCTCATTGAAGTGGATTATTAATAACATTGAGGCGCTCAAGGAGCTCCCTTTTTGGGACTAGACTCCCTCCGATCTGCTGGACCCTTTCAAAGTAAATAATCTTGAAAGTCTACCATACTTCCTCGAATTGGGCATCCTCGAAAAAATGCTGAGGAAAGAGTGTATCAGTGGCCAACACTGGAGCAACATGGCTCGCCCTCTCCGAGAGTGACCGATTTACAGGTTCAGGTGCCCTCTCCATCGCTCGGGTAGCCCCATCCTCTTTGGCCATCCGCGCCTGAATCCACAGTTGTAGTAAGGACCAAGTAAACTATCAAAAATCCTCAGAAACACCAAGCATCTCTGTACCTTGATGGGGCCAAGTAAAACAACCGAACGATACTCTGAAGCCTCGGCAACAACCGAATGGTATTCTGAAGCCTCGGCGACAACCGAGCGATATTCCGAAGCCTCGGCTATAACCAAGTGATTATCTGAAACCTCGGCCAAGTCAAATGGCATATTCTTAAAATGTTATCTAAAGCTCCGATCTAGACGAGTAATCTCTCAAACTCTCTGACGTAATTAAGACGTTCTATGATACTTCGGCAGAAGTAAGCAATCTCCTTCTACTCAACCGTAAAGACATACGAGCTATCTCTTTCTAGAGAAATACCTGCTTCATTCTACAAACGGGATCATGCTTACCGCATGAGTTCCCGAGACCGCCCAGGTCCACCACTGACCCAAATAGGGACACATGTTTTCCTCCGCTGAGGACCGAGCATTGGTCTTAGTAAAAGCAAGGTAGCAAGAACGCTGCCGAGATATGCTATAACACAAAAAGCATGATATGGGAGTAGTAACTCTCAAACACAATCACATCGAAAAAGAAGCAGGTGCTAAAAGAAGAAAGAATAAAACTTTCTTTATTTCTTCATCAATGGAAAAGAGTTACTGTTAGGAATTGTATCCTAAAGCCAATCATTTGATGATTGTGCTGATGTAAATTGTATATAAATTGATATATTAATAAAAGTTATTTGGTAGTTTATTCATTACAAGAACATCTTCTTAAAACTCCTAATAGTAATGAAGCCCTCAGGATCTTCCTTCACGATAAAGGAGGATTTATCTTTGAAGGTCCTTGAAAGAGTTCGCGACCAAATGATATACTATGACAGGGCCATAGTACTATCAATTATAGGACGTTATATATCATATTTATTGGTTGTTCTCTTAATCAAGGAGTGTAGAGACACTGGTATGACATACAGGTGAAAGTGTAGGAGTACATTTCACCGAACGTGACTCATTTTCGGATACTCTACTGTCAAAAGTTAATCCAAGAAGATATATGTATAAGTATCCTTCAGACCTGAAGATCACAACCAGTGGCTTACAAGAAACTATTGTACTTAGATGCGGACTACCTGGATTTCTAATCCAGCTACGAAAGGTTACTGGATGCAGTCAAGTACTTATGGTAGTCAGTTGTGGATCCAGATAGAATTTGACCTATCCCGTTAAAAGGAGAAATGCTTGTGTTTCAATTTAGCAAGACCTTGGCCAAGGCACTTCATGTGAAAGTCACATGATCACTAAAATTGAAATCACTTTATGGATTTGCTGTTTAGAGTTGACAGACTCTTAAGCCATCCTTAGCATTTATGGTCAAGAGGATGAATTATACGGTAACTGTTTCTTATGGTTCTTGGAGTTTGCTCGGCAACTCTTCGACCTATCCAGACATTGGGTTCCATTGCTAGATGGGCACATCGATTAGTATAGAAAATTATTTCTATGCTACCGGCTTAGGTTCGAACCTAGAGAGTCACACGCATAGAAGTTTCCTAGGATGATCTATTTGCTGATCAACGATTGAGAATCGTATATGATTTAATTAATCAATTTGATTGATTGAATTATCTCAATTGGATTAAGTACAAGTGAATAAGATTCAATTTGGTTTAAGTCTACTAGAAGGACTAATCAATTTTAAATATTGATTTGAAATTAGATTTGATTTGAATTTAAATAGATTCAGGATTAGCAAAATTTGATTTGGGCTAGGACCATGATCTATATTGGTTTAATCCAATAAATTCAAATTAGCTTAAAACCAAAAATCCAAACCCCATGTATGAAAAAGGTTTTCTCACATGATGAGATAACTAAAATCTCATCTATGAGAAATTAAATTCTCATGCAGAATTTAATTTATAACTTTTAGTCTTCTTCAAATGATTCCCAAGTTCAAGAAAAATAAATTTTGCTAAAATGTGCCTCTTTAGAAGAGCACTCCATACAACTCTCCGTGCATTGACAAGTGTGTAAATTAATGTGCCTCTTTGGAAGAGCATTCCATACAACTCTTCGTGCATTGACAAGTGTGTGAATTAATGTGCCTCTTTGGAAGAGCACTCCACACAACTCTCCGTGCATTGACAAGCATGTGAATTAATGTGCCTTTTTGGAAAAGCACTCCATACAACTCTTCATACATTGATAAGTGTGTGAATTTAATATGTCTCTTTAGTTTTCACAAAAACAGCAGAATTCTAAATGTTAGAATTCAATAGGGTGGCTAATATGAAACTATAAATAGAGGACATCCCTTACCAGATAAAAAAAACACAAGATCAAAAGAGATCAAAAATTTTAAACAGTTAGAACCAAGTGTTACAGTTCTAAGAGTTAGAACAGAAAATTCTGGTGTGATTTTAGTGTTAGCAAAAGCTTGGTGGATCTTGGAGGAAGATTCAAGTGAAAGAATTTAAGATCAGCAAAATTATTTTTCCATGAGCTAGCACTCCCGGGAATCCGATCATTCGGGGGCTTCGCATGGACAATACTAGAGGTCGGACGATTGAACGGCTGCAGAGCACAAAGGATTTACCTACTGTTCTTAAGGTGAGTGATTTGATCCTTAGATCTTAAGGCAGGCTTCAAGATGAGTAGTATGACTTCTCATCTTGAAGATTAAGATATGATCTTAATTATTTAATTTATATACAATACTTAGATCAAACGATCTTATAATATAAGGCAAAGATATGATCTTGATGCATGTTAGAAAGATTAATATGTAATCTTAAAATTTCTGCATTGATAATTGTTATCAAATTTTAAAATATGCATGCCTCGAGGATTACTCTCCCAACAGTTACAACCTCCTAAGAGGCGTTACAAGTGCATCTTGGCACAGGAAATAAAAATAAGTAAATAGCTTGGCCGGACTGCTTCAGTCAGCTTCGGTTAATAATGATGTTTTGGCACCTAACCCGAGTAGTCAGACGATCCAGTCAGCTCACGCTGAACCACTGGTTAGGGCCAGGCCGGCCTCCCATGGGTCCTTCGGATGAACCAAGAGATCCAAGAACAGAAGGAAGTCCTGTGGATGTCGATGCTGATGAGGCATCCCCCCTGGGTGGGATGCTGGGCTGTTGGACGCTGCCCGACCGTGAAAGACAGGGGACCAGCAGGCCCACACTGCTCTCAACTCTCTCTTCACGGGCAAAGATCCCCCAATCGGATGAGCTAAGGGACCCAGCCCGAGGGAGAAAGAAAGTTCGTCCTTAACATGGGGATATGCATACTTTGCATCTCCGACGGTCCCCATGGCAAGTGGCAAAGGACACACAGGGAGCGCATACGTGCGCTCCCCATATGGTCTCTGCGGACCTCCCGTGCGCTCTCCATATGATCTCTAAAACTCCTCTCTTGAGGACGGGCTGCTCTTCAGTGGCTCCTTCATCACCCCATCTATTCGGGGGAAGTCGACTTGCAAAAGGAGAACTCAGTCTCTCCACTCTCAACCTCAGATATATAGACATCATGAGAGCTTTCATAGGAGAGCAAAGTCCTGAGAGATAGCCTAACACGGCCCGTTCTCCCCAATTTATAGGCAAATGAGCCCCCGAAATTTGAAACAGCATGTCGCATTGCTACATGGAAAGGCAGAAGAAAAGAATTATTTTCCGGAGCGCATCAAATGCGTTTCCCAAGCCATGACAAAAGGCAAGAGATATCCCCCTGATCTCGAATCAAAAACCTTAAATGCATGAGATCGGCTGCAGGTCGTTGGGATACAGGCAGGCCTGGGAAATCCCCTCCAAAAATGACGCCATCCAATGGCGATCGATTGCTTGTCACGAACACTAAAAGGACCTGCATTGGAAAAGGCCAACGAAGGAAATGCCCCTGACAAAGGCGAAGTACTCTTCAACAAAGCCACTTCGTGTACCTTGGCTGGAAACATGCCCATTTCTCCATTCTAGGCAAGCCTAACTATCTAACCTCGGTTTTAACCAGGATACCCCTGCGATTCTCGACCATTTCAAGTTGAGCTATCCGATACTTCGGCAGGGCAAATTCGCTTACCCGCTCCGAGCGGGACTGGAACTATATTCCTCGGCAGCACCAGACCATTTTATGCCTCGGCCGAGCATGCCCATTCTCTACTTCAGACAAACCGAGTAATCCTTATATCTCGGCCTCGACCGAAATGCTTATTCTAGCCCGAATTCAACCGACCTAAGAGCGTGAATGAGTTATAATTCGTTCGCAATCGGAAGAAAACTTAAGGTAAAAGATCAGCCAGAAAGACAAACAAATAGAGGTGAAAAAACTCGTTCATCAGAAATTTCGATCAGACTACAAATCCAAAAAGCAAAAAATACACAAGCAACCTTCAAGGATCAGAGGCAGGATCAGTCCTAGCGGTATCCTCATTGACGTTCGGGGAGGCCTGGCTTGTTTCGCCCACTTCAAAAGTCGGCGTTCCTTCGGCGACAAGCTTGGAGCGTCCTTCGGGAGTCGCGGGCTCATCAGAACCCAGAATAGCGTCAAGATCAATGTTTGAAATATCTTCATACTCGGCTTCTTCAGCCCCCGGGGTACATGCCCCAAAAGGTTCGACATCCAAAAAGGATAAATCCCACTCATGATGTGCCTGAGAAATCTTTGCCCAGATTTCCTCTTCGCAGAACCTAAATGCATCGGCATAGGCTTCTCTACGTTCATATGAAAACTTGGTGGAATTTTTATATTCCTCCACGGCTGAGGCAACTCGACCATCAACTTCAGCTAATCGATCTTGAAGTTCGAGATTCATGTGGTGACTCGCGGATAGCTCCACCCCCAGGGCATCAATTTGCTCCCGCGCTTTGGACTCAATTTTGCCCATCTACAAAATATCGGAATGCTCATGCCCACGGACGAGACAAAAGCACTAAAGGCAAATGAAAAAAGAGAGACACCATACCTCTTTCTCTTGCCGAGCCAGCTCGATGCTCAGTTCTTGTACCCTTTCCAAGGCCTCCGACTTAGCCGATTGATTTTGGCGAAGGCCCTCTTCGAGGTCATCGATCTGTGACTGCTTGTCCCCAATATCCCACTGAGCGTAATCGAGATCGTCGGTGAGCCGGAGGACCTGCTCATTCAACCATTTCAGCTGATTCTCCATTTCGGCGAGTTCTTTGTTCAAACCGATGAGCTGGCCCCGTAGCTGCCGACACTTGTGCTCCTCCTCCTCAAGCCTTCTGCTCCAATTATTTTTATCCTCAGCATGACTGGCCTTCAGCTGATCACATCTTTTATCAAAATACTGTTGTATAGCCATGACCTTGTTGTCATGCTCTGTTTTGATCTGGGATAACTCCAGGCAAGCTTTAATCGATTGCTCGCGAAAACCCTAGAACTCTTTGACATGAGTTTCTAGCTGAGAGGCTCTCGCGGCCGCCAGACAAAAGGACTCGCTCACCCTTTCAAATTCCTTTTTGTTGACCGCCAAGGCCTTGGAAAGCAAATCGATTGGAAGCATCCTTGCCCGAAGTTCGGCCGCCTCCTTCCTGGCCCGAGCACAGGCCCCGACGGCCAAACTTAGGCGTTAGATCAACGCCCTTGTGACCAAAGAACTCTGCAAAGAACATACAAGTAAGAAGCTATAATCCGACCAACTTTGAGCCACAATCCCAGTATAGTGACTTACTCGAGCAGCGTAATTTGAATCCATCTTCATGAGAGTGACATTACATATTTCCGGCAAAAGGAAAGCATCCTTTGGCGCTCCAAGATAGCGGAAGGCCACGTCAATGATATTCTCGACTGCAGATTCGTCCGTAGAGGAACCATCTCTCCTACGCAAAATGAACCTCATCAAAGCGGTAAGCATATCATCCAACTCCGAACTGTGAGTGGAAGAGCCCCCAGCTAAAGGGTTGACCTAAGGAGCTCCGGACTGAGGAACCGTCCACCCTACCTCCTCTGTCAAGACTCTAATCTGCTCGGCCTTGAATACTTCAGACTCGACTAAAGGAACTTCTGCCAGAATATCCCCCTCACTCTGCGATTCTTCTTCCTCTTCCATCAACGCTTCGTCTCTAGTAGGTTCCGCTTGAACTCCGACCTCTCGTATAATGCCCTCGGGAGCCGCGGAAGAGAGATCCTCGACGGAAGGCTCCGTGACTTCCATCGGCCTCTCAGCAGGCAGCTCTATCAGAACCCCGGTAGCCGCTACTGCCTCTCTTGGCCCCTCCACCTAGGCGGAGGCCTCTTCCGCATGCGGCGGACTTTCCACCACCAATGCTTGAAGTATCTCTTGCGAAGGGACCGCCAGATCAACCGGTGGCGTACCCTCCGCATCATCCGATACGACTAAAATTCGGATGGGAGAAATCCTAGCAACTCTCTCCGAACACCCCTCAGCCGTTTCCTCTACCATTCTGCTTCCCTCAGGCATAGAGGATTCCTCGACCCTGATTTGCATCCCCACTTCCTCTCTTATTGGGATGGGAGAGGGGCAGCTGGAACCACCCTTCTTCGATCCCTTTGAGCGGGACCCGAAAGGGCGATGCCTCTTCTCATATTTATGCCTCTCTCCAGAGCCGGAGCCCCTGTGGCGCTTGCCCAGTTCCTTCTTCATCTGGCCCACAAATGCCGACCTCTCAGTTGGAAGCACATCCAAACGGGTCAGTCTAATGGAAATAGCCGGACATGCTGGCCGTCATGAACAAAGAAGAAAAGTATGCTCACCTTGTGAATCAATAAGACTGAGTTCGGCGGCGAAGAGGGCATCCTCCGATACCAGGGTGCTAGCCGACACCACCTGACCACCACGAAGGATCGCTATATCCCTCTTCTCCTGTTCGCTCAACTCCGGGTGCGCCCCTGGATCCTTTACATAGCTCGACCATCCCCTTGGAAAATCCGAGCCAATGTTTCCATCGGCAATTAAAAATCTGGACTTCCATTCCTTTATTGAGGATGGATTATCAACGATCATCTTGAACAATTTTCGGGAACCAATATATGACCATTCGGAACCCCTCTCGGAAACCAGGTTGTGGCAAACTAGGAACATGGAGAGAGTCGCAGTCACCCCAGCGTGACTACAAAGCGAGATAAATCCGATGAGATTGCGCCAGCTGTTAGGCGCCACCATTGTTGGGCAGATGTTGTAGAACCTCATCACCTTCTGAACCAACGGGTGAAGAGGAAATCAAAGGCCGGCCCTAAAACTTTCCTCATAGAAGAAAGCTCCCATACTCAATTCGGTCGAAACCCTATCATCGGCTTTCGGCACATATAGAACTACATCTTCTGGGACTCTGTAAAGTCGGTGGATCCTCTCCAGGTCCTCCAAAGAGATCTCCGAGGCAATATCGCTTGGGCCCTTCATGTCCTCCAACCAAGGAGCAAAACACAAGTAAATTTGTGGGGAAGAAAAGAGGAAAAAGAGAAGGGTCTTGATGACAGGGATGAAGAGGCGTCACGGAAGAAACGCCGCTTTAGCCTCCTTTCTCCCCTTTAAACAGCGCTTCAAAAGGTTGCCTTAAGCGTCAAGGCTCCTGCAACGAGTGCCACGAACGCGAAAAACCTGCCACGTGAGGCTCCCCCAATCACCGCTCGCAAAGTCTGAAAGAGTTTCCTCCTCGAGCAACGGCAGATAATGATAGCGGATGGACGGCCCGTCAGTTTCGGAGCCATCATTGTGCCTTTTTAAATCCTTCTGGATAGGATTATTCTAAACTCTACTCCCTAAATCTGAAGTTACACTTCAGACTAGGGAGTTGGGGGCATGTGATGAGGGGTAAAAATATCATTGCATTAATGTGCATACAATTCAAGACGTCGGGCTAGGGCTAGCCCATGTACCCTGTCGCATAGCCATCCCATCCGAAAGGTAGCAATGAGTAGGCTACCCCCTCCAAGCAGCTTTCGTGCCTCGCCAGCCGAGCTATTCGCTGTGCCTCGCCAGCTGAGCTATTCGCTGTCTCTCAGCCTCAGCCGAGCTATCCCTGCCTCTCGGCCTCAGACGAGCTATTCCTATCTCTTGGCCTCCGCCGAGCTATCCCTATCTCTCGGCCTCCGCCGAGCTATTCCTATCTCTCGGCCTCAGCCGAGCTATCCCTGTCTCTTGGCCTCCGCCGAGCTATTCCTATTTGCCGTGCCCCGACCAGACCAGGGCACTCAAGCACCTCTGCGGAATCCAGCGTGGGAGAGTTTAAACAAATATCATACCCGAGAGTGGCTTAGAGCCCTGGAGCCTACACCATCTCCGAATCTCAAGACAATAACCAACTCTCCTAGCCATCGATCCTCTAACTAACAAGATACGAATCTTACTGACCTCATAACAAACTGGATTCGAATCCTAACGGCTTTCAAACCAACGATGCCCCCAAGGAATCAGGTGATCCTCTATAAATAGAACCGTCTCCCGACTTGTCAGGTATGCGCACTTGCTTATTGGCCCACTATCCTTCTACCTCCGCCCACCCCTTTCCGCTATTAACGCTCTGCTCAGAGATCTCGAAAAGCCACCCCTGGAGAGACTCTTCAGCGAGAGCCTTCTTCTCACATTTGTTGATTGCCGATCCCCGCTGACTTGAGCGTCGGAGGATCTTCCATGGAGGGCCACCCCCAACGCCTCTCGTGTGAGAACTGTTTTGCAGGTCTGCCCAGGAGGGAGCCCATCCTGAAGTTCGATCGTGTCTGAGTCGGAGGACAGATTTCAGCAGCAACAATATCATTTTGCATCACTAATCATGAAAGTTCATGCGCTCTTACACATTAAACTAATTCCTAGAACAGATTTATTAGGACTCTTGCACCATCTTTAAAATTATATGCATTTATATGCAATATTCCTGATCAAAAAATATTTGAAAATAAAACTATTGTTCATTGTAGTTTATCTTCATGCATTGCTTGTATTTGAGCAAAGTGCAGCCTAGATGACTAAAGTAGATGGTTTATGAGCACAATCAAACTACATTATGGAAAATAAGAACCTTTTTAGCACTAAATAAAAGAAAGAGAGGAGGTAGCTGAAATACATCTAGACAAATTCAAATATAATTAGAGAAAGTGCACTGAAGAAAGACGAAGTCACAAGGACTTATTTTACTCATAATCTTTTTGATACTTATTCATTTATAATCAACTTTATTGCTAATTATGTCACGTCATATCTTATACGTTTCACTAGTAAAATTTTATCTTATTTAAATAATAAATTCTTATCTGAAACTTTATAATTAAAAGAATGAAATGATGTTGTTTCTTCTGAGTAGTCCAACTTTCGTTTACTACAACTATATTGACTGCATCGTCAAACTTGAACTCAACTTCACCCTTCCATTTTTTTTATTGCTCATTAATATTTTTATACTCTAGTTGGTATCTGTCATGAATGGCATTTGGCCTATTCCTTCACCCACACGACCAATTCTAATTGTCTCTTTCTAATTTGTACTTCCCTTTCTCTGATAAATAATTATCCTAAATTAATTTTTATTCTCTCTTTTAAAAAAAAGTACATACACGTAAAATTAAAAGTATACCTAGTTATATAAATTCTCGAGGCTTAAAGATAAGCTTAAGTTTAATAGCTTAATCTTAATTATGTTAACATGCTAAGTTAACTTAGCCCACACTACTGAAGATAAAGTTTTAGATCAATCCCTTAATTAACATATAAAAATTAATTTGAATGCTAATATAAGTTATTACAAATTTTTTTTTCATATTATTGATCAAATTTACTATTATAATTGTGTAGATGATTGTCATCCATCCACATGCTTAAAAATTTTCTATTTATATATAAAATTTGATTGATGTAATTTTAAATATGAAAAATCAATATTTAATCTATATTTTTAAAATAAAAATTAAATCAAGTAAAATATTTTTTTTATGACTTAGTTTGCCATAGAAAAAGATCATGATGCAAGAACCATCTAGCCATTTTGAATTTGAATTTGAATTTGAATTTGATAGTAGCACCTATTTAATTCCTATATATATATATATATATATATATATATATATATATCAGACCCATGCTGTGCCAAAGTGTGAACTTTTTTTTTTTAATGATACCTCTCCTAAAATCCCTTAGTAAATAAAAGTTCTTAAAAAAATTAAGTTCACATGCAAACAAGTCGTTAAGCCTAATCCGTACCTGAATATTCTTCGGCTTGCCGAAAATAAAAACAAGCAAACTGGCTGAGTTATTCCCCTGTCACGCCGAGTACCTCTTCCAAAATCCCTAAGTAAATAAAAGTTCTTAAAAAAATTAAGTTCACATGCAAACAAGTTGTTAAGCCTAATCCGTACCCGAATATTCTCCGACTTGCCAAAAATAAAAACAAGCAAACTGGCTGAGCAGGGGAACTCCCCTGAGTGAGCGAAGCGGCGTGACAGGGAAACCTGTTAGATTAGTCCTTTAATGTAAGATTGTTACAAAAGCAACGACTCACTCTTGGTGAAGAGTCGCTCTTTTCTCGATCTATTCTAATATGCGAAAGGTGAAGGATCGGATCTAGCCTAGTATGCGAAAGGTGAAGGGCCAACCATTATTTCTTTTACACATGTGGAGAAGACAAAGGGCGCCATTAACATTAAGCCGTGGTATTAAAGGACATTAAAGTCATTAATTGGTGTTTGATGGAAATATCGATTGAATTTTATATATATATATATATATATATATATATAATTAGTTGAATTGATGATGAATATTTAATATTTTAAGTTATGATTGACTATATTATTGGCCATTAATCTATTCTATAAAGAGGTTCATCACCAGAAGAACCTCAGCTGATCATGTTACAAATTAATGGCATACATCGATTAGATCATTGTGTTATATTAGTATGAATGGCAAATCTAATATTTATAGATTGAAGCAGATTGATAATGTATGATGGTTGATGTCGGCTAATGCATGCAGCATATCATTATCAAAATTGAATGTTACATTTTAATAACACTAGTATTATTGTTTAGTTATATAACTTTAAGATAAATTAGTTAGTTAGTCAGCAAAGTGGCCAAACTAATTTATATTCAGTCATATAATTTATGAGATTTTTAATAATATTAGTATTATTGCTTAGTTATATGATATTAAGATAAATTAGTTAGTTAGTCACCAAAGTGGGCAAACTAATTTATATTCGGTCATATAATTTATGAAATTTTGATATTAGTATTATTGTATAATTATATGACATCAAGATTAAATTAGTTAGTCACCAAAGTGGTCAAACTAATTTATATTTAGTCATATAATTCATGAAATTTTAATAATATGACATCAAGATTAAATTAGTTAGTTAGTCACCAAAGTGACCAAACTAATTTACATTCAGTCATATAATTTATGAAATTTTATATAATGCTGTTAAAGATTTGTTGGTTGATAGAAATTAAGAATTCACCTAAAGGTGGATTAATATTCTATAACTAACAAACCTAAAGAAGAAAATCTAATATTCTCTTATCAAATATAATATGGATATCCAAAGATACTATATATATTCGATAAGATTTATTAATTTCTTTAAAAGTTTAAATAACATTCTAATTATGATGTATATTGTTAAATTTATCCAAAGGAAATCTACAATATATTTTGTGTTTAATTATCTGAATTTGAGCATTTATGTTTTTGCATTTGTTTCTCTCCATTCACATGCTTCTGCTGTTACTATCTTTAATGGCTTAAACTTCTCTGAATGGCGTGAGCAAGTCAATTTCCATTTAGGTGTCTTGGATCTTGACTTGGCACTATTAGAAGAAAAGCCTACTAACATTACGGATATGAGCAGTGAGACAGAGAAGTTAAAACATAAAGCATGGGACAGATCTAATAGATTATGTCTAAGTTTTATGCGAATGACAATAGTCAACAACATTAAGTCTACTCTTCTAGAAATTGTAGCAGCTAAGGAATATCTTAAGCTTATGAAAGAGCGCTTTCGTTCCGCTGATAAGTCACTTGCAGGGACACTAATGGCTGAACTCACGACCATGAAATATGATGGGTCGCGAAGTATGCAGCAACATGTCCTAGATATGACTAATATTGCAGCAAGACTTAAGACCCTAGGAATGTTATGGATGACTCCTTTCTGGTACAATTTATTATGAACTCATTACCTCAAGAGTATGGGCCTTTTCAAATTAACTATAATACTATTAAAGATAAATGAGATGTTAATGAATTGGCCAATAAGCTTACTCAAGAGGAAAGGAGATTGAAAGCATAAGGGGATCATTCAATAAACCTAGTGGGTCAAGGAGCTGGTAAAGTTATCAAACCAAAATCCAAGAAATTTAAGAAGAAAGCACCCACTAAAGTATTACAGGTTGCTAATAATGATAAGAAGAAAAGAAAGAAAGATAAATGTCACTTTGTAAGAAAGAATGACATTATCAGAAAGATTGTCTGAAATGAAAAGCTTGGTTCAAAAAGAAAGGTATCTTTCATTATGCTTCTCCAATTTATAAATCAAACTTATCTGAAGTTCCTTCTAACACTTGGTGGTTGGATTCTGGTGCCACTACTCATGCTTCCAATGTAATGCAGGGATTCCTTACAATCCAGAGCATAAACCCAAATGAGAACTTTTTGTTCATAGGGAGAGAAGGCCCAATTGAAGGCATAGGGACTTATCGTCTTACTTTAGATACTGGGCATCACCTGAATCTACTACAAACTCTCTATGTTCCTTCACTTTCTAGAAATTTAGTTTCTATTTCGAAACTTGATGTTAATGGGTTTAGTTTTAAGATTGGAAAAGGATGTTTTAGTTTATTTAATAAAGATGGTTCCTTTATTGGTTCTAGAATTCTTATGGATGAATTATATAAATTGAAACTTGATGATAAATTTTTTGCATCCATCAAAATATTGGAATTAAGCGTAGTATAGCAAATGACAACTCTGCTTTCTTGTGGCATAAACGTTTGGGTCATATATCCAAAGAACGACTATAAAGATTAGTAAAGAATGAGATTTTACCAAATCTAGATTTTACTGATCTTAGTTTATGTGTGGATTGCATTAAGGGAAAGCAAACCAAACATAACAAGAAAGGAGCTACAAGAAGTACTCAGCTTCTTGAAATTACACACACTAATGTATGTGGACCTTTTGACACTCCATCCTTTGGTGGAGAAAAGTTCTTTATCACCTTTATAGATGATTTTTCTCATTATGGATATATCTATTTGCTTAAAAGAAATCTCAAGCTGTAAATGCTCTTGAGGTATTTACTAAAGAGGTTGAAAGATAACTAGACAAAAGTAAAAATAGTAAGATCTGATAGAGGTGGTGAGTATTATGGAAAGTACAATGAATCAGGGCAAAATCCAGGTCCATTTGCAAAATTTCTTGAAAGACATGGCATATGTGCCAGGCATACCTCAACAAAATGTGTGGCAGAAAGGCGAAATAGAACATTAATGGATATGGTTAGGAGTATGATAAGTAATTCCTCATTACCAAAATCTTTGTGGAAGTATGCTTTAAGAACTGCAGTATATTTACTGAATAGGATTCCTAGTAAGGCAGTTTCTAAAACTCCTTTTGAGTTATGGACGAAAAGGAAACCTAATCTAAGACACCTGCATGTTTGGGTTGTCCAGTAGAAGCACGAATGTATAATCCACATGAAAAGAAATTGGATTCTCGAACTGTCAGTGGTTACTTTATAGGTTACCCAGAGAAATCCAAAGGGTACAGGTTTTATTGTCCAAACCATAGTTCTAGAATTATTGAGACAGCAATGCCAAATTTATTGAGAATGGTGAAGTTAGTGGGAGTGCTGACAAACAGATTGTAGATATCAATGAAGTAAGGGTTAATGTTTCATTACCCATAAATGTTTCTGAATCTACAATCATCCTTACATTGTTCCAGAATTACAAAACCAAAACAATAATGAACAATGTTTGAATAAAGAAGTACCCCATGAAGAGCCTAACCTCCCAATAGCTGATAAAATTGAACCATGTGGAATAGCTTTAAGTAAACCTGTAAGGATACAAAAATCAACTATTTCAGATGATTATTTGGTTTATTTGCAAGAGTCAGATTTTGATTGTGGCATTTATGAAGATCCTATTTCATTTTCACAAGCCATTAACAGTGATAAGTCTGATAAATGGATTAATGCTATGAAAGATGAATTAAAATCAATGGCTGAAAACAATGTCTGGGATCTTGTCGAATTGCCAGAAGGTTCTAAACAAGTTGGATGTAAATGGGTTTTTAAAACCAAACGTGACTTGAATGGCAATATCGAACGTTTTAAAGCTAGACTTGTTGCCAAGGGTTATACTCAGAAGGATGGCATTGATTATAAAGAGACATTTTCACCAGTTTCAAAGAAAGATTCATTAAGAATCATTATGGCTTTGGTAGCTCAATATGATTTAGAGTTACATCAAATGGATGTGAAAACAGCTTTCTTAATGGGGATATAGAGGAAGAAATTTATATGGATCAACCTGAAGGTTTTTCCATGGAAGGAAAAGATCATATGGTGTGTAAACTTAAGAAATCAATATATGGACTTAAACAAGCTTCCAGACAATGGTATATTAAGTTCAATGATACTATTACATCTTTTGGTTTTCATGAAAATATCGTTGATCGATGCATTTATCGAAAGATTTATGGAAGTAAGTTTATATTTTTGGTTCTATATGTTGATGATATTTTGCTTGCTGCTAATGATTTAGGTATCTTGTATGAGACTAAAAATTTTCTCTTTAAGAATTTTGAGATGAAAGATATGGGAGAGGCATCTTATGTGATAGGAATTTTATATTCAGAAAGAGATCACATGGATTGTTAGGGTTGTCTCAGAAAACTTATATCGAGAAAATTCTTGAGAAATTTAATATGAACAACTGTTCAGCAGGAATTGTCCCAATACAAAAAACGGATAAATTTAGTCTTATGCAATGTCCAAAAAATGATGTGGAACGTAAGCAAATGGAATCTATTCCATATGCTTTTGTTGTGGGTAGCTTGATGTATTTGCAAACCTACACAAGACCAGATATCAGTTTCGTGGTTAGATGTTGGGCTGCTATCAGAGTAACCCTGGTATTGATCATTGGAAAGCTGCAAAGAAAGTGATGAGATATCTTCAAGGAACTAAGGATTATATGCTCACATTTAGAAGATCTGATCAGTTGGAAGTGATTGGATATTCATATTCAGATTTTGCTGGTTGTGTTGATAGTAGAAAGTCAACTTTTGGCTATGTGTTCCTGTTGGGAGAAGGAGCAATTTCATGGAAAAGTGTCAAACAATCAATCATTGCCTCATCCACTATGAAGCAGAGTTTGTAGCATGTTATGAAGCTACAATTCACGCATTATGGCTACGAAACTTTATTTCAGGACTTGGGGTTGTCGACACCATTACCAAGCCGCTGCAAATTTATTGTGATAATTCCGCAGCAGTTTTCTTCTCCAAGAATGACAAATATTTCAGAGGTGCTAAACATATGGAATTAAAGTACGATGATGTCTAGAAATAAAGAGTGTGCATTGAACATATTAGAACGGATCTTATGATAGCAGATCCTTTGACTAAAGGTTTATAACCAAAAACATTTAAAGAACATGTACATAGAATGGGTCTTGGTTGTATTGAAGATTATTTATGATGATGTTATGTATTAAGATTGATTATGATGATATTATGAATTGAAGATTGATTATGATGCTGTTGTGCCACTCTTGAGCTCTTTAATATGATATTTTTAGTTTTATTTCTTATTTCTTGTTCCTTATGCTTGTATACACTTACTGTTTTGAACAAGAAATTTACTTTGTCTTTTAGACAATTAAGTGGATATTAAGTTATTTATATATAAATTACGTGACCTAACATGATAAGTTGCTAATACAGTAGTATATGGAAGGGAGTATGCAAATTGGATGTGTATGACCGCTATAACTCTTATTATGTAATTTATTTTGTTAAAGTCAATCATGATGAACATATGACATTATGAAATTTAATTTTGCATGCCTAATATTTACATTATTAAATATTAATGTTATAAACTTCTTGTTACAAAGGTAAAGAATGTGAAGAGTCGCTTTTTTCTCGATCTATTCTATTATGCCAAAGGTGAAGTATCAGATTTAGTTTAGTATGCGAAAGGTAAATGAAAGATGAAGGGTTAGATTTAGCTTAGTATGCGAAAGGTGAATGAAAGATAAAAGGCAAACCATTGTTTCTTTTCACGTGTGAAGAAGATAAAGGGCTACCGTTAATGGTTCAAAAGTTTAAGCGATAAAGGGCTACTCCGAAAGTTTAAACAAACCCGTGGTATTAAAGGACATTAAAGTCATTAATTGGCGTTTGATGAAAATAACGATTGAATTATATATATAAATAATTAGTCCTCATAGTATAATTCATCGTGTTAGCAATAATCCATCGTTATGTGTTAGCAATAATCCATTATGTGTTAGCAATAATCCAATCGTTATCTGTTATGCAAAGAATGAGGTGAAAGAAGAGAAACTAGTTATTTTTTAGAAGAGGCTATCAAGGAAGAGGTTATCAAAATGTAACTAGATTAATCTCAAGTCTGCATATTATCATGATGAACTTCGTATCCGTATTAGATAATACTATTATGATAAATTTTATATTAAATAAATATTTTTAAAAAATATTTTTTATATATAATAAATTATTATTAAAGATCCTATATTTGTAACAGAACCCCTTTAGTTACCCTTGGCTCATACTCGCCCGCTGAGTTACCGCCTATTGCCCATCGCACGCCTCCTTCCCCACTCCCGTTCCACCGGCAACTCCCGGTTAACCCACATTTAATTCTATAAATACTCCCTCTTTCCCTCCCTAACCTCGCGACATCCTCTTCTTCCCCCCGTTCCCCTCCCCTAAGAGAACTAAAGCCTTGTACTCGTCCTCCGGCGAGCTTTTTCTCGGGTTCCGGCGAGCTTTTCGTCTAGGGTTCCGCTGCGAGTGCATGGCAGTGAGCCTGTTGCAGTCTCATGAGCTGTCCGACCTCTGCATCGGGAAACCGGCTGTGAGGTCTCTGCCGCCGTCCGCCACAGTCGGAGAGGCCCTCCTCTTCCTCAAGAGAGGCGGAGAGAGTTTTCTCAGCCTGTGGGTCACCGACCGGACGTCTCCGAGGAAGGCGTGCGTCGGCAAGGTCTGCATGGTGGACGTCATCTGCTACCTCTGCGCCGAGGAGAACATCTCCTCCCCCACCGCCGCCCTCGGCGCCCCCGTCTCCGCCCTCCTCCCCCCTAAGGACTCCTCCCTCGTCCACCGCGTCGAGCCGCATTCCAGGTAAAATACTCGTCACCCTAATTCTCGCTTTCCGATCTTTTTCTCTGTTCTTGATCTCCACGATCACGGTTTCTTTCGTTTCTTTCCCAAAATTACTTTTTTTTTCCTTCACCAAAAAAAAAAAACTCTTTTTTTTTTCAATCTATTAGTTCTTTAATAGTTCTCAACTGTTTAGTGTGAAAAGTTCCCCGGGTTTCCCCTTTTCTAGAAATTTTCGGCCTTTTCGACCAGTTTCTGCTTCGATTCCCTTGATTTTTTTATGTGGCGTTGATATTTTCTTTGGATCAGCAGTATATTGGAAGCCCTGGATGTGATCTTGGACGTAGCCCAGAACCTAGTAGTCCCCATCCGCTCCGGCACCGGACGGAAGAAGCTCCTCGGCGGCGCTGCTATCGGAGCGGCCGACTTCTGCTGGCTGACGCAGGAGGACTTCATCCGCTTCTTCCTCAGCTCGATCGCTCTGTTCTCCCCGGTGCCGGCCCTCTCCGTCTCCGATCTCGGCATCGTCCGCCCTGCCACCCTCGCCGTCCACCCCCACGACCCCGCCTTCGCTGCGCTTCCCCTCATCCGCCGCGCTCTCGCCGAGCAGACCTCCGTCGCCGTCGTCACCGACGACGGCAAGCTCATCGGCGAGATCTCGCCCTCCACCCTGGCCCACTGCGACGAGGGCGCCGCCGCGGCGCTCGCCGCCCTCTCCGCCGGAGACCTCATGGCCTGGATCGACTGCTCCGGCTCCCCGCCGGAGGCCGCCGTTCTGGCCGTGAAGGCCCGGCTGAGGGAGAAGGGCATGGCGGGGATGATCGAGCTCCTCGACGCCGACTTCTCGCCGCCCTTCTCCTCCTCCTCCTCCTCGTCCTCCGACGAGGAGTCGGGCGGGGCGCCGGAGAGGCGGCCACGGAGGCTTCGATCGTTTGGGAGCTACTCCGCGAGGATGGGGCGGCGGTCAGAGGAGGCGATCGTGTGCCACCCTGGGAGCTCGCTGGTGGCGGTCATGATCCAGGCGCTGGCCCACCGTGTCAGCTACGTTTGGGTGGTCGACGACGACTACGGCCTCGTCGGCATCGTCGCGTTTCCAGACATACTTGGTGTATTCCGGGAGCAGTTACAGTAGCCTTGTGAGAAAGAGTAGTTGCGAGGGAGTGCCCCTACTGAGTTCATATGAGCTTGTAATTTATTTACCTTTACGTATGTGGAGGAAACCAAAAGAACAAAAGAACAAAAACGGGTTTGGGTTTTGTTTGAATATTTTTGTTGCGATGGATGGCTGCTCGAACTAAAGTTCGAGGCTACGTGTTGTGGTGATGGAGGGGAGGGCCGCCTGAGAGTAGATTTGGGTTGGGACTCGGCGGGTGATGAGTGGTTTGGGCGAATCCAGCTAGCTTCCGCTTTAAAAGTAGTGCAGCCAGCTCGGGGAGGCGGATTTCTAAGTTCTAACCGTAGAAAGGCAGATGAAACCGTCGGAAAACTGGAAATGCGGTGGGAGCCAGAGAGCCGGAGGTTCATGACAGCAACCGAAAACCTCCCTGTTTTTTTCGCAGGATGGTGACTTTAATTTGCTGGATCTTCTTTTTCTCGTGCGACATTTGATATCGAAATTGCTGCTTAGCTTTCAATTTTGCTTTTTCCCTGAAGCGTAACTCAGGACTCTTTTGGGAAACTTTTCAGCATGGAAGCTGTCGAGATTGCTGCATGCAGCAGCAGCGGCAGCGCTCGACTGACAATCCAATGGCTTTCATGAGCCACGATGCGTGCGGGGCCATCGCGTCTCATAATCATGGATGGTGTCATGGTTATCCCAAGTTAGCCAACTACGAAGTTTTGCCGATTGAGTTGGAGAAATCGAAGCAAGCTGTAGACAAGCGGGAATTAATTACTGAGACAAGCCTATTTCTTCTCTCTTTTTTTTTTCGTTTAGATTAACAAAATTCCTTGTTGATGATGCCTACCAAGCCATCATCCATCCATCCATCCATCCATCGAGTTCTGATATAGGGATGTCACGTGACTACGTGATTTTTTATGTCATTCACCTTCGCATCTCTGGTTGGTCGCTTTAAGGGCCTTGCGGAGCTTCGTCGGCTCCGGCGATCCTTCAAAGCATCGTCCATTCCACACAGGTATCAACCGACATGGACATGATCAATCTTCTTCAAATTTGAGCCATAAAGTCAATAAGTATCGCAGTGTGCATTAGGCAAGCCAAGTCCAATTCCAATTCTTCTTCTTCTTCTTCTTATTATTCTTGTTGGACAAGCTTTAGATGCACATTTTGTCTCAATTTAGAAAAGGATTATAAGTGAGATAAATCCAATAATTTTTTTCATTTGACTGTGGCAAGCGGTCTTATCAGTCAGTCCTATTCCAAGGGATTACCTGCCATTCGTTGCTGCCATAAATCACCACAATTGATATAAATATTCCTATTTTCTTCGTCTTGTTTTTGTTAACCGCGTCGTTTTGCTCTAAATCGTTGCTAAATATTTAAATATTTTGTCCTTATTCATTTTATATATTTACCGTAATAGGAATTTTAAGGTGGCGTCTTTATCGATTAGCTGATGATGAATGACGAGGAGTGGACAGAAATGAGCAGAGGATATGATAGAAGACCGTGGAAATTTGGCAAGCTCATGTTGAAATATATGCAGATAAATACTCTATTACTCTTAAAAAATCAAAGCGTAAATGCATTAAAAATCGACATGCTTCAACGCACCAGAATTAGCCCCCAGCACACAGATTCAGTCATGAATTCAAGAGATGGTCAAGCATTGACAAACGCCAAGGCGCAATGAGTTCGATTTGGGTCGCCGGTTGCCGTATCCTCCATCTAGATCGAACGAAAGTTCACCAATAACCACAGCCGGTTCTGATCTACCGAGACCTTGCCTTCACTCGTTCTTGCGTTTTCCTCTAATGGAGCTAGGGAGAGGGTGAGGGACCTTTTCCTTTAGATCTATATCTCCCAGCTCCTCGTCTTCCCGAGAAGAAAAAAAAAAAAACCACCATCAGTCGGTTTTAAACCAGATATGGGACCCTGCTCTGTTTCCAAAACAGGGATCCATCCTTCCCCGTTCCCCTGTTCGTAGGTGGGGTGGGGTGCTGAGACCCCCACGGCTTACTCATAGTTTGGCTCATGCTGGCTCTCCGACTCTCAGGGGCCCCTTGTATCGTTTAACCCCATGGTCAACCCATCATGGGCGTGCCTTCCAAGTAGGCCGCTGGACATTGAGGACTTCACACCATGAGCAGTTGACCCTTGCCGTGATCATTATTAGACTTGAGCGTCGAATGTAAATTTAAACTAATGAAAATATATTATTATAAATTAATTTCAATATTATTCATGTAGGCAAAGAGCCATCGAAGCAAGCCTAAATTTGCAGCCAAAAACAAGTAAGAATTCCTTGCATATTTTCTTATTGATAGCATTGAAATGAAAATTTTGAATTGAATGCATTAAATTTAATATTGCATGACATATTACAAGCGACCTATGTAGCATTGGGAAGGCATAATCAAGGTTTAAATAATATATAGATTTTATTACATGATCAACGTTTTGTTGCATGATATATTTTAAAGTTTGAAGAAATTATGAATTTATATAAATGATCAACACAATTTAGAATAACATAAATTGAGTTTTAAATGAATTATGAATTTATATACATAACCATCATAGTTTAGCATTATTATAATTAATAATAGATCGTTGGACTAGCCATATATCAATATAGGCTCACTATAAGTAGATTGAATATGGTCTTAAGATAGTTTAACCACATGCAAGTTAGTATTGAGACCAACCAATATATGGTATTGAGATAGTTTTATTATGAGTTGATTGTACATGGCATGGAGAAAGCTTCACCATGAGTAGATTGTTCGTAGTATTAAGATAGCCCTACTATGTGCAAATTATGCATGATCATAGTTAGTTCAAACTTTAATTATATTAATTTGATAAGTTTTATATTTAATCAAAATTTATATTGGCTTTTGACTATCATATTTAGCTTAACATGCAGTCATTTCACACACACACACACACACACACACATATATATATATATATTGCTTTCATCATGTTGTTCTTACGTTGTTTAAATGATATCAATGTTATATTATCTTAATCACGTTGGTATCGTATTGACTCACTCCATGTCGGTTTGCTTACCGCCGGCCAGTTCATCCCATGGATATGAACGAGCCCACCAACCACTCACCGATTGAGATAACAGGAAGGCGATGGCCATCGTAACAATAGTTCAATAATAACAGAGGCCATCGTCATAAATTTTAAGTTTGCCCTTGTTCTTGCCATCATCATTTTCCAATGAGAGCAGATGGTATATTTAAAATGGGACATTAGTGTCCGTGTCTGTGTTGGCCAACTAATCAAAAACCTGGAACACTCCACGTCAGTCGACAAGATCGCACCAAGGAGTAGAGTGATTTTCATCAATTGGTGGAGACTTAATGTGGGAGCTTGCAAGTTAATATTTTTCATTGAATTTATCAGGATAGATAGTGGCACTAGCAATTAATTAAACTGTTTTTTTCAATAAAAATGTCATCTTTTGGGTAAGAAAAAGAAGATCTAAAATCAAACATTCTCGATGAGTAACGATTGCATAAATCAAACTCGGTTAAATAAAATATGATAATAAATTTATTTTATTATTATTATAAAAATTGCTACAATGACATCCTCTGTTACAGAAGCTTTAGTTTTGAATCGATATACTAATTTTATTTTACTTCGTGTGCTCTTGTATTGGAAACATGTCCGATGGTATTTTTGCAGTCCACTTCTGGCTCTGTTTAAAGTGCAATACTGTGTTTCAGTCATGCTGTGGACAACGAGTCAGTGGCAAAATCCACTTAGATTTTTCTCTGCTGCATAGAATTATCAAAATCATGACGACTCCGTTAGTATTTAATCTTAACTCTTAGTGTGTTCCTAATCTTCGATTATGCAATGGAAAGAAGCTTTCTATAGAGTTTTAATTCGAGCTCGTAACAGAAATATGTGATGTTAATTTTCCATATCAACAGGCATCATGCATCCTTCTGTTTACATGGGCCCTGGATGTTCCTTCCACCCGACTCAAAAGGTTACAGGATTTGCTTTGGAGCACACGAACACCACGAGCTCATGCTCCCCACCACCCAAAGAGAAAGAAAGAAAGAAAGAAAGAAAAGAAAACCACGGGCTCAACCAGGGCAAAGGCTTCTCTCCGTGGAAGGAGGAAGGTATTGAAAGCCGTCACTGTTGCATATCACACTGAGGACAATTTACCATGGGAGATCAGGGGGCAGTAGCAGTGGGTTGAGCAGGATCCTGTACGCCTCCATTGCCATTTACTTCTCTCAGGCTTTGATTTTCATCAGTATATAGAGGATGGTAATTTGATCCCCTGGTGTGCAGATCTTGATTAGAGATGCTATTTGGTATACATTTTAGTCATGCTTGATCATATTATATCGATGTCCCAGGCCTTCTGCGTTATCAGTTGCCCATTGAACTTGATGTGGCTGATCCAACGCCATTAGAGAATCGTGAAGGAAGGAAAAACGAAGCCCCCTTTGGCCTCATAAAGCCACGTACACTTAATTGCTCTAAGATATTTATTGCCTTATTAAAGGCATTTATGGCTGCCACGTTGAAACATTTATGGCTGCCACATTGCTCAGGACCTCCAAGGCCGAACCCCGATGGCCGACACCTCCAAGGTTGGACCTCCAAGGCCGAACCCCGATGGCCGACACCTCTAAGGCCGAACCCCGATGGCCGACACCTCCAAGGCCGACACCTCCATGGCCGACACCTTCAAGGCCGACACCCCCGATGGCCGACACCTCCAAGGCCGACACCCCGATGGCCGACACCTCCAAGGCCAACGTGCATACAATTGCTCCAAGGCATTTATTATCTTATTATCTCCCTATATAAAGGCATTTATGGCTGCCACGTTGCTCCTCTCGGCCTCAACTCTCGTTTGGCCTCGGTCCTGCAATTGCCAAGCTCCCTCGCCGTTAACAGTGCCATGCAAGTATTCACCCTCGGCCTTTTCTGAAGCTCATTCAAGGGCATGAGCAAGGCCACGCAAGTACTCCATACTCAACACTATACGAGGGACAGTTGGCTTCAACTCAACATTATCCTTCTCCCCCAACGGCTGTACCTTGGGACCCACATGACTAACTTTATCACCCATCACTGTCTGCATAGGACAACCAAAAAGGTGACGTAGGGGACATGTTTGGCAAGCGCCGTAACGATCGCCATGCCCTGCGACCACCTACTCTGACAGGACACGGCCTACAGCTTGACACATCATACGGAGGTAAGCTCCACTGTGCTGCCGTCAGTCAATTAATATTCTGACAAGTGATCATGCCCCAAGCCCACGGACTCCAGGCATCTATAACAAGGGTAAGAGATACCCCGATCAGGTAA
Source organism: Calamus simplicifolius (assembly GCA_900491605.1). Lineage (NCBI taxonomy): Eukaryota > Viridiplantae > Streptophyta > Magnoliopsida > Arecales > Arecaceae > Calamus > Calamus simplicifolius. The sequence continues at coordinate 325,002 of UESW01004733.1, read as the reverse complement.
CACACTCATCACACTCTTAAACGCTCACAGAGAGAGCTCCTCTCTGAGTCTCTCTCTCTTTCTCTTTCGAGCTTCCTCAAGCTCACGGTCGTTGCCCAGGGCACTGACTTGAGCGTCGGAGGGTCCCCGCCAGAATCTCCGGCCCCCAGGACTAGTTTGCAAGCCTGCAGGCGCGAGGAGCTCGCTGAAGGAGGCGACCAGATGCTCGCAGACGCTCGAGGGCGGTGATCTGGCATCAACAGATTAGTGCGCCAGGAAGGGAGGGCACGCATAGAGGGAAAGAAAGCTCTGTCTCCTTAAGCTATAAGTCTTTGTCCCCTCTAATATAGCTATGGTGGTGATGCGCATGCCGAAGGTTCTCACCAATCGTGCTGAGGGGCATCCACATCGCACTAGGCAGCAAAAGGCCACCCTCTATGCTCCTCCACCACCAACCTTAGCTGCTCTAATTAACCAGCTGGCCATCTTCAATCAACAAGTTCAAGCCTTGAATGCAGCAGTTCATGAACTGCAGAAGCAACGTTCGGTGGCCGCTCAGCAACAGCCCAAGCTTCTCATATCCCTTGTGATAGCTGCACCCATTAGTCAACGATTCATCTGCAGAAAATCTCTTCAGGGAGAATTTATCACTATCATGCGCCATCTAAGCACCACCATCATGAAGCTTTCAAGAGACTGCAGTCTCCTACCTCCCACTCAAGCAGCCACTCTACCCCTTAATCATCTGGTACTTAGATGAGAAAGCATCTGGATGAACAACACCGGCGGCTGGAAGAGCTCACTCAAAGGCTCAACAATCAGCCAGAGGTGGACTGCAACATGGGTAGCAGAATAATTTCCAAAAGGGATGGACTTGAGACATTATCCATCACCTCAAGCATTTATGGGCATTTTAATTTCTGATGGTGGCAAGCCGAGAGGTGTTGTTGCAATTAATGCGAGGAAGATGAGGATAAAAGGCTTTGACCGGTGACTCCAACTTTCCTCTCTCTCCTTCTCTCTGTTACACCCAAAGCCAAATTGAGCCAAGAACCTTTTAAGGATTTCGTTCTAGCTGCTCTCAAGCTTCAGCACCGAGGGCAATCAATCTCTTCAAGGAAAGAACTAGGCAAAGAGCCCTCTTAACAACTATGTCAGCCTTTTTACTCCGCTGATATCAACTCTTAGCAACGTCCTCGATGGACTCTCCCAGCCACTCGTCTTTAACGACCGCCAACTGTCGAGGCTTTCCTCAATGGCCTCCAGCTTTGTCCCGGTTTATAGCTTCTTCCCGACCGCAGATATCTCGTCCTGGCCTTCAATGCGAGGGAAGGCCCAAGTAAGGGCAGCGACACCTCCAATCCAACTAACTTGATTCCCTGGGGGGCAGATCACCAGCGGACGGAAGTGCTCAAACCCGCAAAAGGAAAACATGCGAGCTACAAGAGCTAAGTACGCTGCACTTTAGATAGTTTTCTTTCATTGATACTTAAAAATATCATGCAGGGAAGACCAACCTTGCATCAGCATTCAAGACCGATGTACCATCGGCACCGAAGACTGATGTACCACCGGATCCAAAAGCCCAATGTACCATCGGCACTCAAGCCCGAGGCCAACTCGGCACCAAAGGCCAAAGATTGACTCCAACGTCGGCAGCAAAGGTCGTTGGCACAAAGAAAAAGGCACCTGAGCCTGATCCAAGCACCCTCAGGTCACCCTCCGAGGTTAAAAGGCACCTGATCCTGGTCCAAGCACCCTCAGGTCACCCTTCGGGGTTAAAAAGGCTTCTGACGACTTTCAACTCTCAGGTCACCATTCGAGGTTAAAAAGGCTCCTGGCGACTTTCAACTCTCATGTCACCCTTCGGGGTTAAAAAGGCTCTTGATGACTCTCAACTCTCAGGTCACCCTTCGGGGTTAAAAAGGCACCTGAGCCTGGTCCAAGCACCATCAGGTCACCCTCCGAGGTTAAAAGGCACCTAATTCTGGTCCAAGCACCCTCAGGTCACCCTCCGGGGTTCAAAAGGCTCCTGACGACTTTCAACTCTCAGGTCACCCTTCGGGTTAAAAAGGCTCCTGATGACTTTCAACTCTCAGGTCATCCTTCGGGGTTAAAAAGGCTCCTGACGACTTTCAACTCTTAGGTCACCCTTCGGGGTTAAAAAGGCTCCTGACGACTTTCAACTCTCAGGTCACCCTTCGGGGTTAAAAAGGTACCTGACGATTCTCAACTCTCAGGTCACCCTCCGGGGTTCAAAAGGCTCTCAACGTCCTCAACTTTGCCTCAGCAGCTTCGTCACAGCCTCAACGGCTTCATTTCAGCCTCAGTGGCTTCAGCCCTGCATTAGCGGCCAACGGCCAATCGGGTAATACCTTCGTTTAATTGTACACTTGCAACATATCGCTGGTTACTTTCAGCTATCAAGAGGCCCCAAGACAGCTCACATATGGGAGAGGCCAACACCTCAGCTCACAGTTGACGGGCACCCACCTCTAAACTTCATGCCAAAAGTAAAGAGCCCCACCAAGCTCACCAATAAATGCCACAAATGTTGAGCCTCCCAAAATGAAGCAGAAGGAGACAAATTTCTTCAACAAAGAACTAACATTATTGCAGCCTCAGCGGCTCTCTCCGTCTCAGGAGTATCATTGCAGCTTCATTGGCTCTCTGCCTCAACGGCATGTAGGCGGGGACCTACATCCAAACTTCATGTCAAGAGTTAAAGACCCCAAAGTCAGGTGAGGATCAGCCACTTGGGAGGTGATGCCCCTTTCGTCTTACTGGGGTGGGTCCGCTTCGTCTCAGGGGCGAGGGAGCATCTGATGTGGCTGATCCAATGCCATTAGAGAATCGTGAAAGAAGGAAACTGATGGAGCCCCCCTTTGGCCTCTAAAGGGCCCTTCGGCCACGGTAGCGTTTATGGCCTCATAAAGCTACGTATACCCAATTGCTCTAAGGTATTTATTGCCTTATTAAAGGCATTTATGGCTGCCATGTTGAAACATTTGTGGCTGCCATGTTGCTCACCTCCAAGGCTGGACCTCCAAGGCCGAACCCCGATGGCCGATACCTCCAAGGCTGGACCTCCAAGGCCGAACCCCGATGGCCGACACCTCCAAGGCCAACACCTCAAGGCTGGACCTCCAAGGCCGAACCCCGATGGCCGACACCTCCAAGGCCGATACCCCCGATGGCCGACACCTCTAAGGCTGGACCTCCAAGGCCGACACCTCCAAGGTCGACACCCCCGATGGCCGACACCTCCAAGGCCGAACCCCGATGGCCGACACCTCCAAGGCCGAACCCCGATGGCTGACACCTCAAAGGCCAACGTGTATACAATTGCTCCAAGGCATTTATTGCCTTATTCTCTCCCTATATAAAGGCATTTATGGCTGCCACGTTGCTCCTCTCGGCCTCAACTCTCGTTTGGCCTCAGTCCTGCAGCTGCCAAGCTCCCTCGCCGTTAACAGTGCCATGCAAGTATTCACCCTCGGCCTTTTCTGAAGCTCATTCAAAGGCATGAGCAGGGCCACGCAAGCACTCCATACTCAACACTCTACGAGGGACAGTTGGCTTCAACTCAACATCATCCTTCTCCCCCAACGGCTGTACCTTGGGACTCACACGACTAACTTTATCATCCATCACTGTCCGTATAGGATAACCAAAAAGGTGACGTAGGGAACATGTTTGGCAAGCACAGTAACGATCGGCCATGCCCTGCGACCATCTACTCTAACAGGACACGGCCTACAGCTTGACACGCCATACGAAGGTAAGCTCCACTGTGCTGCCGTCAATTAATGTTCTGATAAGTGATCACGCCCCAAGCCCACGGACTCCAGTCATCTATAACAAGGGTAAGAGAGACCCCGATCAGGTAAAACACTCATAACACTCCTAAACGCTCACAGAGAGAGCTCTCTCTGAGTCTCTCTCTTTCTCTTTCGAGCTTCCTCAAGCTCACGGTCGTTGCCCAGGGCACTGACTTAAGCGTCGGAGGGTCCCCGTCAGAATCTTCGGCCTTCGGAACTTGTTTGCAGGCCTGCAAGCACGAGAAGCTCGCTGAAGAAGGCGACCAAACGCTCGCGAACAGCGGTGATCTGGCGTCAACAGAACTTCTATTCGGTCTCTTCATTTAAAAAGGCTCGAGTCATGGGAGCAGGAAGGCCATGTATCTAGTGGCAAGATCTCAACTATTATGTTCTGGTGGAAGAGGATACCAAAGTTTGAAAGCATGTGATGTGATTCATCGAGAACAAGTATCTTACAACCATGTATATATGATGCACCCTCTCTCACTCTCTCTCTCTCTTCTAACACGGTTGGACCCCTGGTATGCGCTCAAGCATCTCCAATCCACATGATCGGACACTGATCAAACATCTGGTGGGCGTTTTGATTTCACTCAGAAGACGACTTTTTTGCTTTTTGATTGTGATAAGATACCCTGCGCAAAACATGGGAGACCTCATCACGCCGGAAAAGTGAGGGCCAGGGTTTCCTCCCCCGGATTTTTTTTCCAATGACCCCTCGGATTCATCAAATCTTGCGTCCCTCGCATCTGGATTCACCCAATCCCACCCCCAGTCGTTGAGACACCGCTGAGCCCCACGATGCAATAAACCAAACCCTCTCTCTCTCTCTCTCTCTCTCTCTCTCTCTGCGTGTGCCGTGGTTGGACCTCGCGACCATAGACACGGTTCCGGACAAAGGCTTCGAATTGAAGAAAAGAAGAGCGAGATTTATCGTGACGCCAAGCCTCTCTTTCGATGGAGAGAAAATTGAGGAAAAAAATTAGAATGAGAAAAAATAAAATTTATCTTATTTAGATAAAAAAATAAAAAAATTAATAAATTAAAAAAAGATAAAAAAATGATGAGTTTCACATAAAATTTTTTTCTTTAAATTCAAAAAGATTTTGATAAAAAAACTTAAAAGTTTTTTTTTTATTTTTTTCATTTCAATATTGATTTTTTTAAAAAACAATTGATATATTTTTTAATTATTTATAATCAAAATATTATTATCATTAATTTTTTTCTTTTTATTTTTTTTACTTATTTAAATAAAAAAAATTTTTTTTTTTCTTCCATTTTTTTTTTTTTCTCCCACTCTACCATCTATTCCAAACAGAGTTTCACATAAAAATGATGAGTTGTGGACGGCAGCTCGCGGTGAAAGTCGGACCCCATACCGTGGAGTTTGGGCTGGGGCTGTCTTTTTTCCCATGGTTTGCTTTTGAAGCTAAGAGCGGTTCCATCACCAGCCTGTCAGATCGGCCTCGAAAGTCGAAACCTGTGGGTGATGACGTGGATCCGCGACAACGGATAAGGTCTCGTCGGCATCGCGGCGGATCCGGCTCGTTTACACTCACCACCGGTGAGACCAACTCAACGGAACTTGCCGCGACGAGCCAATTCAGGTTGCGAAACCGCGAGCTAGCGTCGGTGAGTTGAACGGTAATCGGTACTCAGATGTCAGTAATTCGCTGGGGTAATGGAAACCCTTATCCTTCCATCAATGGAAACAAATATTAAAAATTGCCGTTATGGTATCGGACGCAGCTATATATACCCCCATCTCCCTTCCATTCTAAAACTCATTTCGAGTCCGTTCCCTTTGCTTGTTCCATCTGCTTTATTTTTCTCAGATATCGAGAGAGGGGGAAGAAGATGTTGGCCATATTCCACAAGGCGTTCGCTCACCCGCCGCAGGAACTCAACAGCCCCGGCGGCGGCCGGCGTGTCCCCAAGAACCCCGAGGAAATACTCCGGGAGTTCCACTCCCTCCACCCCAACGACTCCTTCTCCGCCACCTTCAGCGGCGGCGCCGCCCTCGCCTGCGTCACCTCCCAATCCCACCACTCTCCCCACCAAAGGCACGACCTTTAAGTACCACACAAATCAAGCGTCACAAATAGATATATAACTCCCATTCTATATTTTGGGGCGCAGGTTGTTCTCTAGCTTTGACGAGATCTACTGTATGTTCGTGGGGAGCCTCGACAACTTGTGCTCTCTCATCAGGCAGTATGGGCTGTCGAAGAATACCAACGAGGCGCTGCTGGTGATCGAGGCCTACCGCACGCTCCGCGATCGCGGGCCTTATCCGGCGGACCAGGTCATCAAGGACCTCAGCGGCTCCTTCGCCTTCGTTCTCTACGATAACAAAGCCGGCACCGTCTTTAATGCGCTGGTATAAATTTATCCATTCTTGGCTTATTCCGTTTCTTCTCCATGTCTCCTGTGGTTGATGAGGAGTTCTTATTCTCGTCGCCTGGAATTGCGGTGTAGAGCGCGGATGGGAAGATCCCGCTGTACTGGGGCATCGCCGCCGATGGATCTGTCGTGATTTGTGACGATGTGGGAATCATAAAAGGGGGCTGCGGCAAATCATACGCTCCTTTCCCCACTGGTATGTTTTCTCTGGTCTTTGTAAAGCTTGTGTGCATGCTACGGGGAAGGAAGGAAGAAATTAAAACCAAATTAAGCTTGAATTGTCACCATAAATATCTCATATGTTATTACTTGATGGAGATCTATGCCGATCTATGCCCTGTTTGTTGAAACAGAGGAATAAGTTCAGGCTAAAACAGAGGAATAAGTTGACCAAGTCTAAATTAATTTATTCATCGAATAGCTTCCTTCTAATTAAAGTTAATCTCCAAAATATGTCGAAGAAGATGGGGGAGTTTTATTTAAATTAATTTCAGCTTTTTAGTCAGCCAAATGGAGCCTTAAAGAACAGGTGGTAGGTAATGCGGTGTAGATGTGATTCATAAAGAGTAGTAGTTTCTTTCCATGAATTTGTTCTTGAACTCAAATCGAGCTGGCATCGATGTTATGTCATGATAACATTGGATACAGGGTGCATGTTCCATGGGGAGGGAGGTCTGAAGAGCTTCGAGCATCCGATGAACAAGCTGAGGCCGATGCCGAGGGTGGACAGCGAGGGGGTGATGTGCGGTGCGAACTTCAAGGTCGACACCTATTCCAGAATTAACAGCATGCCGCGGGTCGGCAGCGCCACCAACTGGACCTTCTGGGATGAATCCATGTTGTAGCTTGCTTGCCTGCTGCTCTTGCGCTTGGCAACGGCAAGACGGCAAGAGGCCGATCCCATCTTTAGTCTGTCTTCTTCTGCTTCGGTTTCGGTTTCATCTTCTTTGTTTGGATGGGCTTTAAGTTCCCTGTGCAATGTACCATGGTGGCAGTCGTCTGCTGAGCATGAATAAAGGTGTATAGGTGTCTGTATGTCCGGTGTCTTTATCTTTGTATGGAGGAAGCTGACCCCTGAGGCCTCTTGTTGTTGTTGTTGTTGACTAGTATGTGGTTGCGGTGTCTCTCTCCCTCTTATCCCTTTCGCTGCCAGTGGATCGATCAAATGTCAGTTTCCGGGTCAATGCGTGCCTTGCGTGCCTCCTTAGTAGTCATTAAAACAAGTTTGGGCACAACTCAGGATCTGATCTGAAGGAGAAGATATATTCTAACTTTTCAGTTTGGATGTTCCATCAAATTCAATCATAATTAGAAACTCAAAAAAAAAAGGGTTAATAATCAGAAGGCAGGCATTATTGGGCATCTATCTGTATCTGTTGTCTGTGGGACTAAACAGAGATTAAATACTCTTTTAGCGTTAGCTTTTATATACACTCTCATTATCCTTCTCAAGCTAAAAATGCATATAGAAAGTTATACTTGAATGCAATCAAATTTGATCATGTATAGTTCATTTATAATGTTGTTTTGGTATGCATAAGCTATGGATTATTAAATAAAAGTTAGAGTTAACAACTTAACATGTTTTTTCATAAATATTTAAAATTACTAATATAAAATTAAGCATTTCACCCTCATAAGCTTTCATGCTTCAAGGTAGGATCTTCTGGAATGGCTCTTGGTGTCCGTCTCCATCAAGACTTTAATGCCACCTAGTTGTTCGGTTGTTTGTCTCCGGTTTTAAAAAGCCAAGGGTGCGGCTAATTTTGACAAAGGAGAGAATTTCGTCTACCCATCAATGTCATGCAACTTGGGATGCAGGTTGGTTGGAAAATTGAAGTCTGTGGGCGGGTTGGCGGATGAGGTGTTCTGCTCTCCGACCGCATGGTTCACACCTCGACATTTCCAATCCACCGTGACCGGGATTAGTGAGATTCATCGGAATTCCAATCGATTTTTAGGATTGAATTTTCCACCCCCCTCCCACGTTAAACAAAGGCTTTATGAATCATGCTTTTTGGGCAACTTATGGGATACAGTCCTTTTTATAGGGCACTCAAAACATAGAGCAGCTAAAACAGTGATCATCCTTAGCAATATAAGAGATCCGAAGAATGGAAGTTGAAGTGGACTGTGATCTGAATTAAGCTGGAGCCAATGCCAAATACCCATGGAGTGATAAAAGATATGTGGTTTGAGTGAATAGGACTGGATCCGGGCGAAGTTGAAATACAACTGGTTGGCTCAGAAGTTAGCATCTTGTCTGTTAGATCTGGAACGAATCCAAACCTAATTTCTAGCAAAGGATGCATCCAATTTGTCTCTTTATCCAAATCATCAATCATGCTCTTTATTCACCATAGCTATGCTCGTAGAGCCTCGCAAACAAATTTAAAAAAATATGGATTTGATAAAGTTTATTTTGTTACCCACACTCCTTAACAATAATAACACCCCACTGGAGCCATCCAAAAACCTAGTTTGCTGAGGGTGCTTTTTTTTTTTTAAAAAAAAGTGGATGGTCACACTAGTCTAGTGCGAGTTAAACCTGGTACATCAGAAAATGAAATTTGCTTTTGTACAATGGGATAGGGATCACCCTGTTTCCAAATTCAAAAACTTGAATGGTAGGCCACTGAGGTTGCCACCCAATCCGCCGCGGCATTAGCTTCCCTGTAGACATGTCGGATTCGGACTGTATGAACCTTTCGAAGGGCAGATCAAATATCATGAAGTAAAGGGTTACTAGGCATGTGAGCACCAGAATCCTACCGGATCCAACGGATGATCGTAGTGGAGTCCCCCTCGATGAAGAGACAATGAGCATGTAAGCTCCGGGTAGCGTATGAGATACCAGTCCAAGCAACATAAAGCTCAATCAGTCAAACTGAGGAATCTAGGAGGCCAAATCCACTTGCCGCCAATAAAGCTTCATCAGTCCCTCGAATGATAAATGCTGAGCCATTACTTCTCCGAACACTCCTGTCAAAATTGATTTTGACAAACCCTATAGGGGGCTCACATGATATGAAAACCGTATATCGATTCGCTACCGAGGCAGCAGAGGAGCCCCAATGGCCATGGCTGTCAGAATTAGAAGTGAAACCCTAGAGTGTATATTCTTCAGAGAAGGAAATGACTTTCCTCACAATCATGCGGAGAGAAACAACATCATCAATAAAAATAAGCATGTTACATATAGCCAAATTTGGTAGACTGTATCAGCCCAAATAGCACCTTGCTGCTGAATTCTCTGTCGAATGTCACTAAAAAAAGCAGCCCTTCGAGAGCCATCAGCACCCTCCCTAGGGTGGTAACCCATCATCATCCAGATCCGTTTCGCTTTAGGGCAGTTAAAGATGGCATGATCAGTGGTTTCATCCTTCTATCCACATAATGGGCAAGTAGCCTAAATGGACAATCCCCTTTGATCAAGTAATGAGTATGTTGAAGGCAATCTCGTGCAAGCTTTCAGATAAATAGTTGGATCCTGGAATGGATAGAAAGCTTCCAGATCAACGCTGCATCGATCATATGCTACGAGTGTGGCCTATAGATCATCAGCAGGTCCCTAATAGGTGCACTAGAAGTACATGATCTCCTTCATATACTGATATCAGATAAGTACCCCAGTATGAGCGGAAGAGAAAGCATCATGTGAGCTAACTCCTCCCCAAAGAATCGGGTCACCGTGGGTCTGTGCCAGTGTGTGTGATCCGAAGAGATCAAATCTGTAACTCTCATGCTGCTAGGAACATCCATGCTGATAAATATAGGCTAGAGAGAGAAGGGAGCTCAGTAATCCACGTATCCTGAATAACATCAATCGAGAATTCATTATCAATCATCCACGATATATTATTCAAGATCATTGGAGCATGCCGACATACCTTCTTCCAGAAGGAAGAATATCCATGGGAGGACTGGAGATCCATAGAGGGAGTCCATACCCTATAACGGCCCCGCATAAAGGAGCTCTAGAAGCAATACGGATCCAATAGGAACCGTATAACATGCCTAGCAACAGCGCCTCTCTTCTAACTGTCAAAGACTAGATTCCAAGGTCATCTTCAGAAATTGGCAAGATGGTGCGGGCACCAGGATCAAGCAGAGGATTCTTAACCCTCTGTGGATATCTGATTAGTTATGATTCAAGTCTTAAGATACGAATCGGTCCTGCATCACAAGCAGACAGTGTCCCATGCTAGCAGATGAATACCATGGTCGTCCTGCATGGAGCCCTATAGAAAGTCTTTAAGCCATCTCTTTATCCTCCTCGAACAGATCCTTAGGACTACAGAAGATAAAGAGGAAGAGAGGTGATAACCAAGCAAATTAAGGTAATCCTCTCCATCATAAACAACCCCATGATCTGCCAGCTATCAAGATGGTCACAGACCCAACGCTCTAGGTCAATATAATCTCTATATTGCGGTTGTCTTTCCGTGATAGGGATTCCCATATAAGATAACCGGTCAGTCTGAGTAGTAATGTCCAGGGTTTGGAATATAGCCTTTCACCTTATAGCACTCATTTTTAGATTAAAACAAATCATGGACTTATGAAGATTAACTCTCTGACCAGAGGCCTGATAGTAGAGCTGGATAATAGAAGCAAAGGTCGCGGCATTATGGATAGTGGCCTGACCCAGTAAAATGTAATCATCAGCAAATAGAAGATGAGAGACCGAGGGGCCCTAGAGAGCTGCCATAAAAGGGGTGATGTGAAAATCATCCTGTGCTTGAGCGAATGCGCGAGATAGATCATCAGCAACAAGGATGAACAAAAAAGGGGATAGAGGGCATCCCTGACGTAGCCCAACAATAGAATGAAAAAAATCAGTCTGACTATCGTTAATGGTAAGAGAGAATGACGGCCTATGAATGCAGGCCATGATCCAGTCAATAATAAGGCTGTCAAACCCAAAATCATGAAGAGTGCGGTATATAAAATCCGAGCCAACCCTGTCATAAGCTCGCTCCATGTCTAGCTTAACAGCTGGGCTATCAAGATATTATCAGTAATGCATCACCCTCTGATAAAAATGCCCTGCTCCATAGAAATGAGGCGATGTATTACATTTTGCAGGCGAGTGACAATAATATGTGCACAAACCTTGTACAAGGTACTGCACAGGCTTATGGGTTAAAAGTGCTGAGGGGTAGAAGCATCAAAATGCTTAGGCACAAGAGTGATGAAAGTCCGGTTCCAATCAGCATGAATTACTTTGGATTGGAAGATACTCTGAATGACCTACATAACATCCTGGCTCACCATAGTCCAATAATGGAGAAAGAAGAAAGGTGAAAACCCATCAGGCCTAGGGGCCTTATCAGGCCCAAGATCCCAAGCAACCTTTTGAATCTCATCCACAAAAATTGGCCTGATAAGAAGGTCATTCTCCTCTGCTGAGACCCTCTTAGCAGATGGGACTGAATGAACCCTGATAATGTGAATATCCTTCTGAAAGTGCTCCAATCATCTAGACTGAAAGAAGTGAAGAAGCTGATCCCTGATAATGTGAATATCCTTCTGAAAGTGCCCCGCCTCATCAACAAGTTGTCAAATCCTATTAGCTGCTCGATGCTTCAGGGTAGCCTGGTGGAAAAATCTGGTATTGCGATCCCCATCTTGAATTCACTGAATCCGAGACCTCTCCCTCCAAAAAATATCCTGCTGTTGTAGAAGAGAATGGTGAAGAGCTAACTTAGCATGGAGAGATGTGATATCCTGATCAGAAAGGCAGCCCTCCAGATCTTCTTTGGTTTGGAGGGTAGTAATATTATCTTCCACCTGTTCCACTCTTCTGACCAGATCCCCAACCTTCAGTCTGCTCCATCTAGAGAGTTTGCGCCTCGCAAACTCCAGGCATCGAGATAGCCTGTAAGTAGCACTGCCTCTCATAGGTAAATGTCAAACTGAGAGATGAGGGTCCGAGCAAAGGAATAGGAGGTCCAGAACTACTCAAATCGGAACAGTCTCTGCTGCTGATCAATCACATATGTAGTAATCAAGATGGGGCAATGATCAGAAGCAATTCTAGGAAGATGAGTAATAGTAGTAGATGGATATTGCTGAAGCCAGTGGGTCGGGCCATAGCCCTATCCAATCTCTTTCAGACTCGCGTAGATCCCTAGCGGTTATTACACCAAGTGAATTGGGAGTCCGAATACCCCAAGTCAAGCAAACCAGCATCTGAAATTAAGGTCATGAACTCCAAATTTTTCACTGAGCCACTGGTCTATCTGCCCCATTTTTTTTCATTGGCCCAAATAGTGCAATTGAAATCTCCTACATTAAGTGATAGAACATCTTGAGTAAGAAGAGAGTGGATCTCAGACCAAAGAATATGCCCCTTCCAAAAATCAATGTTAGCGTAGACTCCTGAGAGGAGCCATGGGACAGAGGTCCCCTCAGAGATAACAAAGGCAACTTACTGATTGCACCGATGAAAGGCATGCACCCTGATGGAGTTATTACACCAGAGAGCCAGAATACCTCCAGATAACCCAGTAGACTCCACTGCATAAGAGGACCAAGATTTGGACACCTGTCTCCTGAACCAAGTTAGGCTATCACTTGACAATCGGGTTTCTAGAAGTACACAGATATCTGTATAAGTCTCCCAAAGGAGGAACGAAACGAAGGTTTACGAGCTCCTTTGACATTCCAAATAAGTATCTTCATTAAATGGTTGAAGGGGGTTGGGGCCCAGTCTGGTCCTCTAACATATCATTACCAGAAAGGCACCCATTGGTCAGGCTGGCACACTACAATAATTGGGAATCCTCTATGATTACTTCAGTCTCCTTCATTCTGGGGGATGAGGAGTCCATTCCTTGCCTCAATATGGCTTCCTTGAGGCAGGAAATCATTAAGTCATGGTCACAACCCTCTAGGTGAGTTGATAGGGCAAGCACACCCTGCTCCCCCTCAGGGGTCAAACTTTGTTTACAAGGAGATTGAACACCTGTATCAATCATGATCATAGAGCCCAGAGGTGGGTCCTGATGTGCTGTAAATGTGAATTTGTCCAGTGTAGTGATTGAGCGAGATGATTTTGCTTTGCCTTTCTTCTCAATTTTTAAGGTAGCACGTGGGGTATAAACCTCCACTGGCTTGGCCCTCTTAGATGGGCTGGGATTAATATCCTTACGGGTCGTAGGCCGCCCGGCCCACTTATCAGATCCCAACAATGCAAAGGGATTCTCTGAATTCACCTTGGAATTTAGAGAGTCTAGAGAACTTAAGTTCTCTGGCTGGGTATCAGAAGGCTTACTAGCCATAGTAACGGCACACTCTCTACCTACTGGCACGCCCTTTGCATCCGACACGACACCACCAGCCAACGAGCCTTCCTTCCTCCCAACTTGATCCAAAGCTGAACCTCGTTGATACCCAGGGGAACCAAAAACAGGGGAGACAGCTGGCGCTTCACCATCAGCCAGCATAACCTCTATCCTCCCTAGGGAACTAGGGGATCCAGCAACTAGGGAAACAGGGGAGACACCCAGCGCTCCACCTTCAGCCGACATAGCCTCCTTCCTCCCTCCCTGTTTCAGAGCAGGATCAGCAGCAGGGGAGCTCTAAGTTTGGGTGTTCTTGGAGAGACACCGACGAGCTTATCTTTGTCGAGACTTGCCACCCATCACCAGGGACTGAACGGGAAACATGCCCTGGTTGGATGGATGCACCTGGATGCTTCCTCCTCGGATCAAAAGCTTGGCCATTGGGAGGACGACGCTGACGCAGAGCCGCCATCCATGGGCTGAAGGAGGAACCGGCCAAAGAAGACTCTGCTTCCAACGACGGTAAGCAGACGCCATGGTAGTGCATCGAGCCACATCTGAAGTAGATGCCTTCAAGATGTTCATAGGCAAACTGCTGCCAGAAGGGAGATTGGCAACCTCGAACCCACACTCCTGGACGCAATGGCGTACGCAAGCCAAAGCAAAGCCTCCCCTAAGCTTCTCCGTAGTTGATGAATCAGAGAAGAGGAAGTGGCAAGCTGAAGCAAGTATAAAACTTAGAATGTCATCTTTCCAAAATTCAATTGGCAAATTGGGCAACCGGACTCAAAGCAAGGCATATGACATAGAATCCGGCACCGGAATGAACTACAATGACCATTCCGCAGTGGCTATCGGTTGGCCGTTGATAACCTACAGCCTCCCCAATACCAAATCCTTATCAATAGGCTCAGAGAATCGAAAGATGTAACACCGGTGAGCGAGGCACACAGCTCCTACCTTGCCGGCAACACCAGCTCTCCAAAATTCTCGAATTATAGTGTCTGAAGGAATCTAGCACTGGATGCTTCTCGCAAGGATGGTGTCACACCCCAGACCCAAAAATTTTGAGCTAGGGTGACAACCCGTCGCGTGCCGGGCACGCAAGGCGTCTTAAACATCTTGATATACGATTCACATTGGGTAATAACAATGAAAACCAGCCATAATACAATTGATAGTTATAAGTTTGGGTATCAAACCCTACATCCAAGTTATGCTAATAAAGTTGGGCTACAACAAGCCCTACACACAATCATAATGGGATTATACCAATACAATGGTTCTTATTTTATTTATTAGAAGCTCCATCAACTCCGAATATCCATCATCAACCCTGATGCTCTGAAAAACATTGTGAAGGTTTAATGAGTTTACACTCAATAAGTAAGCCTATTATACAATCATATCATACTTGAATTATATTTAACATGCTATATGCATTTTGTCAACTTAACATAAATTAAACATTTGATAAGCATCAGAATATGCACTCTAGCAAACTCACTGTTTATGAATTATAGATTTCCTATGTGTCCCACGGCCCTGCAATACCTCAATCAGAGCACATCCTCCAGATGCATGGCCATCAACATCCACAGAACACATTGTACGATGTGTGGGGCCATACCATAACAGAACACACTCTACGATGTATGTGGCCATAAAAATCAAACAGAACACATTGTAAGACATGTGGGGCCATACCATAACAGAACACACTCTACGGTGAGAGTGGCCATAAAAATCATACAGAACATGTCTACAATATGTGGGGCCATATCATAACAGAATACATCTCCAGTGTGTGAGGCCATAAAAATCAAACAGAACACATCTATAATGTGTGGGGCCATAGTAAAGGAGAACCACGGCGACACATATAAATCTATTTAACATTTTCATCACATGTGCATTATGCATCTGTATTTCACAATATCTCACAGTGGTTTGCACAGTACAAGAAAATGCATATAATCACCTCAATATAAATATGTCGTACAGGCAATCACAATTCTGGCATATACATCAATAAATCATTTCTTACAATATTACCAATCATTATAATCATATAATTGTTCATTTGAAATCCACAGTTCCATGCTACATAGACAATTCAGTTAATTTATAAAAATGCATGCAAACTGTATATACTCAATTTATTAATTAAATAATTAAATTACATAATAGTCTTACTTACCTCCTACGCAAAATCCAAATGATGCACCAACTAATCAGATGTCTGGGCACCTACAGGATCAATGTACATAATTAATTCACTGAAATCTAATTAATAAAATAACCCTTAAGACCCTACCCAGACTAATTCACGGGCCCAACTTTGGGCTCGAAAATCTCCCACTATACATACCGAATTGGGAAAGTAAAAATACCCCAAGAAATTAGAATTAACCCAAATTCTAGCCATATAAATATTTTGCTAATCCCGGCCCATTACGGGGCCCAAAAACCAACCCCGAAACTGCTCGCTGCATGGCCCAGAAGGCCCAAACCAGGCCGGCCCAGCCGGCCCATGGCCAACATCCAACCCCCGCTCCCCTATTTCGCCCGAAACAGGGGCCTCTGGCCGGCGGCCAGGGCCGCCGCCAGTCTAATCCCGTCCGGCCCGGCCATCGGAGGCGGGCCGGAGCCGGCCGCCTTCCTCCCTCTCTCTCTCTCTCAATTTCTCTCCCTCTCTCTCTTTCTCTCCACTGCTCCCGCGTGAAATTCTTCGCGCTGGCATCGAATCTGGCTAAATTGGGGCCGGTCCGGCCACCGTTGGCCGGACCAGAGCCGGCCGCCGCCGCGGCCAGCCTCCGCTCTCTCTCTCTCTCCTTAATTCTCTCTCTCTCCCTCTCTTTCTCTCTTTTTCACCCGCACAGTGCACACGGTGCTGGAAGCTCGGCCGGCCACCAGGGCCGGCCGGACCTCCATCGGACGCACGCCCGGCGCCGGTGGAGGTCACCGGCCAATCCTCAGGCCCGGCCAGGCGACGGGCATGCCACCAGGCCCGAACCAAGGATCGGCATAGTGAACCGTGCCGATCTCTCTCTCTCTCTGGTTCTCTCTCTCTCTCTTCTCTTTCTCTCTCTCTCTCTGGCTCTCTCTCTCTCTGGCTCTCTTTCTCTCTCTCTTCTGGCTATTTCTCTCTCAGGCGCTCTCTCTCTCTGGATCTCTCTCTCTCTCTCTCTTTCTCTCTCTTTGGCTCTCTCTCTCTCTCTGGCTCTCTTTCTCTCTCTCTCTTCCCAGCTATTTCTCTCTCAGGCTCTCTCTCTCTCTCTCTCTCTCTGGCATTAAGAGGATGGGCAAGGGAACGTACCAGAGGAGGAAGTGCGCCAGGGTTCATCCTCCTTCATATTTAATCCTCACGCGCCGCCTCACTCCGAAAACCCATTCGTTACGCGAATTGTAAACTTAATCGCCACGTGAAACCGCAGGAATCCCAAGCATCACCCATCCCAGGGATCCTACGCTAAATTTCACGAACCAGGTAATTAAGGTCTCGGGGGTTACATTCTCCCTCTTATAAAAATTTCGGCTCGAAATTTGATATACATCCAATAGAATACAGCATCCGAATTTTCTATCTCATAATCTGCTAAATTTCATCCGAAAGTCACGATTATCGATACATCATTGATCTGTAATAAGATACAATTTTTTTTTTTTGGATGTTTCTTTTTCATTTCTTCCTCAAGTTACCAAATAGCCTCCATCTCATAATGATCACTCTACTGAACCTTGACATAAGAAATGCTACGTCATCTCAGAACTTGATCCTTGTGGTCCACGATGCACACAAGATGATCTTCATAGGTCAATTCTTTCTTAAACTAAATCGGTTCAAGTTCTAACACATAACGGGGGTTTGAAATACACCTCCTCAGTCATAAAGATATGAAACACATTGAATACCCCAAAGAGTAATGAAGACAGTGCTAAGCTATAA
Organism: Calamus simplicifolius; assembly: GCA_900491605.1. NCBI lineage: Eukaryota > Viridiplantae > Streptophyta > Magnoliopsida > Arecales > Arecaceae > Calamus > Calamus simplicifolius. Next base: position 307,558 of record UESW01004733.1, on the reverse strand, counting down.
GCCACCTCTTTAATTTGATCAAAATCTCAAATGGCCCAATGTATTGTGACCAAATCACCTCTAACACAAATCTCATTCACGTCGTTGATTAGAAAAACTTCCAAATGATTTTCAACCTGAAATTTTAAATCTTTCTTTTTGACATCAACATAGCTGCTTTAATTAACGATACATTTCATAGTTGCTACACCAGCTCAGTCCAAAATTTCTCTCTCACCTTCATCTCAATATGAAGGGAATCCACACCTTATATTATAGACAATTGAAATGAATCCATTTGAATATTGGCTTGGTAATCAATAAAATAAGCAATTTCACTAAGGGTAAGAAGCTATACCAAGCACTTTCTAAATTCACTACACAAGCTGCAGTATATCATCAAAATCTAATTGGTTCATGCAGATTGTCCATCTATTTGAGGATGGAAGGCTGGACAGAAATTCAGCTTAATCCACAAAGCTTTATGAAGACATCATCGAATTAGGAGAGTGAGACAAATGGGTTCAGACTCAATTTACGCAGTTTACCATTAAACCAAAAACAAATATTAACATTTATCCCGCTAAAATTTCATCCTCGAAATTAAATGTCCACAAATTTTGCACCATTAAAGATACTCACTAGCAAACTTTTATTTCATTCCCAAGTACCCAAATGACATATCCAACTTTCAAAATTAATTTAATTTTTCTACCAAATAAAATTAATTCCTTAAGAAGTATTCTTTCCTGTCCCTTTTTTTTTTAAAAAAAAACCTTAACTTCTCACAACACAATCATCATAAATATCATAGAGTCCATCACATATATTATGTCATCCATTCTTAAGGTTAGTAACACATCAGGTACTCTTAATTCCTCGATAAGACAGATCTAAATTCTTGTGACTTAATATAAGATAGTTTTCTTCCAATGCTCTCTCAACTCTTGAATAGTTGAATGTGCCATTAAGCATTACGATACTTATTTCAATCATCATAACATACTTGGTTTCACTCTTGAATACTTCAAGTTAACATCAATGAACATTAAGCCAATCATTTAGGATATCTTTCATAATTATCATAATCAACTAATTTAATTTCTTTGAATAATAGTGCCATCATTAATCATCAGTATGATTAATTTATCTCCTTCATATTTATCAATAATGCACTATACCAATCAATTTCTCTTGAATAGGTCAGTATATCCTTAATAAATAATGTAATTTAAATGATTCAAATTCTTGAATCGATTATTTCGTTACCAATGATTATCAAAATCATCTATAGATTATGCAATGTCTCATGCCATAACATGACAACTAATTTAAACCCTTCAAATATCTCAAAGTGACTTCACTAATCTAGCTCAGACGGATACAAGACTTATAAGGTCAATCAAGATTGAAAATGCACTTACCATTTGAAAGACATAATTGAAAATTATATAATCTCTCTATGACTTGAAAGTGATAATAGATATACCCTTAACCATAATCCATAACTAATAATAATCAAAAATAAAATCATCTCCCTCTTATTTTCTTAACAATAATTATGCCACTTATGGATGATTGATAATTGAGCCATCCTGGAAAAAGATATCTACTTAGGAACTATGAAGAAAGATACAATAAGTATGCATAATAAATTAATGAATATATATCTTAATTTAGAAATCTATTAACAGATGAAAATCCCCATGAAATTCTTTATCAGTGGAGTTTATCTTATTTTCATTATTGCTAAAATCTTTCACTTTCTACCATTAAAATATTTGATCATTTATAGCCAAAATCAGTTCTAAAGATTAATAGTCTTTGCTCTCAAAAACTTAAACATAATTGTCTCAGGATTTAAAATTTTATATTCTTCCTAAATGATCCATCAAGATATAATATGCAGTCAACTATTTCATTAGCATCAATATCAACCATCTTCACATCTAGCAAATTAACAATCAGTTTTGAACATGCAATATCCATAATAAAAGTTCTCTTAGTAAAATTCACTATATATACTTATCCATCCAGACTCAAATTCAGAAAGTACTCAATTGTAATTAATCAAAAACATATAATTAACTATTCCATTCCCAAAATATCATCAATATTAATCATCCCTATAACCAGCAGATGAGTTCATAATCTTAAACTTATAATATCAACAATGTAAGTTCCACTATTAAAAATTCATTATATACATCCACATTCAAATTTAGATTTATTAACTCCAAATCCACATATCAACCCAATTGCAATATGGACATAATGATGTTATCTTAGTCATATTAGTCAACAATTGCAATTTTTAACTATTATATCATATTCCATATATTCATCAGTCTTTTATTGCATATCCAATTAAAATTTCATCTTCCATATTATTTAAAGATCTGAAACTACTACGAATCATTTCCAACAAGTTTGATGGAGCTAAAACTTCTAGAAGCCCCTTGACCTCCCCACTGATCAAGTATACCAGCCAGGGAGCCCACATAATATCATTGGCTTGCGATGGTTCATTCTTAATTCCTATCAAATTTGTAATTCAATTAATATCTTGATAAACTTTAAATTTCAAGCTTCCAAAGCATAATTCATGAAATTCCTTGAAAGTCATAATTGTCTCAATATCATTCTAGTATTTTGCCTAGAGTGTCATCATGCATGTGTCCCTAAGGTCATATCCTAGGCTCTGATACCACTAAAGCTGTCACGCCCCAGACCCAAAAATTTTGAGCTAGGGTGACAACCCGCCGCGTGCCGGGCACGCAAGGCGTCTTAAACATCTTGATATACGATTCACATTGGGTAATAACAATGAAAACCAGCCATAATACAATTGATAGTTATAAGTTTGGGTATCAAACCCTACATCCAAGTCATGCTAATAAAGTTGGGCTACAACAAGCCCTACACACAATCATAATGGGATTATACCAATACAATGGTTCTTATTTTATTTATTAGAAGCTCCATTAACTCCGAATATCCATCATCAACCCTGATGCTCTGAAAAACATTGTGAAGGTTTAATGAGTTTACACTCAATAAGTAAGCCTATTATACAATCATATCATACTTGAATTATATTTAACATGCTATATGCATTTTGTCAACTTAACATAAATTAAACATTTGATAAGCATCAGAATATGCACTCTAGCAAACTCACTGTTTATGAATTATAGATTTCTATGTGTCCCACGGCCCTGCAATACCTCAATCAGAGCACATCCTCCAGATGCGTGGCCATCAACATCCACAGAACACATTGTATGATGTGTGGGGCCATACCATAACAGAACACACTCTACGATGTATGTGGCCATAAAAATCAAACAGAACACATTGTAAGACATGTGGGGCCATACCATAACAGAACACACTCTACGGTGTGAGTGGCCATAAAAATCATACAGAACGTGTCTACAATATGTGGGGTCATATCATAACAGAATACAGCTCCAATGTGTGAGGCCATAAAAATCAAACAGAACACATCTACAATGTGTGGGGCCATAGTAAAGGAGAACCGCGGCAACACATATAAATCTATTTAACATTTTCATCACATGTGCATCATGCATCTGTATTTCACAATATCTCACAGTGGTTTGCACAGTACAAGAAAATGCATATAATCACCTCATATAAACATGCCGTATAGGCAATCACAATTCTGGCATATACATCAATAAATCATTTCTTACAATATTACCAATCATTATAATCATATAATTGTTCATTTGAAATCCACAGTTCCATTCTACATAGACAATTCAGTTAATTTATAAAAATGCATGCAAACTGTATATACTCAATTTATTAATTAAACAATTAAATTGCATAATAGTCTTACTTACCTCCTATGCAAAATCCAAATGATGCACCAACTAATCAGATGTCTAGGCACCTACAGGATCAATGTACATAATTAATTCACTGAAATCTAATTAATAAAATGACCCTTAAGACCCTACCCAGACTAATTCACGGGCCCAACTTTGGGCTCGAAAATCTCCCACTATACACACCCAATTGGGGAAGTAAAAATACCCCAAGAAACTAGAATTAACCCAGATTCTAGCCATATAAATATTTTGCTAATCCCGACCCATTACGGGTCCCAAAAACTAACCCTGAAACTGCTCGCTGCACGGCCCAGAAGGCTCAAACCAGGCCGGCCCAGCCGGCCCATGGCCAACATCCAACCCCCTCCCCTGTTTCGCCCGAAACAGGGGCCTCTGGCCGGCAGCCAGGGCCGCCGCCTGTCTAATCCCGTCTGGCCCGACCACCGGAGGTGGGCCGGAGCCGGCCGCTGCCGCGGCCGGCCTCCTTCCTCCCTCTCTCTCTCTCTCTCAATTTCTCTCCCTCTCTCTCTTTCTCTCCGCTGCTCCCGCGTGAAATTCTCCGCGCTGGCATCGAATCCGGCTAAATTGGGGCCGGTCTGGCCGCCGTTGACCGGACCAGAGCCGGCCACCACCGCGGCCGGCCTCCCCTCTCTCTCTCTCTCCTTAATTCTCTCTCTCCCTCTCTTTCTCTCTTTTTCACCCGCACAGTGCGCACGGTGCCGGCAGCTCGGCCGGCCACCAGGGCCGATCGAACCTCCATCGGACGCATGCCCGGCGCCGGTGGAGGTCACCGGCCAATCCTCAGGCCCGGCCAGGCGACGAGCACGCCGCCGGGCCCGAACCAAGGATCGGCACAGTGAACCGTGCCGATCTCTCTCTCTCTCTGGTTCTCTCTCTCTCTCTCTCTCTCTCTCTCTCTAGCTCTCTCTCTCTCTCTTCGCGGCTATTTCTCTCTCAGTCTCTCTCTCTCTCTCTGGCTCTCTCTCTCTCTCTAGTTCTCTTTCTCTCTCTTTGGCTCTCTCTCTCTGGCTCTCTTTCTCTCTCTCTTCCCGGCTATTTCTCTCTCAGGCTCTCTTTCTCTCTCTTTGGCATTAAGAGGATGGGCAAAGGAACATACCAGAGGAGGAAGCGCGCCAGCATGAAGGAAGGAGTCCTCCTCCTTCATATTTAATACTCACGCGCCGCCTCGTAAAGAGACTCCGGAAACCCATTCGTTACGCAGAATTGTAAACTTAATCGCCACGTGAAACCGCAGGAATCCCAAGCATCATCCGTCCCAGGGATCCTACGCTAAATTTCACGAACCAGGTAATTAAGGTCTCGGGGGTTACAGATGGCATGCTGCTTCTAGCTGCTAGTCTCCTTTGCTAAGGCCACTGAAGGGACTCGGATCACTTCCAAGAAGTTCAGCTCCAACTCTGCAACTTTCATCGAAGAAGGGGAAGAAGAGACCCAAATAAATCGGGAATCCACAAGTCTTCTTTCAGGCATCCATCCATGCTTAGCTTGATCTAATTCAATAGGAGTGGGGAGGATAGTTTCCTTCATAATCCGACGAAGAAAAAACAGTAAGAATGGCAGAAGATCAAGGCAGGTAAGACTGCTGCATGAATCTTAAAGCACTCTCAAAGGCAGCCTTTGGGCAAAGATAAGCAGAGACAATGAGTTGATTATTTGCTGAGGGTGTCTTTAAGTTTATTAAAAAAAAAAAAATATGGTAAGATACCAGCATACATTCTTTTAAACAATATTACTTTTTAATTAGATAATCATTTTAAATATTTTTTGTAATTATGTAGAGTTAAAATTGAATTACTAGTTCGACGAATGCGTGATTAAATACGACCAAAAGCCACTGTGGCCAGTGGTACCCAGATTAGCACCCGTGGCGTGAGATCATGAACTGCATTTGCTTCGATGCATGGCTCATGACGTGGGCCGGTTGAGTTACTGCCACACGTCCAGGGCACCACAGGGAATCCACACTGCACAAGCCCCATTCTACTACAGTCATCATCAATGCATATTAAACACGCAAGGTGGGACAGCCGCATGCCACGCCAATCGTGCGGGAAGCCCTTCCACAGTGGCACCGACGCAGATCCAAGGTCCTTCGAGAAAGTCTTTTAACAAGCGTGGAGCATGTTGTTGCTGAAATTTATCCTCCAATTTGAATGTGATCAAGCTTCAAATTAAATTTTCTTTTGGATGGATCTGTAAAACAGTTCTTACGCGAGAGGCGTTGATGATGACCCTCTGTAAAAGACCCTCTGACACTCAAGTCAGCAAAGATCAACAACGAACAAATATAAAAAAAGACTCACGCTGAAGAATCCCTCCAGGATGGCCTTTTGAGAGCTCCGAGCAGAGCGTTAATAGCAGAAAGGGGTGAGCAGAGATGGAGTGAGAGTAATGCTCTTACCTTAGATAATCTAGGACTGTGCTATTTATAGACGATCACCTGATTCTTTGAGCGCGTCATACAAGGTCTGAAAGTTGTTGGGATTTTAGGCTGATTCGAATCAGGCTGTTGTGAGGCGGTAGGATCCGTATCCGGTTAGTTAGATGATCGACGGCCAAAGGGGGCTATCCGGCGCTTTGAGATTCAGCGATCATATAGGCTCTAGGCCGTTTCTGGTTGTATAGGCATGATTGCCTATGTGGATCCTTGTTCGGTCATCGTGGTTCCGCAGAGGTAGGTGCCTGAGTGCCTCGATCGGGTCGAGGCACAGAGATCGGCCTGATCCGCCGAAGTATGGAAAGGCTCGGTTTGCCGAGGCATGACAAAGGACTAAGCTGGGTGTAAGGACGGTTTGATTCTGCAGAGGTGTTGATATCGCTCGGGCAGGCTGAGTTATAGATCGCTTGGGCTTGGGCCAAGAGATATAGATCGCTCGAACTAGGACCGAAAGTAGGGATAGCTCGGCTAGCGAGGCATAAAGATCGCTCGGGCTGGGGCCGAGAGATAGGGATAGCTCGGCTAGAGCCGAGAGATAGGGATCGTTCGGAGTAGGACCGAGACATATGGATAGCTCGGCTAGAGCCGAGAGATAGGGATCGCTCGGACTAGGACCGAGACATATGGATCGCTCGGCTAGCAAGGCATAGAGATCGCTCGGGATGGGGCCGAGAGATAGGGATAGCTCGGCTAGTGAGGCATAGAGATCGCTCGGGCTGGGGTCGAGAGATAGGGATAGCTCGGCTAGAGCCGAGAGATAGGGATCGTTCGGACTAGGACCGAGACATATGGATACCTCGGCTTAGGATCGAGACATACAGACGTAATTTATACCCGAGAAATCCTTGGTTAGCCGAGGGGCTAAGGCGCCTCGATCCACCGAGGTATAATGGTTGGCTCATTTGTTGCGGGCACCGCGCGGCGAGTGGGAGTCAGGGTTGATCCTAACCCCTTGCACAGTTATCAATGCAATGGTGATTTTACCCCTCAACACATGCCCTCCACTCCCTAGTTCGAAGTGTAAGTTCGGGCGTAGGGAGTATAGCCTCAGGTGGCATGATCCGCATGGAGGGATCTAGATTTGACAGCCTACGTAATGATGCCCTAATTAATGTCGCGCGGCCGCTCCGCCCTTACGGGATGGATCCATCATTTCTTAGGGACAACGGTCGAGGAAGTGCCACGTAGCAAAAGCAAATCCCGATTTTCACGGCACCTGCGATGGTGGTTCCGGGTACCTCGACTAAGATGCCTTATCTTCCTTTTGAAGTGGTTTCTTTTGGGGGAAAGCGAAGTCGAAGCAGCGCCATTCCTATTTGCAGCGCTTTCTCGCTTCTTCTTAGAGGATTTCGTTCCCTTGCTTCTTCTATGACCCCATTCGGTGTCCCTTTTGACCTAGCAGAATGGTGAGTCCCAGCGACATGGTTTCAGAGATTGTTGCCAAAGACTTGGGGAGAATACGCTAGAAGTATGGCGTTCCCTCGGATGTCCTTTGCGATTGCTGGAACCCAAGCACAGGGTCTCGCAAGAACTGGAGCATGGGATTTTTCTTTATGAAGATAGCCTGAAGGCAGGCCTCCGGTTTCCCCTTCACCCCTAGTGAAGGAGATTATGAGGTTTTACAATATCTGCCCAATAATGATGGCTCCTAACAGCTGGCGCAGTATCATCGGTTTATCTCGATGTGTAGCCAGGTTTAGGTAACATCAACTCTTCCCCTGTTCCGTGCCTGTTACTATTTGATGTCTAGAAGGAACTCGGAGTGGTCCTATATCGGACCTCAGAGATCATTCTAGATGATAACGGATAAGCCGTCGTCCATAAAGGAGTGGAAGGTCCGATTTTTCATTGCCGAGAGGAACATCGGCTCCGACTTCCCGCGGGGATGGGGCAACTTTGTCAGGGACATGGAAGCGCATCCAGCTCTATCTGAACAGGAGAAGGAGGATCTAGAGGTCCTTCGTGACGGCCGAGTGTTTTTGGCTAATGACTTACTATCGGAGAGGCTATTTTCGCCGTCGGGCTTAGCCCCATCGACACACAAGGTAAGTCCTCTCCTTTTCTCCCTTTCTATTGATTTCATTTGAGCAAGTATATCTCGGTTTGATTATTCGCCCACTATGTTTGCAGCCAAGAGATCTGCGCCGGCAGGCCGTATAAAGAAGGAGTTGGGCAAACGCCCAAGAGAGACCGGTAGTGGGGAAAGACACAAGTCTGAGAAGAAGGTTCGCCTTTCCAAAGAGCACTCGCCGGAGGCCAGGCGAGTCAAGGTTGGCCTGCTCCTTGTCACCGAAGAAAGGGAAGGTGGGAGCGCCGACGGTGAGAGAAGGATTTTTTCAGTTGGGGGAAGAAGTTATAGTCGCGATGGAGGAGTAGAGAGCAGGGGAGGACTTAGGGAGGATTGTTGAGATCCCTTGTCCTTCAGTGGTAGAGATAGTGGACAGCTCGGATGAGGCTCCGTTGGTCTGTCCAGCAGTTCCCTCTTCTGGAGTGAGTTGTTGCCAGATTCGGCGGAAGTCGGTATCCCGAGGGTTTCCTCCCCAAGCGAGAAGATGTCTCTAGCTTCGGCAGGAGAAATGAAGGGGGCGACTGTAGTCACGAGGCTTAGGATAAGCCTACTATCGAAGGGCCTCGTTCAGAGGGATTAAGGAGCGGTGATATTGGGCCGACAGCGGCGGAGGCTCGAGAGGAGTCTCCTACTGGAGAGCTTCCTCCTGAAGAGGTTGGAGAAGCTGTGAGAGGATCAAGGCTTTGGTGGAGCCCGTGGGAGAGGAGCAGATGCTGGTGATTGAGGAAGAACCCTTGGATGAGGGGGGAGAACAAGATAAGAATCTTCCAATCGAAGCTTCTCCCATTGAGGCTTTGGGGATATTGGCGCCTGGGCTGGCTGAGGTATCCGAGGAATCCCAGGCCAGAATTTTACTGAAGGAAGCCAGGTGGTTGAAGGCTTGTCAGCCTGAGGTGGTCCGGACTGGTCCTTCGGATGTGCAGCCCGGTAGTTTGGACCCGGCCATCGAGGCGGCATTCGCTACCCTGATAAGGTCGGCATTGTACCCGAGCGCGGGTCCCTCGGCGAATGAGTTCGCGGACCTAGATCTCATCGATGCCGCATTTGGTCAGCGGAATGTAGCGAAGGATGTCCACCTCATCCCTGAAATCGACAACCCGCCCTTATGGAGCTCGCTAGGTCTTACGCCTCCTGGGTGAGTTGCTGTTCCAGAGTAATGGATGCTTTCTGATTGACTTGATTGCACTTTCTTACTTGTGTTTTGTTTTATAGAGCGCTTTGATCACCAGGGCGCTATGCTGGCGCTTGAACCTGGCAACAGGGGCCAGTGTCCAGGCCAAGAGAGTCAGCGCCGAGCTCCAGTTCCGAGCGAAGGCATCTGATAAGCTCGAACGAGTTTTGGACATCACCAAAGAGAACTTGGTGAAGGCGAGGGGATTGCATCAGGCCGCCCTCGACGAAGCATCCAGGCTGGGGCTCGAGGTTAGGGAGCTACATGAGCTCCAGCCGAGGTATGACGAAGCATGCTCGGAGCTATTGCGAATCAGATCTAGGCATGCTGGAGAAATGGAAACTGTTAAGAAATAGTTTGACGAGAGCCGGGACAGGCTAAGGAAAGATGCTGCCGAAGAGAGAAGTCGCCTGAATAGAATGCTCGGCGAGACGGAGGAGAAGATCCGGCAGCTACAACATTGCATCATTGCTAGGGATGATAGGATCAAATGGCATCAGGAGAAAATAGCCAAGCTCGACGATGAGCTCTCCCAATCCAGGGAAGAAGCTAACAACAGGCAGTCGAGGATCAATGACCTCAAGGATAGGATCGAGCAGGTCAAGGCCGATAAGTTGAGGGCGTTCGGCGAGGTCGAGGAATTGTCCGAGAGAATAGCCTGGCAGGAGGGGGAGGTACGATGTCGTCTCTTTAATTTTCCCTATTTTTCATTGTTGCACCGACTAATCCTGTGCTTACAGATGGAGAAGGCGAAACTCGAGGGCCAAAGTCGATTAGAGACCCTGCAAGAGAGCTGGCGTCGAGTCGCCGGAGGAGCTTGGAGCTCGAAGGCCAGGTCGCTGAGACCGAGAAGCAAGTTGCCTCACTTCGGAGTTAGGTCGCTGAGGCTGAAAGGCAACTTGCCCTACTTTGGGGCGAACAGGATGCGACCTGTGCTGAGGCATTCCAGCTGGGCGTGGAGGAGGTTCAAGCCAGGATATCTCGGGAGCACCCGGAATGGGACCTCTCTTTCCTTGAGGTGGAGGGTCATGACGTGCGGACCCCTAGGACCGAGTTATCAGCAGAGACCGAATATGAAGAGGTCTCGGATATTGATGTAAATGCCCTCCTGGGGGCTGATGCAACTGTATACTCGGGTGTGGATGGTTGAAAGGGGGAGAGCCATCCGAGCGATGCAGGGGCGCCCAAGGCTCATCGATCGTCCATCTTCGAAGTGGGCGGACCAAGCCACGTTTTTCCAGTGCCGGCCGCTGATGCCCCCGAGGTCGGGCCCGTGCCCTGATAACTGAGGGCTAGTTCAGATTTTGTATTATCTTTCTCTTTGTTGGCCATCTATAGAAGACTTCAATGAAATTTAAGAATTTCCTTTGTCTCTATTATGTGTCTTTTTCCTCTTTTCCACGTTATTTTGAGGATATTTAGTTTGAAGGAGTCTGGCAGATCGAAGGGAGTCTGATCCCAAGATAGGGGCACCTCTCGAGCGCCTCGTTGCTATTTATTGATCCTCTTCGGTGAGGGGGCGCAACTCTTCGTTTCCTGCGAGCGCCCACCGAGGCGGTGACACATGGCGAGTTTCCGCGATAGTGACCTTGGAGTTGATAGCTCGGGCGATCGAAATATCCGCCAGAAGTAGTTTAAATACGGATGGAGGGATGCCATCGTTAATCACTTCTCCTGTTGACCTCCCAAAATTTAGGATAGTAGGATGGCTTCTAAAAATGAAGGAGGGTCTACTGGAGCGTCAGATAATGACGATGATGGTCACGGGGGGCAGGCCCCTCCGCGAGGGGGCCCCCATAGAAGCTGCGTTCCGATAACTATCGATAGGGAGGGCCTGTTGTTGATGCTCGCGCGCCATGACCAACTCCGGAAGGTGGTCGAAGAATACTTGGCCATCTCCACGAGGGAGCACGAGCTCCTTCGTCAGATCAACAGTCGGCTGGAAGGGCAGGTGGTGACTCTCTAGCAACAAATTGCTATTCTCACCACTGAGCTAAGTTTGCGGCATGGGGAGAGCTCGGCAGCGCCCGGTGGAGACGATAAGCCCCAATGAGGGCTCGTGTGTCTTTTTTTTTCTTTTTGTTTTTCTTTTTATGATGAATAGAAAAGAATTTTCGCAACTTTCATGTTCGCTGCCATCTTCGAAATGTTCGTTCTCATCATGTGAGTCTTACGAATGAACCACCCCCTTGGGGGATTTCTGGTGATCTTATTGAGACTAAGGTATGGTGTCCCCATTTTTACCGAGGTAAGGGGAACTCATAAGTTTCAGTCAGAGTGTAGTATATCGCTTGGTTTTGCCGAAGCATAAGGAATGTCCTGTTAGCGTTGGGGCGAGAGTAGCTATCCCAGTTTGGACCGAGGGATAAGGGAACGTTCGGTTTTTACCGATCAAAAAGAGATACCTCGGTTTTTTTCGAAGTAAGGAGACTATTTCGGCTTTGAGCCGAAGCAAAAAGC